>JAPZDX010000008.1:16136905-16152577 GCA_029783625.1 Naso annulatus | reverse complement strand
CGGCCTCATAAAACTTTATTGAAAGGAACAAGCTGTGAAACACACCACATGGTGGAGACCTTATGTGAATATATTTCTCCTCCACAAACTGTTTAACGTGGCGCCGCAAACAAAGCATTCTGCTCTATTAAACATCAGAAATGATTAGTGTGGACATTAAGAACACTATTTTTGTTTAACTGACAAACTATAAACAACTGGATTAAGTTAAGGTACTTTTATGACATGTTCTTCTTTCACTGAAACATGTAGCATGTCCTTTCAACATTAGGGAAATAAACCTGAAACAGGATGTAGTGAATTGATCATACACTAAGCATTTTGTACTCTAACCTGGGAGGAGGTGTGTTGCTGTGATATATCTTAATGCATCACTGTTGGGTAAATGCAGGGCCTGCTATTGATTGGGCAACACATAAGTAACCCTGTAAGCTCTCTCAGGCTGACTGCCATGTCACAGCCGCAGTGTGCATGTGCACTGCTGATGGCAACAGCTGGATATCACTGTCCTTACTGCACGCTTTTTGTTAATGATGTTTTCCTGCAGTTATTGCTTTAATAACATGTAGCCTTGCCAAATGAATAAATGTATTTATTAGATGCGACCAGCAGCTTTATACGTCGCTCCGATGGTCCTAATACACAGTATAGACATGACTCAACATTCAAACAAGTAAAGAGTATTTTGCTTCTCAGCATTGTTTTTGAATTCCAGCTTGTTTATGTTTATGTTTTGTTTTGTTTTTTCCCTCATTTGGAATAATAAATGTTCGGTTTTAACCTATTGTAGTTGAATACATCCTCTAAATAGAACACTGTAAGCAAGTCTCATACTTGTTTTCACATTTTTACTTGTGAATGTATTATTAAGTATTAAAAAAATCATGTGTTTACATTATAGGTATGAATAAGACATTGTTTAGGCTATTCAATGTTGAATTCACTGTGTCTTAATAACAGCAGGCATACAGTAATTAGTGTATGTAAATGTTGAACACAGTGTCAAATGAAAAAGTCCTTCTGTCCTTGTAAAGCTTTAGAATAACAACCAGATAGACCTTAGACTTCTTAAATGCAGTCAGAAAGATTGACTTTGGACGTCAGCATTTAAGACAATATCAGCAAGAAGTTCTTCAAGTGCTCTAACAGAAATAAAGTGTATATGTCTTACCGTTCCATGACAACTGGGAAAACTTCATGTACTGATGAAGGTCATGTGATATCATCAAAAGCTCCAGAGCATCTAAAATGCAAAATGTTGAGTCACTGAAGATGCTTTGTGATATGATGCTAAATGTACCTCTGTTGGTCGCAATGATCTCACAATTGTAAAATGGCGGTGGTAAAGACAGTTGCCTTTATCAGTTGTTTTAGTGGTAATTTTCTGTGTTTAAAGTATTTTTTATATAACTGTCCCTCTCTATCCATGGCTGAAAAATCAATATCACCCCTTTGTGAATTGCTGATTTATATCATCAGTCATGCCTCTGATGTCAGTAAAACTGCGCTGCAGTTGATGTAAAGAAAGGATAAAAGAGTGACGTAGAACAAAAGGAGGAGAATCCGTGGTGTCTCATACTCGCCCAGATTGGTTGGACTGTCTCCAGCACTGATCCAATTCCGCTGATCGTCAGCAGAATGTTCAGAATGAGCATTACACAAGGCAAAGCGCTATCCATAACTCTTTCAGAACAGTCTTCTTCAAAGCCTCGGGACACCATTCTGATTAAAAATAAAAGTGAATCGCTCCATTATTCCACTGACCCTGATCTATTAAAGCCAAACCCTGCTGGTTTTTCATGCAAATTATCCAACCGCAGGACATGAAGCACATTGGTGCCATCCCCTTGGCCGGTGACTCATCATCAAGTGTGGATCCAATATGGCCTCTGAACTGAGGCTTGGAAACCCGATGACAGTTAGCACAACACCAGCCACTAAATGATGCCATTGGCTGCTGAAAAGGTCTGTTTGAGCTTGGAAGAGTTGTAGGTGTTTGTGGCAGAAAAAGGGGAACAATGCTGAAGGTGTTTTAGAGATGAGGGGAGAGCAGCATTGACTCATGAATAGACATAACTGGCTCCCAGTCGAAGCTGAACAGAGTTTCTTGAGGTGGGAAACCACTTTGATGTGCACTTGATTGGTTTTCGAGTTCCTGCGCGTCTGTCCCTTTGAGAACTGACATGACTGAAGATTCTGTATCTCCCTGATCGATAGGTGAACACGTTATTCGCTTTTGACAAGGCAGCGGAGCGCATGCTTTCCAAACTGATTGATTTTTGCACCTGACAAAATGAGCATATGAAAAAAAACGTGTTTCAATTTGCTTGAAATTCTGCTCCAGCACCTCATTTCGCAAGATCAATATCACTACACAGTTTACAACACCAAACTCCAGCATTATCTTGCAGGGAAAATAAAAAATGTTGTCATTAAAATGAAGCTGCCTGTGCCTCACTAGAGGATCAGGGTGGAGGCAGCGGTTTTTAAAAAGTCTTTCTAGAGAAATGGAGGATGATATACTGACACAGGTAGCTGTCAGATTAAATCTAAAGCCGGATAAAAACTGTACTGAAGTCCAATTTTAACCCTGGCATGTCAGAGCGCCACTACAGTCTTGACTGAGACTACAGTTACAAACCAGACAGACCACATTGCCTTCTAGCATTTATCCTCCATATTCTTCCCTTTTTTTGTTTTGTTTTGTTTTGTTTTAAAGACAACTTGCAGGCAGTTAAGATGCCTCAGGCTGTTTGTTTCTGTAGTTGAGGCTCCATCCATTTTGTCTGAGTAAAATTTAATTGACAAGCACAAAACTGATCAGGACTTGTTTTGGCAGAAGTTGTATGTTTCAATTATGCAAAAACATGCAAAGTGAATGCACACAGTGTAAGGGATTTTAAAAACTGCACAGTGACCAGTTTAAATTGATGTTAGTTTGATGCATTGAGTTTTCATGATTGCCAACCACTTGGGACAATACATAATGTTACAGAGTAAAAACTGATGAAAATCATACTGAATCTACATGTTGTGTATGCGGCATCATAGAATATACTCAGGAGATCAAGGAAAGCTTACTGCAAAATGCTCGACCTGTATGCAGTAGTAGAATGTAAAAAACAAAAAACAAACAAAAAAAACATTTATTTAATTACTGTATCAAGAAAAATAAATGAGATACTGTACCTTAGTTCCTATTTTATGCAACTTTACACTTACACAGTCCACTATATCTCAGAGGCAAATAATGTATCATTAACTTGACTACATTTGTCTGACAGCTTCAAATTTAGTGATTTTGCATTTGAAATTCTCCATCTCGTTAGACTAATTACCATCTTAAAATGTATTGGATTAGCCGCAAAATGCATCATCTCAAAGCTGAAAACAGGCTGATTTTATGACTTTTGCAGTTTCACAGATCTCGCATACAAACATGTGATGATCTTATAGAAAATGCACTGCTGGAGATTGAACACCCCAACAGCAAAAAGCAATATTCTTTCAAAAACATCAGATTTAGCAATAAAACATTGACAGAGAACATTTTACTGAAACATGAGTACTCCTATTTAACTACATTTGCATACTTTAACTCAAGTCAGGCTTTAAGCATGATTTTTACCCATAGTGGAATGTTTTTACAGTATAGAATTGATACTTTTACTTAAATGATCTTATGACTTCATCCTGCACAGCCTATATCACGTGCACTAAAAGCAAACTCTTGTGGTGTAGGCACTCTGTTCAGATCCACTGAAGGTCAGGGCTGCTGCGCACACACCTGAACAAACATTCAATAAAGACATAATGTTGAATGTGAGGTGTATTTATAAATGTTACCATTGTACCCTGCATTGTCCAGGAATGTAAGCTCCTGTGATTCCTGCAGCATGCATGCTGCACTTTTAGCTAAATGTGCTGTTTGTAACTGTGCACCAATTTCAACCCAATCAAGCTCCTTTATTTTTACTCCACATGATGAATAACAGGATTGAGATTGTGGCTGGAGGTTCTGTACGTACATGTGTGAGAACATACACGATACAGAATAAGGAACAGCAACAAGAATAAACGAAAAAGAAAATGTGTTATCCATCGACACCATATGACACATATACAAACACACGCAGCCTGTACACTATATTTTTTACACAACACACACCTGCAGCTGGAAAGCTGCTAAATCCATGCTGCTATTTTCCGCAGACCAACACAATACAGGGTCTGCAGTCAGCATTGTCAGAGAGAAATCCCCAGTCACAGTGCGTCTATTTAGTGCTCTGAGGACAACTGATAAGCCCACAGACACACTGGAATGGTTTGAGCACTGATATACCACTCTCCCCGCCACTGTGCACAAGTGTGTGTATGTGTGTGTGCGTATTTTGATGGAAAGGAGTGAATGAGAGGAAGAGAGAGGCAGACAAGAAACAAACAAATCCCTTTCAGCACCATCTGCAGTTGGTAACAAAACTATTTTAATCCTATAATACTTTACAGATGACTAGACTTTAATTTAGGACTCGCGATAAGCAAACACATGCACATCTAACATGGCTTAATCTGCTCATATGTTTACTATAAAAGTGGAAAGATAGAGCCTGCTCTCTGTATATCAGATGTATACAAAACAAGACATCAAATAACTTGCGGGTGACAGAAATAGGAGGCAATTTTTAGAGCAGCACAGGAGAATGAGGTTTTTTCCCCCTTCTTTTTTTCGTATTAGTTGCTTCTGTCTGACAATGCAGGGTGTCGCCCGGGGCAACAAGCCTTTAAGCCAAGCAGGATTGATGTTTAATGAGGATGACTCTCACTGGCTTCTTATCACAGCCATGTCACCCAACACTGACACTTTTAATACCACACGTCACTCAAGGTGTTCTGCACAATGCCAGGAGGACTGTCAACAGCCACTTAACTGCACTAGTACACATATTTACACACACAAACACAATCACAACGGCACCTACAAAGACGTGTGAGTTTTGCGCCCTCGATAAGCACGTGCAGACGCATACACACCCTGAGGCAGGAGAAGCAGTGTGTGGTTCATCATTGGTGGTTGCATGACTGCAGTGGAGCGGATGGGAGATAAGGAGCGCAGATCCTTTTAGAGTTTTAATGGAAAGATGTGGCATCAAAGGGGATCAAAGGCCAGACAGACTGATAGAGGAGAGGTATTTGGTTTGAGCCACTCCCCAGGACACTGTGTATTGTTGACATTTTGCTTGGGAAACACAAAGAGAGGCAGGGCGTCTAAATCCATCTTATCTTGGCTTTGTGTTCAACAGGTTGGAGGCTGGTCCAAGTAGTCTTGGCAAATGGCAGAGCACCTGCTTGTATGTGTGTGCTTGTGAGCGTACGTGGGCTGCGAACAGTGAGAGTGCTTTTTTTTTTCCCCTGAGTGCTGCAAAAGAGAATTGTCAACTGTGCATCATCTTGTGACACATCAGATCAAAAGCATTTCCAGCTGGAGAGTCAGTCAAGGCACTTGTCCCTGCCGCTGATTCATAACAGTTTCTCTTTCATTCATGTCCCACTGATTGTTTTTCTCTTGCTTTAGTGCTGAAATAAAAACATTTTTTCTTTGCAAAGAGGCAGAAGAAAAAAAAAAAACAATATATAAAAAAAATGCAATACTGTATTTCATTATCACAGACAAACCAAACCAGCAAATGCAGAAAATGCAATGGCAGTCACGCAGCATTTCAAGAAAATGCAAGGTGACGTTATCCATAAAACAAAACCTTTTGTGACTCAAAATGGGACAGATCCTGAAATGTTTGAGGTCCTCTGTGAAAACACAGACACCTGATATTTACAAGTGTCAGTGGAAAAATGAAATGGATGGGAAAAGGATGAAATGTAAGAAAATTATTAAACCTCAGTGAGCTTCGTGGCAGGTGGCTGCAGGTTTGGCGGCAAGCGTAGACATGTGCGGTGTTTAATCTAGTGCTGTATGTTACACGCAAACATTTTCTTGCCTTCTTATTACATCTCTTTGTTTTTGCAGTTCAGTCAAACAAAACAGTATGAAGGCTTTATTTTAAGCTATTTCAATTCATTTCACTGTAGAAAAATAAACATAATTTCTCCTCTTGGTAATTTTATTTTAAGCCCTTTCAAGTTATATCACAGTGAGGACTTTCAAGGCCCTGTGGTGGTTTATCTGGAACCACTGTTGGATGACAGCTGATGTTATTGTTTAGCTAATTAGAGAGAAAAATTAGCTAATTCTGTTCTGTGCACTTTTGCATTTTTCTCTCTTTGGTTACTGTCCTGTTTTTGGTAGGTCAAAACTACTAAAAAAATTCTGAACAGTTACCTTACAAGGTCCTTTTGATCCTAGAGACTCATCTTCTTTGTCTATTATAACACTACCACAACCCTTAAAACATCATACTGATTATACATATTAATCATGTGACTGGAATAGCTTCAGTAAAACATATATCTGAATAAATCATCCTATTACACCCAAGAACAGCATTTCCCAGACTCAGGGTTGGGAGCCAAACTGGGTGGCAGAACCATTTTTACTGGGTCACAAATCAGCAGAGTAGGAGGCATAACAATGCTGGTATGTTAAACAGAGGTAAATGATTTGAAGTCATTTCTTTAACTTTATATTTTTACCACTCACACATGTCTTAACCATGACTTGTATGTCAGTAAGGTTTATTTCTGGCTTTATCAGCTACTTAAGTTATCAGATTACTACTACCTCACTGTCATTTATGTATTATCACTGTGTTTTTAAACTCTGCTCTTATTCATTATGATTGTTGTCCTTTGAACTGCATTTTGCTGCTTGCCATTTTTTTTTAATCTAACTTCTGTCTTCGATGTTTTGCGCCAGACAGAGTTGTTGTAGATAATTTTGTGGAAGTTTACATATAATGACAATAAGTCTAATTCTTATTCAAATGTTCATACATTTTCCTGCTTTTTCCCACCCCCACACAACTTTATACATTACACAGCACTAATATGACTTTATATAGGAATTTTATGGAGGTAATATGAAATCAACACAGTCTTTCACACTTTGATGCTGCAACAAAACAGTCAGAAAAGTCCTTCTGTTATTGTTTTATCTGTATTTATGTGACACATACATTTAAAGATTTCACCATAAAAGCAGCTGCAAGTCATTTTGCATTGCTCAAAATGGTCTTTTTAAATTGTTTCCTTGTTAAAATTTGTCTATTCTTGTGTAACTTCAGTCAGGAAGACTATCTCTTTGTGCATGCCCTTTTAGTCATAATAGTTGCCCATTGTATCTAATATCACACCTATTCAGTTTTCTTTTCATCCATTCACAACCTGACACGCTCTCTTGTAGCCAATCACCTGCCAGCCGTCAAACTTTGAAATTGTTTTTGTTGTGTTTCTCTGCTGTCATTCAGCTGTCTTTTCAGCATCATACGGATTTCGTGACTCACCGCCACCCCCTCAGAACCTTAAAGGGATAGTACACCGAAAAATGATGCTTCAGCTGTTATCAACTCACCTTCATGCCGTTCAAAGTTTGGTGTTTTAGTCAACAAAACACTGCTGGAGTTATACAGGAAAACAGTGTTGCAATAATCTCCCAAACAATTGTTGTGAATGGTGACTAGGATTCAAATGTTAAAAAAATGAAAATAAATAAATAAATAAATAAGTAATCCTGAAGCCACGACATGCCGACTTGTTTTGGAAAACAGGTTAACAGACTTTCCCTCCAATTGATCCTGCTGATAGACAAGCTCTTCTTGGTTCTTCCTAGAAATGCTGCGGATCTTCAGACAGTGTGTCCACACATGCACGTGGCTCTCTTCTCAGGAGCTTCTGGGTACAGTGAACAGCAAAGCTAAAAACACGCCATCAGTGACGTTTTTTAAAAACAGCTTGGCATGTCAAGGCTTCAGGACACTTGAATTTCTTTGGACAAGCAGAACAAAGGCGTTGTATGGTTTGTTTGTTTGTTTGAATCTTAGTCACCATTCACTACAGTTGTTTGTATGACTTCAACGCCTTTTTCCTATGAAAAGCCAGCAGTGTTTTGTAGATAAAAAAAAAATTCCCCCAACCTTCGATCTGCATGAGTAGATAATGACTGAATTTTTATTTTTAGGTAAACTATCCCTTTAACCATGGATGCATGGCCATCTTCAGTCAAACCCAGTGATCAGAAGTTCTCTCTCGTGACTTGGTTTCCGAAGTCTCCCTCTCAGCATCACCACCACCACCAGTGCCTCGGCTCTGGTGGAAATTTCCTTCATATTGGAATCACCTAGTTCACAAGATCACTGCTTATAGTGACCTACTTCCTGATGAGGTCCAAGCACCAAAGTCTACTCTTTCAGTTACGATAAAATGTTCTGAAACTCTATGATCTTGCTCTTTTACTTATAGTCTCTCCTGATTAAAATTAGTTAACTTGTTTCTACGTGACATATTTGACTAGTAACAAATTAAATATTTCTTTCATTTTTCTTATTTGACTGAGGAAAGTGTTATCATTCCTTTGTTTGAAATGGTTTCTCATAAATTCCAAAATCCTAATTTCTCTCCTTTTTCTCCAACAATTTTGCTTCTCAAGAAATTGTCAAGAAATTTTATCTTCCCCCTTCTTTCCATCCTGTCACTCCTACACCGTCACCCCTTCCTTTTCTTCTATCAGTCATTCCAAGCTCTCTGCTTTTGCCCGCCGTGTCCCATCCTCTTTCCTGATCCGTTTGTCAAACATCTTGGCTAATGAAGCTGCTTTTCCCGTTTTCTGAATACACTCATGATTAGCATCCACACATACCTGCAGGCAGATAGCTCATATGTTGTGGGCTCTGTCTTCCACTAATTAAATAAATCTGGCGACAATTTGTGTAACTGTTTAACAGCCAAAGATTCATAATTCATTGTTTGTTGCTCTTCCGAGGAAAGAGCGGGAGCGAGCGAGGCACGTATACTCATGAGGTGCTGCAGTAAAGGGTGGTTGGATACGTGTTGCATGGAGTTCTTTTTTTTTTTTCCACATAAAAGATAAACTAACTTCAAATTTTTAAAAATGGGCTAAGAAGCTACACTTGTTTTTGTATTTCGAGACACAACCATCCCTCAGTGGGCCAATCGGAAAACTGTGAGCCGCTCTGTGACTGACTAAACTGTTGCTAAGTATAGCTAACTGCTCTCTTTACTCTTGTTTGCTCCCAAACATATTGGGCACCAATTAGGCAACATTATTCAAACATTTTCTGATGGTGTACTGTAGTTCTCACTGTAGTCCCCTGTCACTTTGCTTATTATGCACACTCCTCGGAATGAAACATCCAGAAATGCAAACCCCCCTCTCTGGGCACGCCGAGTGAGGAGGAAGTGTACACACGGATCAGACTTGAGTCAACATCATTACTGCGTGCAGCTCCTCTCTGGGGTGGAGTGGAGCTGGGTTTTTTTTGTTTTTTTTTTTTAAAGTACACACTGGTGGCTTTGATCCCGAGGTCTACATTATGAACCCCCTCCTCCAATCTGCGCCACCCGTCACATTAGGTAATGAGACGTCTCGGTCAAAAGGAGAGTAAACATTCAGCTTCACGCAAACATTCATGTACAAGATGTAGACATGCATATTTATGAGATCCGTCGTACTCTCGGATACATGAAACTTGCAGGCTTTACAGCAGGAGTTCATGCTCTCTGTCTACATCCTACTGGTTCCTGTCAGAGGATCTGCCTCTAACCTCTAACCCCTCTCTTCGTGCATGATAAAATCTGTATTTTGCCCAAATGTAATTCCATTTTACCAAATCTCCATCTCGCTGTCTTGCTGTTCCCTCTCTTTAAGTCCTCCTCTCTCATCGACCCTGACCCTCAGTCTGCCTCAGTCCTATCTCCTCCGTGCCCTTTCAGTCGTACCATGCTCTCTTGGCATTTTCACAACAGAGAGAGATGGAGAGTGTGCTGGAGAGCTTTAGCCAGCTGTAGCTTTTTTTGACAATTCGTACTTTCTTTTGTTCCTGGGGAAGGAATGCATTTCAGTAAGGTTTATGCAACACTTTAAAATCCATGCTGTTATTTTTAAGTTTATGTATCAGAGACAATACATTATTTATTGGTTTATTGTTTTGCAGCAAAAATGTACAAGTTTACTTCATGGGCTGTTGCAGTGACATCACTTTTGGGAGAACACAACTTTGACAGAAACCATCAGTGGTGCTGGGTGCGGTCAGAGATGAAGCAGATTTTTACAGGATGATGAAACACTGTGCTTCCTTCTCTTGTTTCAGTAAGAAAATCGTTAGCTGATTTTTTTTTTTTTAAACCTAGAGAGAGATTTCAGTGACCAGTGTTGAGCATGAACGTACTAAAAGAACATTGTTCCGAAAAGTTTTTAATTAAAGTTTAATTTTTTTTTTCCATTTGCGACCAAAGAATATGAACATAAGCATTAGCACTTATGATCACGCTCTGTGCAACAATACTTTTGTCCTACTTTGCTAGAGCGCCCCCGACAGCATTTCCAGCCTCCATGCACCACGTCCCCCAAATGGCAGTTACAGTCCAAAACTGCCCCATTCAATATGTGCCAAGTGTCCACCACATTGCCATTGTGGCAATTTTCCAGCATGTCCCTATATACTCCCATTCATTTTGACATTCAGGAAACGTACCTGACTTTGCCTTTAAAGCAACACTTTGTAACTCTGACCTTGAACTGTGGCTATGAAAAACGAAACTTAATGATGCACGTCAATATGTCGCACAAAACAGCGGTTTAAGTAAAAACTGGGTCATATTTTATGGAGAAAATGTCCTCTGGTGTTCCCTCTGATGTCCTACAACTGCTTTGTCTCATCTCAGTGAATATGAAGGTTCCTGAAAACAACATGTAGGCTGCCTGCAGACCAAAGCTACAGCTACAGCATCAGGTAGTTGTTGTGGACAGCTTCACTAAATAAAAGGCTGCAGACAGACAGAGCAGTCGTAGGAAAACAGGGGGAAAACCAGTGGACATTTTCTCCATAAAATATGACCTGGTTTTACTAAAATTGCTGTTTTGTGTGACATATAAACTTGCATGGTCGCTGTCAAAGTTAAATAGTGTTGCTTTAATATGCCACCCTGTTACTATGACCATAACCCTAACCAGTCTCACCCCTCGGCCTTAAACCGAACAATTACAGGCAACAAAGGCAACTAGTACAAGCTAGTCAGAGGCAGAGCAGGGAATGGCATGACTTCAACATACTGGAAGAAAAATAAAATTTCTTGCTGGCATAGCGAAGGCAACTGGAAACTCACATGTAGCAATCTGAAGCACAATTTATGAGCAAATCAGGAAAGATTCAAACTTAAAAACACATTTTCATGCAAAGTCTGACAGTGTCCAAATCTTGATATCAGGTTTTTCTCGTGTTTTCTTCCTCCCTTGCGTCACCTCCGCCCCTGTCTGTGTGTGTTGTGGGTGCAGCTTTCTGGCACCCAGTTTAAGCTCCACACCTGTCTACAATCAACTCATCAGCTTGCAGAATGAACCCCTGCCCACCTTCCACTCATTGTCAGATCGTTACGCCCTCTCAGTTGTAGTCACTCTCTTTGCCAATCAGTGTTGTAATCACTTGAGTTTATTCCTTGTATTGTTTTTGCCACATTAGCCTCAGCCAGCCTCATCTGTTGTCCACCTACCTGCTCTCTGTGCACCTCAGCTTATTATAGTGCATCCCATAACAGCACCACAATAAACAAACCATTATCATCCTGCTACTGTATCTTTGCCTGCTTTTGGGTCCAGCTAAAACTCAAAGCTAACAGCCTGGTGGGTCAGAAATACAAGCCCCAATATCAGCCACATCTGCACTGAATTTGAAAGGCCCAGCTCTTGGAGATATCTGCAATTTACTGATGATCACAAGAACTCATTAACAAAGGTTGAGACCACAAGCCAACAACTGCAAAGTTCCTCCACCTCCAAATTAAGAGAAACTAGTTCATTTTAATCTGTGTCAACTGAACTTTGAGCCTGCTCTTGTGGACCGTGAACTGGCACAACACTGTCGCCAACACCAGTCAACAGGGTGATAGCATTGTAGCATGAAAAAAATGAAAAAAACAGAGAAAAGGGAGCTAATGTGTTGCATCTCATCAGGGTCCTTTCACTTATTGTCTAATAGGGTGAAGCAACAATGTCAGTGCACATCATGGAAACTCATTTGCAGCAGAAATTAAGCCAGTTTTATGAGAAAACAGCGAGATACTGCAGAATTCTCATGTGAAAAACTTAATTTAGTTATCCCGTTATCCACTTCATCCAGCTAATGTGCTTCAATCAAGGCGTCTGTGCTGAAATCAGGATTCTGGTGGCAATGAGGGGAACCTAATCATCTCTTGTTTTCTTAATTGGAAATACCCCGGACACAGAACTTTACTTAGGGCATGATTAAGTCTTCTGGGAGCAACTTTTGCTTTATTTACAAGTGACAACAGTCAGAGTGAGTACACATGCCGTCTCGTGTATTGAACATAAAACAGCAGGACATCAGGAGCTTACTCCACATGTAAATTCAGTAAATTTACTTGGTAAAATATTTAGAGATTTTTGACAATGAATGGTACATTAAACTTAATGTTACCAGTTCCAAATAGGGTCTGACCAACACGGGATTTTTGGAGCTGATGCTGATATTAGGGAGCAAGAAAATTTGGATATTTGGTATATCTGCCAATTTTTCAATATATGTATAATAGTGGCTGAATGTAGTTATCGAATACTTGTGACAAAGATATGTTATGGAGGCAGGATGTCTTACATTTTAACAAACTTTATTCCAAATAGTACACTGAACAGTAAACCTTTCACTTATTAGTTATTAAATTGCTGGACAAACTACATATTTACACCATCGGTAATCACTAGTCCAAGCTTTTTTTCCAACCTCAAAAAACCACTTTAAAGGAGAAGTTCGTTTTTTGCACAATAAGCCTTATGCTAAGTATATTCACGATGACATATAATGTTCTACAGCATTATTATGATAAATGGTGCAGTCCTTAGAGCAGGAGCTCTTTGCTGACGTCACAGCTAGTTAAAACAACAAAGGTGCATAGGCACACATAAACGCTTGTTTTAAAAATACGAGAAACTCATGGAATGGTAGTGGTGTGGTCTCATGTGCCCTGAAACACAAATTTACACAACGGCATATAACCTGGAAACATCTCTTTCGGCTGCTTCAAGAGACAAACAAACAACTGTTTCCAGGTCATATGTCGTTGTTTAACTTAGTGTTTTAGTATCGGAACATGACAGGACACCACTTAACATGTGGTGAGTTTCTCGTCTTTTAAAATGAGCGTTTATTATATTTTCTGACTGTTTGTCTTGGTCCCTTTGTACTTCCATTGTTTTCAGTTAGCGGTGACATCCGCAATGTGCCCCAGCTCTCAGAACTGCAGCATTCATTGCAATAATAATGTAGAACATCGCATATGATAATTAATGTTTAATGTTCAAAAAAATTAACTTTTCCTTTAATACCCACGCATACACAGCAATACTGATTTATCTGTGATTACAACAGCAAATCATTATATCGGTTGGGCCCTAATTGCACACATTTGCACTCAAAAATTAAGTTCACTAGATTACTGTTTGAAATCTAGTGCAATCAAGGAAAATAAAAGAGTATGTGCAGTGCATAAGGTGCCGGTCTGCTCTAATGCCGTTTTTGAGGGCTCCTCACCTCTTTGCCCCCTGATCTTCACCCTCCCTCAGCACTTCCGTCATATCTTCCTCTCCTCTCATCTCCGTTCCTCCCTTACAGTCCTTCTTTTCAAATTTTACTCTACCATAATTCAAACTGTCTCATTTGACATTTAAATTGAGTCTCAGTAGAGGTCTTTGGATGAAAGAGTAGAAAAATGAGAGGAGGGAGCACTCTTTTCTTGAAGCTTTCTCCCTTTTCTGTAACGATGCGATGCCAGAGACAACAGTGTGTGTGCATCTGTGTCTGTTTGTGTTCCCTGGCAGTAAGTATGTGTGTATTTTCGGCTGATTGTCGTGCCTGCGTAGTGTGTATGAGAGGCATGCCTCCAGCACAGTGCAATGACAGGCAGCCTAATGAAAAGCTGGGCTCTGATTGACTGGCTGACAAAGCGGCCCACTGCATAATTATGTCTTGAATAATAGATGCCCCTACTTACACCTCTACGGCCACACTAGCCTAGCCAAGTCAGTCTCTCCATCAGGTCAGCAAAGCTCATGAAGCAGAGCTTAGTCGTGGCCAAGCATGCTGCACACTCACAAATTGCAGACATTTCCAAATTAGCATTGTACCAAAACCAGTTGGCCTTGTGCAATTAATTACAATGTGCACGTGTTGCAGTATGAGTCTTATTATCTCAGAGCATAAGAATTATGTACTGTGGTTGTGTTGGTGGATGCGTGTGTCAATCAGCCAGGCCCCAAGCAAAAACCCAGTCTCTAGCAGCACAGCCTTAAAAGCAGCAGCTTGCAATGTCAGCTCCAGCTTGACAACTAGCTCTAATTTCATTAGCCCTTGCCACAAGCTGCACTGACTGCAGCTGCTGTTGTAGCTGTGTTGTAGAACGCTCACATTGGTCTTTCGAGCAGACTCTTGTGTTTAATCCATATACTGTACGTTTGCAGGGGTTTCAGATGCCCACTTACAGTCGTCTGATCTTTAGCTCCTGGTAATTGATCCTGATACAATCGATGCATTATTACTGCTTGACCTGAGCGAGGCTTTTAATAAGGTCAAACTAACCCTTAAAGGCTACATTGGTATTTGCCTTTGTGGTGCATTAACTGATTCTTTGGCAACTCAGGGGGACTAAAAAAGGTGTAAACACAATACTGACATCATCACATGCAGAGTTAATATGGCGAACGTGTTAGCTCAGAGAGAATATTTTGAGATCCAGCAGACACAAAGCAACAGACCATTCACTTAGCGACATCAAGCGCATGTAAGTCCAACCTTCACTCTTCTGTTAGCTATATTGCGGTCTTTGATCCGTAGCTGCTAAATGCTAAAGCCACCGTGTTGTCCAGCTATTGATAACTCTGTCCACTGTTGCTGGGTAAGTTGTGACCAATGGCCTGATCAGTGATTTTCTCTGAAAATGAGCTAAAATGGCCCAAAGCTGAGGGCAACGGCAGAGTCAGGTGATAACCGTCTGTGGGTTTTTCACCACACACAGCAAATTTTACATCACCATTAGCCAATTGATCCTATCATAATAGAAGAAAACTTTAGCTTAAAACTTACAATATGTAACTTTTACCCCAGCACAGTGTCTAAAAAAACAACTGCATTTTTGTTAACCTAAGCTATTTGTTTAGTTATGTGTTTACATTATCCCAAATGTTTCCAGCAATGTCAAAATGTCAAAGAAATCTGTATTTTTATTCACAGTAATGCCGTTTTTTGCAGTCATCTGTTGCCAGGGTAACACCAGAGAGTGAGAAAGTAAGTCGGTAAAAGTAACTGCACACAATGTCAATAAAGCGTTACTTATGGCTTTGTTGAATACTTGACTCTGATTGGTCAATCATGGCATTCTAAGGTCTGTTATTTCTGTATAACAGACTGTTGCTATGAATAACAGTTCATTGATAGGAAGACTGTTCCGACCCAGTGCACCCATGGACTACTAACCATG
>JAPZDX010000008.1:16052800-16064455 GCA_029783625.1 Naso annulatus | reverse complement strand
TACATATAAAGCAGTCATGCAGCTCAGATAACTGAGCCATCTTGCAGTCAGACAGCACTAAGACACAGGAACTCATAGGCTTAGATTATGAATTCTAATTGGATTGCATAATAATCCGCTCAAGTGATTTTCTGGATTACACTGCACTAAAGGAGTGAGGGGCAGGAATGTAAAGCTTTGGTGCTATCTGTCTGATAAATATGATTTGTGTGATGGTTTGTGATTATATGATTATAATAGCACAATGTGTCACCTAAATTGACATGTCACTGCTTCATTACTCAGCCTGAAATTGTCTTTAGGAGGTTTTATAAAAAATACATCAAAGCTGAAACAGTTTCCAGTAATAATGCCATTTTATCATGTTTGCAGATGATTGTGTCATTCCTCATTGTGGCTGTTCGTGACTGTGTCACAGTATAATAAATGAAGAGCAGAATTTTTCACTAAAATCAAGAAACTGTTGCTGACAGCAAATTCTGTGCTGAGATAAATATGGTGCAGTCTCTAAAAGGTACAGTATTGGCTTATGGAAAAATGATTCTTTAATATCTTGTAGTTGTTTTACTTTATTTGGCAGCTGAAAGACAGTCTGTTTGGCACAACTCCTGTATATCTGTTACCTTGCAAATTATTATATTAAATCATAAGGAGCTCTGATAAAATAAGCTGTTACCAACAAACAAAATCTGGGGGAGCAGATAAAAGGAAATTAAAAAAATAAATAAATTTAAAAAAAAGGACTAAACACACTAGGCACGACTGGGAAACAGATGCAACAGAAGCAAAAGAACTGACAACTCAAAGGAGGCAGAAACATGAACTTAAACACAGGGAGAGAAAACAAACAAGGGGCAGATGAAACTCATCATCAATCAAAAAGGGCAGGACATCAAACAAAGACAGGAAGGGGACCAAAACGGGCAAGAAGAAAGGAGAAACTACAAAATAAGACAGGAAGTGACTGAACTAAAACCCCCAAAAGTGACAACAAATGTGTTTGGTGTGTAAATTCTGGCTATTCTTAGACTGCTTCTATCCCCAAAAAGGAAGCCTGATTGGAACAACAACATAACTCAAGATAACAAACAATTAAAAAATTCAGGTGATTTTACAAGATTAACTCGGCTTATTGTCCCTTCAGACTGACCTGTTGTTTGATATGAACATCTCTGCTCATCCACTCAAATGGAGCCAGACTAAAATATAACGGGTGCTATCATCTCTTGCACTATGCTGTTTTCTAAATCCTTACTTATAAACTGCAAACGCAGATGGCTGTAGCATTTACTACTTCTCCTATTTCAGCAGATACTGTTTAGATGAAAGCCAAAACGAGTGTAATGACTGAAAGACTGTCTCTCTCTCATCCACTCTAGAAAGTGCAATTTTATTTTTCCCAAAAAGTATTTTTTTCTTCCCTACTTTTCTTGTTGATTTCTTCTCATTAGAAGTGCTTGTTTCTTATCTATGTCAGAAAAATACACATTTTTCCTTAATGGTTTTTGTATCAGGTTCTTACATGACAAGGGTGAGATAGCTTTTGCCTTTCAACGGGTCATATGATACATGTATATTTAACAAAACTATAAAATAATAGATAGTTTAGTTTATTTTGAGTCAAATAGAAAGAATGCATAACATGCATTTTAAAATGGTCAAGGATATACACAAGGAAGTTATAAAGTTATTTCCTTGCTGTTGAAACACCATACACAGACAATACATTACACAACCCTGTATCCTATAAATGCATACAAACAAAAAAAACGACCTGTCCCACTGACTTGTCACATTTACTCTGGGATTTTTTCCATAAGTCATGTTTTAAACTTAGTTTTAAAGTTGTTTTTATTTGCGGTTTCTTTGGTGGCCAACGGTAGCTTATTCCATTTCTGAGGTCCTAAAAATGCAAATGAACACTGGGCGACCTTTCTCTTACACTTCACAGCGTGCAGATTGGCTAAACTAGCTCTGATTTTGTGGCTATAATAGGCTTCTCCTGTTCTAGAAAATAGTTGGTTAGATAATTGAGGCCCCTATTATTAACTATCCTGTGGACTATAGACAGTCTGAGTTGAGACACCCAAGCCTCTGTAGATAACCAGTTGAGCTCCTGTAGCTGACGCCTCCCCGCATGCTCACGAGGGCCCATGCTCAGTACCACCCTAACTAGCTTGTTTTGGGATACCTGCAGCTTTTTCTTCAGACCTTCAGGCAAACCGCTATACCAAGCTAGGCTAGGCTACCATAATCAAATTGTGGCTGAACTAACCTGTTAGCTAGGAGCCTTAGGCTGTCCCTATCCGGTAGACCTGCCTTTCTGGACAGCAGCTTTACTCTGGCAGTTAAAGTCCAGTTTTAATGCAGGGCAGTTTAAATCCTTACACATTTGTTTCATGCAAAAAAAAAAAAAGCATTGTAATGAATCAGCAGACTGTTTGGAATAATATGACTGCAAAATAATATGGATCCAGAAAGTAGACTGGTACCATCCCACTTTCCACCTTCAGTGTTCAGATAGACCAGATAAATATATATTTGTTATTGTTAGGATTTATTTTTGCAGTCTTGCAGAACTACAATTTACATATGTGCATATTTGCAGCACATTGCACAAAGTCACTGCATTGCATTGCATTGCACTGCAGCATGTTGCAACAGAACAGAATCTAATATAAAAATGTTATGGTTGCCAAAATTTGTACGCAGATGCATTTTATCACTTTCTTACTGTCATGAGATCTGTGCATGTGCATCCAACCATTCCTGTGTAGACAAAAACAGTAGGAATTGTAAATGAACTGCATTTCCCAAAGCACTTTACAATACAAGTCAGTATTCACTCATTCATTCACATATTAATAAAAGGTGGCATGTCCACACACTGCCAGCCTGCTCATCAAGGATCATCAGTCACTGGTAGAAACTTTGGGTTCAATACCTTAGCCAAGGACACTTTGACATGCAGACTGGAAAAGTCAGAAATCTAACCAAAACCTTTGAATAAGTTGAAAACCAGCTACCTTCTGAACTACAACACATGAACCGGTTTTCACCGAAATCGACTCATTTCACATCAACCATTAGGAAAGGCTAACACAGCTTTTTTTAGATTAATTGATATTTTACATGTAGAGTCTTTATGTGTTCTTTCACAAACCATTTACTGGGCTCCATTAACCATTTGTTGCAGACTCCAGCCGAGTCACACTAATCAAGCATTTGAAAATGACTAAATATAGGTTCCCCTTTGTGACTTGGGCACCATGGTCTTATTATCCAGCTCCATAAAGAGCTTGTTCCCAGCTTGTTAGAAA
This sequence comes from Naso annulatus, assembly GCA_029783625.1. Lineage (NCBI taxonomy): Eukaryota > Metazoa > Chordata > Actinopteri > Acanthuriformes > Acanthuridae > Naso > Naso annulatus. Next base: position 16,061,135 of record JAPZDX010000008.1, on the reverse strand, counting down.
GACATTACACATAAATGATCATTGCCCATATAGGCTACTCACACGCTTTCTAGAGACGATCTGAAAAAGAGGGCACATAACAAGATACATGGGAGTGGGTGTAATGGAGAAATGGGAAAATCACATTAGTTAATGGCTGAATTATCCATACTCAGACTAAGAAAGTGGGTGGTGAGGGTGAGACAGGGCAAGGACAGGGGATAAGGCAGCATGAGAAGAAGCAGACACGGTCAAAATATGAAACGCTCCACACAATTCGGAGATTAAAGCTAAAATAAGCAGCTGAAAGCACTTGTGAAGAGATACAAGGAAAGAGCAAGGCAAGAGAACAACGAAAGGACACTATTTAAAGGACAAGATAAAAGGAGGCAAAATGTACGAGAGAGAAAGATGAAAAATTGTGCATTAGACAAGCATGTATAAGAGACTGAGGGTGAGAGGAAGAGGCTTGCAGCCACTAATCCCAACAGAAAAACATTCTGATTAGACTTATCCTTTCCTCTGAGGATTAGAAGCTTTGATAAAACCTTCAGCCCAAACCAAAATCAATTTAGTCAGGGTGTAACATTCACAAGCAGTATCTTCCTGTTTTTTTTTTTCCCATGGAGAAATCTTTAAGAGTGAAGCACTGTGAAATGAGCAAGTCTTTTATTTTGCCTTATTTTACCCACTTTTTAAGTCTTCCTCCCTCTAAAGCCTCTCTGACTGAGCTTGATTAGAGCATGTCCAAACAGCACGCCACAATGTAAACTACAGTGACTCAGTGGATTTGCATTATTCACTTAACCTGTCAAAGACAAAATATTCAATTGCAATCAGACACAGCTGTGTTTCTCTGTGTTGTGAGATTTTTAAAATCTCCTGGGTGCTAGAGGAGATTTTCTTGAAGGTCTGGAGAGCTCTTGAGTGCAGCAAGAAAAAAGAAGACTGTAATCAAAAGAAGTAAGGCAACCTCAGTGACCCCTCTCAATGACTCATACAAGGACAGAGTTCGTCAAAATTGTCAGTCATTTCATCGCAAAAAAGGTCAGGATTAATTAAGTTATTGATAGGAGATTAATTGGATTCCCAAGTTTCTCCTTTTATACAATAAAAACATTTGCCACTAAAGGTCTTTTATCACATTTTATGGTTCTATTTAAGTACTAGAATACCAGAGTATTATTGAATTTATAAAGTTTTTGTCATACGAAGTGCAATTAAAAACATTTCCTGTTGCTCATGAATGGAGTGCTGACCAGAAATGTGCAGAACAGGTATAAACAACTCTCATGGGTAAGTACTCCAAGTTGCATCACTTAATTGTCTTAAGCACCTAAGTCGCATGCATTTTTGTGACCGCTGGTATGTACACATTTGCAACTTCACCAGGGACCTGAAACATACGTCTACAGCTACGACCTAGAGTTCAAACTTCATTTTGAGGAAGAGAAAGAAGTTGTGGGGAGCCATCTGCAGACTGTGTCGTTGCAGGAGAGAAATTCCCAAGTTTCAATGCATTCTGAGTGGGTGGTTGTCATGGTGGAGAGCAGAATTGCTGTTGTGCTATAGTTCAAGTTGTTTGCACCAAATGTTTTCCCTCAGATGCCTCAGTGGGTCACATCAGTACTCAACTTTAACATCCTGACCTTGGGGGAAAAAATTCATGGTGCAAAAGCCGTCGAATGTTAGAGAAAACCACCAGTATGCTCTTGGTATCCCTCCTGACCTGATGTGACTTCTTGTGGCTCCTCCACTACAGAGAATGCGGTTTGGTCTCTGGGTCGTAGCCGTAGACACAACTCTCATCACATGTGATGATCCTTGACATGAGTCATTCTGGGCATGTTGACCGAGATCCTCACAGACGCCAACACAGTGCTGCTTTTACTCAGGCATCAGGAAATTGCAAATGTACATGTACCAGTAGTCACAAAAAATGCATATAACTCAACTCTTGATGATGGTCAAATAATATAACTTGGATACTAGGTCACAAATGGTATTGCTTGCACCTGCTCCATGCACATTTGTGTGAAGACCTCATAGTTGATTTTATCTTGATGTAGCTGAAAAGAATAACTACTTTTTTCAGTGAATCCCTATATAATGTTTATAATTTATAGTATTCTGAACCTTAGCCAAGAAAGTGTGCATACATTAGGGATAAAGATATACCTTAATCTCGGTATATTTTTGAGTGTATTACAGGAATTATAATTCATTATTTTATAGCTGATTTTTCAGATTTGATATCACCCACTCTCTAAATGATCCAAAGCTGACCTTGGGTAAAAGTTTGGTTTTGCCCTGCAGTGAGAGGCACCCTAAGGCAATCCACCTTGACTGCCGCTGTAGAGCCATACCAGTGTGTGTGTGTTTGCTCCCCTTTCACAACAAATCAGCAGAGAAAAACTCATTTTTTCCCACCGTGGCACAGTGCGGGGAGTTTGAGTGTAGTCTTAACCGTGCTTGGCAAGCAGAACACACAGTGTAGCACAAGTCCTGAGAGACCCAGCAGCTAAAGCTAATCACTGCAAAGACATGACACACATCTGCCCGTGCCCACACAAAATTTGCACATGCAAATGCAGTCCTGCCAGCACACACATGCACACAGGCTATTACACACACTATTAACAGAAGGGGATGCAGAAGAGCGAAGGTATTTCCAACCAAATTGGATTAAGAGTGTCATCTAATATGGAACAAGCGTGAGAGGGTTCCCTTGAAACTCTGCTGTGAAGCGATGGCGGCATTGAAAAATGAGCAGCACTCTTTTTGGTTAGGATACAATTCATATTCATCACAGATGGGAGAGCAAGGGGGTGTAGAGGGGAGGAGGATGGAGAGGTGCCTCCTCTACATCCAGGGAGATGATCCTCCTTTTGAGCGCACATCCGATAATGATCAGTGCCCACGCTTCGATTCATGCGGGCAGCCTAAAAATATGAGAACTGATGATGCACAAGACCACTTTGTCTCTATTCTTCTGACTTACTCTCTCGTTTTCGCATTTTCCTCCTATCTCCCCTGCCTCTCCCTTTCTTTGCAATTTCTTCCCTTAGCACTGACTATGCGTTTGTGAATTTGCAGTGCAAGCATTCTTCGCTCCCCCAGTCCCTTCTCATATATTCCCCATCTGTTCACAGGGGCCCATTTGATGCAGTCTGTCCCTGGGGTGGGCAGAACCTCAGGGGCAGCTGGAAGCGTTGATGCCCACTGGCATACCCATTCTACTGCCCACGGCGTGCCCATGGTAAAGAATGGCCAAGTGTCCTTCACTGTGGAAACAATCCCGAGTCAAATAGGATAGGGAGCAGTGAGACCATGAGTGTGAGAAATCATGGACAGCTACAAACAAACAAGAAGGTTGATGTGTGAGGTGATTCATAGGAAAACTTCAAGAATTTGTTGTTATACTGTTATGAAAATTCAACAGCTTGTGTGTATTCAAATTAACAAATAAAATAAATATATTAAAATCCTTATACAAATAAAGTTACAGTTAGGTCCAGACCGATATGAGATTTTCTAGGCCGATGCCAAATGGGATACCAATATTAGGAAGCAAGAAAATTCCGATATTTGATATGTCGCTAGTCCAAGCATTTTTTCTGGCCTTAAAAAAACAGTTTGAATACTGAAACATATCGGAGAACATAGAAGCACATATTAATGTATCTGCAAAAGGCCAATATCGGCCATTAATATTTGCAATAAGATAAATCAGTTGTCCATACAGTATGTGTCCTTAAGTCTTAAGGCTCGCATAGCCAGCCCTCCATCCACGGCTTTCTGTTAGTGTAGTGCCGGAGGAAGGTCTCCTTGCACCAATTATCACTCTGCTACCGGGGAAAAGAAACATTCCAACATATTTGTCATTTTTTAAGATGTGTGATTAGCCCAGTGATTAGCCCAGAATGCAGCCGCAGTACCCCTGCAAAATAACATGACACTAGCAAAAAGTCAACTGAAAATGAAGCCCAACAGCAGGCTCACACCAACAGTATACATCCATTTTGTCAGACTGTTGAAGCGGTATAAGAACTAGGCCCATTAGACATAAAAGCAGTTCATATTGTTGACAAATGAGACAGGAAAAGGTGAGGCAGCAATTTTAATGCAGCAGTTGAGGTTCAAAAGGTTCAAGGTTAACTGTGCTCCATAGGATGGGACCTGTGGGGTTATGTGTAATGTGGTCGGTGAAGTGCATACAGCGAAAGCCCATAAGTGCGTCAGCACAGTGCTGTCAACCTGTTAAGAGGTAGTAGTGTGTGTATCTGTGTGTGTATGTATAGGTGCGTACATGCTGTAAAGAGATGTTAAGAGCTTGTTCCATCATGCTGATGAGCTCTGTAATGCAATGTAGTTGCGATTCTCCGACAGAAGTGAGGACGCTTTCCAGAACATCATCTCCATTATCTGTGTATACATTAACCTTGGGGAGGGCAAAGCGGCAGGCAAGCAAAATGTTCTACACTCACACAAGTACGCACACACACACACACACAGAAATACTCACGAAAAATGTTGCATGCATCCAGTTTTTTGTTTGTTTGTTTGTTTTTTTTTACAAAATGCAAAATGAACAAAAATCAGCTATTCACTGTAAACATTCATGCCAAGTATAGTGCAGCATTGTTTTATACAGTAAGAACACTGTGCAACTGCATGTGTATATTCACTCACTAGCCACTTTATTAGAGACACCTGTTCAACTGCTCGTTAACGCAAATATCTAATCAGCCAATCACATGACAGCAACTCAATGTATTTAGGCATGTAGACATGGTCAAGATGGCCTGCTGAAGTTCAAACCAAGCATCACAATGGGGAAAAAAGGTGATTTAAGTGACTTTGAACGTGGCATAGTCGTTGGTGCCAGACGGGCTGGTCTGAGTATTTCACAAACTGCTGATCTACTGGGATTTTTACATGCAACCATCTCAAGGGTTTACAGAGAATGGTCCGAAAAAGAGAAAATATCCAGTGAGCGCAGTTCCCTGTGCAAAAATGCCTTGTCGATGCCAGAGGTCAGAGGAGAATGGCCAGGCTGGTTCGAGATGATAGAAAGGCAACAGTAACTCAAATAACCACTTGTTACAACCGAGGTATATAGAAGACCACCTCTGAACACACAACATGTCAAACCTTGAAGCAGATGGGCTACAGCAGCAGACGACCACACCAGGTGCCACTCCTGTCAGCTAAGAACGGGAAACTGAGGCTACAATTTGTATGGGCTCACCAAAATTGGACAATAGAAGATTGGAAAAACATTGCATGGTCTGATGAGTCCCGATTTCTGCTGCGACATTCAGATGGATCGATCCTGCCTTGCATCAACAATTCAGGCTGGTGGTGGTGATGTAATGGTGTGGGGGATATTTTCTCGGCACACTTTGGGCCCCTTCGTACCAATTGAGCATCATTTAAACACCACAGCCTACCTGAGTATTGTTGCTGACCAACCCAGTACTAGCAAGGCGTCTCTAATAAAGTGGCCGGTGGGTGTATGTAAACAACATGCACAGTTACTCATTTTAAGAAAAACAATCACCATTATCAAACAAGCTCTTCACCACAATCCAGTGTGTTAGAGTTAGAAGTTGTCATTTTGTGAAGCTCTTGTGCTAAGATGTGTCACTTCGAAACACACTTTGCCCCTCTTAAACCCTCCATGGGTCAAGCTAACAGGTAAACAATATCAGTATCAGACAGTTTGTGTTGCTATTATGTGTCAAACTGTGGAGAGATTTCGTAAGTTTTTTTCCTAATTGTCCCACAATGAAAATTTGTGTCTACACACCTGATACCAAATAGGAATGTGCGTCAAACTAATTTAAAGTATGGACTTTAAGATGAAGGATCTGATCATGGGGGCCTTGATACGCGTGGCTGCTGTCGGGTTCACTGTACTCCACTGATCAACTATTGCTGACAATAGCTGGGTTTCCATTAAAATATAGCACAAATTTTTACCAAATATTTAGAAATTCAGCAAAAGAAAATGCGTATTTATGTGTGTTTCCATCCACTGCTGTTATGTGAATACTGAGAGTAAGTTCATCCAGATAAGCAGCAGATGGCGCAACATTTTCCAGTCAGATGTCATTAACCACAGCAGAAGAAGACAGAGCAGCTCATCTAAGTCAACTCAAATCTCATCCTTTGTTCACTAAACCTTTTTCCATTGCACTTATTCACACTGTTTTCAAATTTTCTGTGTTTCCATTTAGCTGTTTTTATGTGCAAATCAAAAATGTGCATAAAAACAGGCTGATGGAAACCTGGCTAATGTTAAGCAATAAAATGCAACAACCTGCCCAATAAGGAAATAAAGAAGAAACCTGCAAACTTCTTGGATGCAAACATTGCAAAATGTGGAACAAGAGTCTTCAGCTATACTGATCAGCGATACTTCGAAACTATAACGTCAGCATGCTAGTGTGTAATGTTTTCAGTGTTCATTTGACAGATTAGCATACTAATATTTGCTAATTAGCACTAAATGCAAAATATTGTCCAGCTGAGGCTGATGGGAATGTCTATATTTTCACATATATGTGGTCATAAGCCAGTATTAAACAAATTTAAATTCTAACCTTGGTAGGACATTACCGACTGATATTTCCTCCCTTATAGCCATGCTGCTAACATCAGCTCTGCAAATGTTTTATGAGGAAGGGATAGTCATGTTCATTCTTGAGGATATTATACATTTTCAGTGAGAAACAACAATTACAAACAACTTTTGTCTGCATACAAGAACATTCAACAGGCTTCAACTTACTTCCTAATGCATCTTTTTGTATGCTCTGGGTCACTGTGAAGAGACAGTTGTAACTTTATCCAAATCCCATCCTCCTTTTAATCTCAAAGGGCAGACAGAAAGGTTGCTGACTAGCATGCTGCTGCTGTGTAAAGGTAAAAATATGACACTCACTGCCACTTGATATTGCACTACAGCACCAGCATCTGAGACGAAAACAAATGCTTGTGTCACTGACTCAGTAAAGTTGGGAAAGGTAGCATCTAAAAACAAACTCAGCTCAAACTATAGAATATAAACTTTATTCCCTGCTCAGGACACCACTACTCCCCTGTATCCTTGCATAGCAAACAGCTGTAGCAAATATAGAGAAATATTGCATATTGAACAGATCCCTCAGTCATGATCATCTATTAAAAGGACATAACATTGTAAGCCTTCTGATGCTTATATATCTGTATGTGTATGCGTATGTGTGTTTACGGCTTTGCAGAAAAATACAGCATGATCCAAGGTTCACCACAGTTATTATGTCGTATTGATCGAGCTGCATTCACTGTGAGATGAGGCATTGTGAAGGTCTCCACAAGTAAACATCCCTCTTTTAAAACAACCACAATGGCATGTTGGGTGAGTATGTGAACTCCTGTTGAATCAGATAATGTCCACTTCAACCTGCCACAAAGCAGCGGTGGTGTGAAGCAGACATAAAGCGATGCTCTGACAGATTGTGAGCAACGGTAACCCCGACAAGTAGCACAGTATTGCAATTAGGGCCTGCGGAGGCGCCATGGGAAACACATACACTCGAGTCTCTGCATTTTTACACAAACAAGCATCCGAGAACACAGTATTAGACATTGGTTAGCTAGTAGACAGAAAGCGTTTTATCTGTGTTTACTGAAAAATAATAACTGCCGCACTTAATGCGCCGTGACATACCAACATAAACACACGTAGGTGAACCAGCACACACACTCTGTGAGGACATGTTTCCATTTTGAGGTTTGTTGCTAAAGCAGCATTAGGTGTAATTGGTTTCCTGTGATGGAGAGTTGAAGGAGGGGTAAAGAAGGGTTTATATCTGAACTGTAAACAACCTTTTATTTCCTGTGTGTGAGGGAGACACAGGGAAAGTGTGCATGTTCACTTCTCTGCAGTATTAAAAATACAGAGAGCATAAAGTGTTTGTGCATACCGCTAGAGATACAGCGGAAGAAGCTGATGACCGTTTTGCAACCTCCGTTTTTCTGCATGTGTGTTTAGTAAGGAGGATGTGAGCGCCCTCACTGCAAGTTACCATTTCAAACCTTTACTTCTTGACTGTAAAAATTTAAATCTGTGTGTGGAGTTTAAAATTTTATGCACCATTTTGTTTCTTATTAATCTGTTGGGGGGTGGGGGGGTGATGAATACCATGTTGTTTACGAGAGTAGGCTATATGTTACACGTGTTTGGGGGATGTTTTATACTGAAAAAGTTTTACATTTCAGTGAATGTACAGATCTGTAGTATAAATGGCTCTAAGTATGAAAGGCCTTCACGTAATCGAAGATAATTCTGAGACATGCATGAAACTCA
>JAPZDX010000008.1:15960363-15977651 GCA_029783625.1 Naso annulatus | reverse complement strand
TTATTTAGTCAGAAATCTATTACAGAGAGGGACGGGAACCAGTTAAGACTAAAGTTATTACACCTGAAAAGATAGTTACTTACAAGTGCTGCATACCTTGCTCTGATATTACCATGAAAATTTTAATCTTTTAGTTGATTTTAATAGATCTAGACGTTCTTTTTAACTAATGTCGTCCCACGTTTACTTTCTGTAATATTTATATTATGAACAAAATGTAACCAAACACAATAACTAATGGATAAAGCTATTCTGGGAAAAATGCATGGGCATTAAGTGATGTATGTGGCTAATGCTGACAAAGGACAATGACATGTAGTAACACTGGTGTGGTCCTTAACCCTTAAGTAAAATTGCAAAGCATGGAAATAAATACGTACTGTAACTTAAAAAACATCTCAGAATTGCACTTGAGTAAACATAGTAGTCAAATTTCACCACTGCTTCACCAACCTTATCAACCGAAAGTATCGGTAAACATCGAGGACAAGCATGTAGGGACACAATGGTGTCGTGTGTTTTTTTTTAATTATTACTATTGTGCATATTTAAAACACTATTTTTTCAAAAGTACCAAGTAGTCTTATTTTCTTTCTGGCTGATAATTGCCATGTAAGAGGCCTCACCGTGTCCTAATTTTTTTTTTCTTTTTAAGCTTCCATGACGCTTTGACAACACTGAGTTATGAGCCAAACATCTCGTGAGCCTCCCTCAGTCAGAGCTGCTTAATCATGCACTCAGGGGGAATTGCCCAGCAGCGGGACTGATTTAGTATGCCACAGCTTAGGGTGTTAGAGTTCAGCGTCACATCATTACTTTTTTACACCTTACATTGATTTGTTTAGTGGGGTAACAGGCCCTGTTGTGGTCGGCAAGGGGATAAAATAAACACTAGAAGACTGTGCAGTCAGGTTTGCTTCCCATGGACTCTGGCACTCTGAGGTCCTTCAGTAGGAGTGAAGAAGTTAGACTGACAAAAAAAAGAAGAAAAATAACCATCAGCACCTGCTGTCACAGGGACAGTGTAGTCTCCTTGTTCCACATGTACTTTACCTTAACATTGTCAGGGGTCTTGTAGTTTTTTGTGTAAGCTTACTGTTTTGCGCTGTGACACTTTTCTTCACCCTGACTCTTGCATAATTTCCAGAAGTCTTTCACCGTAGTTAGATTGTGCAATGAAGCAACAACATTCCTGAATAATATATATGATTATGCAATAAAATTACTGTGTTAAATTGAGTGAGCAGGCCAACACAAAAGATTCTAGTAACTCGCAGGAGAGAAGTCCAAAATTCCATAGTATCTTAACATACTGTGTTTTTATGTTAAAGGGTTCATTCGGTAACTTTTTATAAAATTAAGTTTTTGCCATTTTGCTGCAGCACAAGACTGACAATATGAAAAAAAATAAAAAGAAAAGTCTCTTCAGTTCCTTTTAGCACTCCTATTGGCATTTGCAGGAATCCGCCAAGGCTGATTGAAAACAACCAATCAGAGCGAGATGATACACTTTGGATCTGGTAGCCAACTCAAAGTGCTGATAAATGACTACCTGGGAATAAGACTCAGCAATCAACAATTTTTCTCCAAAACCGCCTACTGCAACTATAAAGTAATAGCACGCTTTTTTCAGTAATCTTCTGTAATCAGTGCTGGTTGCCAGGCAACTGATCCTGACCAACAAATAGTCTGGGACATAACCCTGTCCATAAAAAAAGTGATTTGTCACACACATTGTTTTTTGCACAGATTAAATGAGGTGTGATGTGTAAATTTGTGAGCTTTACAAGTGATTTTATTAATTTTGGACAAAGCTAGGCTAACTGTTTCCCCTTCTTCCCAATCTTTCTCCTGTGCTATAGGCTTCATATCTAAGATACAACATTTGAATAGTAACTGTTTCATATAACTTGCTAACAAAGCGAATAAACATGTTTCTAAAAGTGTCAAATTCTTCCTTTAAAGGACCATACTAATCTATTTTTGATGTTTTACCATTGGCAGAGATCCCCCTACTTAAGTATACAAATTTTAAAATTGGACCATGTGTATACTTAAGTAGATCTCAGACTGCATTTTTAAACCCCATTCACTGCCATTCAGGGTCATGCTGAAACGGGGTGCAGGAACACTATGGGATATGTAAAGGTTGCTAGTTATAGGTAATTCGCCCTTCTAACGAGAACATCTGCATTTATTTGGTCAAAAATCACTTAACGAGACAGAGAGGGGAACCAATTAGATGAAAGTTATTACGCCTGGAAAAGTAGTTCCTTACAAGTGCTGTCTTCCTAGCTTGAATATTAGCATTAAAAAGGATTTTTAACTGATGTTGTCACATATTTTTAAGGTACTTCCTGTAATGTTTATTAAATATGGACAAAATGTAAACGCAATGTATCATAAAGCTACTTTGAGAAAAAAGTGTGGGGTTTATGCAATGTATCTGGCCGATGTTTCCAAGGACAGTGACATGGAGTAACATTGGTATGATTCTTTAGGTAAATCCAACTCAAGACAGAATGAACTCCAGCATGGAAATTGTGAAAAAAAAAAGAGTAAATTTTGCACAAGAGGGCTGAAAATTAGTCTTCTTTCACTCTAAATAAAATCATATTTGTCCAATCTATCCAACAAGCATATGAATGCAAAATCAAACTTGGCTGCAAAACAATAGCAACAGCCATATATAAAACTAAGCTTTACAGATGCCAAGTCCCACAAGGTATCAAATAATCTACCTGGAACAGTCGTCTCACATGGGAATACACTCATCATGGAAAACATGTGAGACACATCTGTGTTAATGAAAATCACTGCATGAGCCAGGAACGCGAGAGCCTGGAAACATTCCATGTTCCATATGTGAAGGAGGATAAAGAGAAAAATATGGTAAAGAATGGATCCATAAATGACATAGATTGACACTGAACATTTTGAATTCTGAAACCCTTAGGATCTAATTTTTGTGGTGGTGCAACAACCAGCACAACCATGGCTCCAACTGTTTGTCACTTCCTGACCTCCGCTCTGCCTGTCTATGTGGAATTTGGAGTCCCAGCACAGAGTGCAGGGTAAACAGGTGGGAGGAGAAGCGTAAACGTGTGAGAGATTTATTCAAATGAGGCAGCGCAGAGCGGGTTGTTGGTGGAAACTGGGCCTTATACATGCTGAGAAACATGCCTGCTTCTGGTGCAGTGTCAGTCTGCTGCCAATCTGATGTGTTTGTCAACAAATGCAGACTAAACAGCTGAAGTACATGGAGTAAATTCTTGGAAAGCAACTGAAGTAATGTGTTTAAACATTACCCAGCCAGTGGATGCATTTAAATCCAAATCAAAAAATGATATTTAAAGGGAAAAAAGCAAGAACTCAATAAAGCAATCTGCTTTTACTATATCTGTACATAATACAAATGATTCTTACAGAACCTAATGTCCATTGATGCTTTTTACTAAATGAAAAGCTTCTCTTATCCATTTAAATCCCTGCAGACATCTAAAAGCAGCAGGACACATATGTTAATAAAGTTGCAGCCTCAGATTTGAGAAGTGTTACATCAGAGCGCAGTACCATTACACACGTCTGTCCGCTGTGTTTACCTTCATTAGATCCTGAGAGAATATCGCCATGCTGTTGCAGAATTTTCAATAGTAATTATAATTTCAATGATAATTTTCTTAAAATGCATTACAGTGCAAATGCTGCTGTATATTATTTAAAGATATGATGTGACGTTATTATGTATTTCCATCCAGATTAAAAAAAAAACAAAACAAAACACGACATCTGCCTCTGGTTGCAAATTTATGGCGCTTATGTTAATATCTTGCTGCTCTGCACCATTCAGACAGTAAAAGGATTTCCTGAATAAGAGTCTCTTGATTTGTCGAGCCGTTGTTGTCATGTGTCACTGTGATTGGCACAGCTGTTGGAGAGGAAGGAGACCAGTAATGTGACTGGCTGTCAGTGTATCTGTTAATCTCAGCATCCTCTGATCTGTATTCAACTTCATTCAGCCCTTTTGCACTGGTGCTGCTGCACGTCTATCACCAAAAAAGCAGCAGGTGAGCTCAATAAGGCCATAGTGTTTCTATTACATCCACTTCAGTTCCCCCTCCTCCTTCCTCCTTCCGCTGTGAGCAGATGAAAGGTGTGTCCAATCAGCTCCTGGCATAATCATTCCAGAGCGCCATGAAAAATGGATTGTGGGTTTACGGATGGGAGAGTGTGGGAATGGTGGAGGATGGTGTGTGCGTGCGTGTGTCTGTGTAAAAGGAATAAGCAGTACAGCGTGCAGGTTCGGTTCCCTGGACAACAGCGATCAATAAAGCATTAAAACGATCACGGGAAGGGGAACAAGATGTCGCAGCCATCTGGAACTGGTTATGGTATTAATCCATTTGGGAAGGCCCGCTCCCCACATACATCAACTACAAACACAGCAGATTCAATAGAACAACATAAGTGTCTCTCAAGCCCCCCAGTGCAGAGAAAATGGCGCAAATGATGTTGTTGTTGAGCTGACATTTAGCCAGCAGAGGACAAACACCTTGTAGCCTGAGGATGTTACAAATGAACTTTTTTCACTCCACACCTTTTTTTTTTTCCTAGGAGCATATTTGTACACTGGCAAATGCACTTTAACTATATTGTTATTTGATCATTTGGCATTGAGTGAGTCATGTAATATAAAAATTAAAAGTGAATCGTTTTTTCTTTTTTTTTAATGTGTTTTCAGTTAGATGTCTGAGGGAAGATCTGTGGTCAATGAAAGCTTTAAAGATTTTCGCGATTTGTTTCTCCACAACATAGTTCAGTAAATACGTCTTAAAAAGACATTCGCTTACGTTACAGAGATTGTTAGCATCCCCGCACGTGAAAGACACATCTTACAAGCCAGTAAGATGCATCACTGAGTGACTTATGAAAAGTGGAAGTTATCCTAAATAAAAAGTAAATTGGGTAAATATTTGTCCTGTATAGCGTATAGCAGCTTGAGGGCCAGATGTTTTTTTCCTCGGGAGCTGGTAGAGACCAAAATAGAGCCAAAGTGAAAGTAAGTGTTGGATTATAATTCACTTTCTGTCGCCAGAAAACAAGGGAATTATTCCTCATGCTTCTCAAGTTATGTAGAATTCTCTTATTATTGTCATTAAAATATCCGTTTCAGCTTTGCAACATGATGATATCTAAATGCTTTACTAGTCTATTGACCACACAGAGCAGCTTACACTGCATGTCAACACAGCAGGGTGAATAGAAAGTGCCACCTGCTCATCAGGAACAGGCAGACACACATAAAAACTGCTGACATCCATCAAGAGTATTTTGGGGTTCAAAATCTTACCCAGAGACACTTTCACACGTGGACTGCAGGGGCCAGGGATCGAAGCACCGACCTTCCAGTAGGTTGATGACCCGCTCTACCTCCGGATCTACAGCCACCTCAACATGTCAATACAAGTCCAATAAAGTTCATTATGTCACTGTTTGATAATTAATATACTGTGTTCTTTTTGACAGACACAATAAAAAAGTATATGTTACCTTGACATGTTTCGACTGATGCTGCAGTCTTCCTCAGAAGGGTCGCCTGATGTTGGAATCGACGTTGGATCAAGGAGGTTATCGAAATCAGAAAACGAAAGTCCCAAAGGACAATGAACCAGGACGACGGGGCTTTTATGCTCTCACACACCTGGGATGCTCTCCTCCAGAAACCAACCTGACGGCAGGAGGTGTGGCTGACCTGGCAAGTTTGACAGATCTGCCAGGTCGGCCACACCTACAGGAAACAGCTGATAAGACACGTCACAGCAACATCAGAAACATCAAAATATACTTTTTTACTGTGTCTGTCAAAAAGGACACAGCATATTAAATGTCAATGCACGGCTCACAGCTTCTGCTGAAAGCAAGTCGCCTAAAAACTATGAACAAGACTTTCAGATAGTTAAAAAAATAACGTATTATTTTTAAGCTAAACTCACATTTTGTATGTATTTTACAGTGCAGCAAACAAGCTCACACAGTTGGTTACTTTTACTTTTGGCAGTAGTGATGCGAAGTTTTTGCGGAGTACTGCTTAGGGCAAAGAATGTGCCTTTTAACCTTGAATACTGCAGGTCAAAAAGCCTTTTAACATCAGCGTCTGTTGGAGACAGAGACAAAGAAAGAGAGCTCAAAAGGGAGTAAAAGAGATGGGATCTTCAGGCTAACGGCTTTTACCTTTACTCTTGGATAAAGCATTCACTGTAATGTACGAGCATTTGGATCCGCTTTCATCAAACTACCTTTGCCTTTCACTCCCTCTCTCTGCTGCCTGGGATTAATAACAGCCGGTGTGTGTTGCTAGGTTGTGCTGGTCAATAAACAAGCCAGCAGCCACTCCTGCCCGGCTCCGGAGCACTCCATTAGGGAGCCAAGTGTATTCCATGTTTTACACACTGGATGCACAAATATAATAAAGCTCCATGCAGCGGTTTAGGATGCAGCAGCAGTCTGTGGCGAAATGGAGGAGATTGAAGATGTATGCGTCCAGGTATTGGGACAGACAGAGATCTGTCCTTACCAAATTACCCCCGTCCTATACACCCGTGCGGAATACTTTGTCTAAATATATACAGCTAGTCTCACACCCATGGGCACACGCATACAATGCAAACACACTCAGACACACACACTAACCATTAAATGTCACATCCTGTCGCAGATTATATCAGTGAGCAATTTTGTGCTCTCTGGCATCATCTGGAAGAACAAAACTGGCAGAAAATAAAAGCCATATTGAACGATATGAGAATGGGGAAATCACTGGGGCAGTCACAAAGCTCCATAAAAAGGTTTAGGAGTAGCACAGAGTAGAGATAAGTAAGTAAATACAGATTTGTAATGTTGCTCCCAAAGAGGATGCTGCTTACACAATTCAGCTATAGAAAACGAAGAAAACTAATCTAATCAAGCCTTTATCTGTTTGCATTTTATTTTAAATCATGCATATTCAAATGACTTTTCGAAAGTAGTGTTCCTGTGTGCTACATCTTTTCACATATAGTTCTTTTTCTGACATTTGGAGGAGGAACAAAAGTTGCACCTAAAAACTCAGCTTCACACTTTGAGGTGTTGCCGAGAGTTTGGAGCACTTTACTTCTGCATGCTGGGAGGAACACAAAAACAAAAAAAAAGAAAGAAAGAAAGTAAAATTAAGTGCAAATGCTTGCAGTGTGTCGAGTGTTTTTATGCGCCAACAAGTCCAACCTTCCCACCTGCTGACACTCTTCACACGCCAACAATCCACATCTGTTAGGTGAGCGTGGCGACGTAATCCACACCCTCGCATCTGCCCTCGCACATGTTACCTGCAGCACCGTCTTTCTCACTTTTGCCTCATCCTCAGCTTTACTGCTAATACTTTCCTGCTCTTTTTGTCACTCCTGTTGTTATAGAAACTAGAAACTGCTTTTCAGGCGTCTTTATCTATGTCTCTACGTGGCTTTTTGCATTAATGCACAGTATCCATTTAAGGATGTTTAAAACGTGAACCCTGCTCTGTCTAATCTGGGGCTATATCTGCTTACAGAGAGTAGAAAAATAATTGCAGCATGACAGCAATGACAAACTAAGTCATACCTTTTTCTAGCACAGGGAGGAAGAAAAAAAAAAAGTCAGATGATGCCTGGAGCCAGTGAGCAAAATCATTAAGGGAATTCATTTCCCCATGAGGGAAAACAGCTTCAAGCTGTGAATAACACAACAACAGTCTCACAGAGGCCCCCGCGTTAATCCACTACCACATTTGACATACTGTTTGTCTCAGTGCCTCTTTGATCCAACATCACACAGCGGAAGGTGATAGATATCCCATGCAAGGGTAAACACCGCACCATCACTCTGTCAGGCATTCAGCCCAGCACCACCAAGGGGTTACAGTCACGTGCAGAGACAAACGACATCACATAGATGTGTTGCATTTGTGATCGATGGTTGTACAGTCGCAAAACCAATGGATTTCCCCCCGCATGGCGGAGCAGACACCGGCGCTCTTCTCAGTCCCATTTGCGTCACCCCTTTTCTCGGCGTAGATAACATATTTCCAATGACAGCTGCGGTTACCTGCGCACGTACTTCTCATTAGTCTATCTGCAGCTGTGACTTCAT
This sequence comes from Naso annulatus, assembly GCA_029783625.1. NCBI lineage: Eukaryota > Metazoa > Chordata > Actinopteri > Acanthuriformes > Acanthuridae > Naso > Naso annulatus. The sequence continues at coordinate 15,969,491 of JAPZDX010000008.1, read as the reverse complement.
CTTTAACTCCGTGATTTGTGGCTTGTGGGGAAATGTGGCGGCGCTGAAAAACCGGCATGTATGCACACACGCAGCTATGTGTGCTCACACGTATTCACACACGCACTCACATAGACAGCGCGGTCTTATTGCAAAATTGATTCGACAAGGAGCAGGTTTTGGCCCAGATGAGAATGGCAATGTTTGAGCACAGCAAGCGCACAGCACCAAGCAAGGACAGGCGTAAATCAATGGCATTGAGCTGCGCGGCATTACAAATCCTACTCCACCAGAAACCACAAACAGGCCCTCGGTGTTTGTGAAGGCCCAACATGAGGGTTTTTCAAGACGAGGATAAAGAGAAAATCATTGATGCCTTGCTTTATTCTGTCATCGCAACCACTATCCTTACTGAGGCCGGCAGGAGTAGGCTCTGTCAGTGCATGTGTTTTATTTTTAGATGCATATAGCATATAAAGGCAGAAAAAAACTCACTCCTATACATCATTCAATCAATCAATGACTCACTCAGAATTAGTTTATCTGCCTTTTAGTGGGTGTGATTATACATGGTAACAAATAAACCCTGGTCAGCACCCTGCTGTTTACTTAAACCATGTGTGCTACATTTGTACTATGTGTAACCTCGTACCACATTTAAATCGTTTCTTGGCAGCCCCATGATGTGTGTGTGTAAACGGTGCAAAGGAATGTAAAAAACAGATATACATCCAAGAGATTAATAAATTACTTCTTCCTCATCTCCTTTGTCTTCTTCCACTGCATGATCATCTTCATCTTTTTCTTTTTCGCCATTCTCTTTGCCTGCTTTTTGTCATCCTCTCTGTCATTTTGTCTTCCTTGTCTTTCCCCTTTTTTCTTCGCCTTCTTTCATCCTTTGTTCATCCATCCATCTATCGTCAGCTGCTTATCCGGTGTTGGGTCACAGAGGCAGCAGTTTCAGCATGGGGCCGCACTTCCCTTTCCCTGGCCACGTCAGCCAGCTCTGACTGGGGGATCGCGAGGAGTTCTCAGGTCAGCGCAGAGATATAATCTCTCCACCTGGACGGGAGGCATCGGCTCCAGATCCCTGAACCATCTCAACTAGCTCCTTTCAATGCGAAGGAGTTGCCGCTTTACTCCAAGTCCCTCAAGGATGATGAACTTGTCACCCTATCCCCAGGGGAGACATCAGCCACCCTCCTGAGGAAACCAACTTCAGTCGCATGTTCCCATGTTTTTATCATTTCGGTCATGACCCTTCCTGTTCATCTTCTTCCTTTTCTTGCTCGCCATCTGCTTCTCCTCTTCATGTTCTTCTCTGCCATCATTTTCTCTTTCTTCCTCTTGATTTTGGAATTCAGTGTTCTTACCTTCCACATTTCCCTGTAACTTAAGATCCAACCAAAGACTAAACTGCATATTTGGTCTAAGGGAAACATATCTGCTTCATAAATCAGAAGTCCTTTGTTCTTTGAGAAACATCGGACACCATCAGACACTCATAGATGGCTGAGACAAAAAGACATTGTTTCTGACATACTTTTAATTCCTCAAATTTGTCTTCCTTCTACTTTAAACTGTAAACAATAATAATACTTTCACTTACAGGCACTTGAGATTTGAATCTATGAAGGCAAAGAATTTGTATTTTTCTTTCTGCTATTGTTTTTAACAGTTTGGAACAGGAATGGTAGGTGGTGCATTCAAGGTCACATCGACATCAAGGTTTCAAGTTGGCTGCTGTAAAATCTTGAAGTGCTAGTGCTGAAAAATCACGCCCTAAAGCCAAACAACGAGCTGAAAGATGTTTGACAGTGTGGATAAAAAAAAGGGGGATGTGAATTTGGTTATTTCTGGCATTGAATGGGCTTCTATTTGGCAGCCAACTCTATAATCTCGGATGTTGGAACTCATTAATGTACCAACAGGGATTTCAAACAAGGCCTGCTTGGCAAAATGGATTATCAACACATGATGATAAAACACCTTTGAAGAAAAGGAAGGCTGACAAAACATTCAGAGCGATGGATTACCTATTGCAAGCAAGTTTAAATTCTTTGCAAATTGAATATTAAATTTTAGCGAAATGAATGAAAACTAATGACTGCCAGGGATTATTAATCTAAAATTGCATCCGTTTTTTGCAATATGTAGTTGAAAGTGAACGGCAGTGACTTGATGTTGTGATAGATTTGCAAAAGTAACATAACTGTCATCCTCTGAAGATAAAATTTGAGTGGCAGCTCGGGTTAAAAACAGACCACGTATGCGTTTGAGGCTTTTCAGCACTTTGTTTACATACATGAATGTATCAGGTGCAGAAATAGCACCGTTACACATCAGCAGCAGATCAGAGACGAGGAGAGATGCTGTGAGAATTTAGCATTAATAAGGATGTAATTTTGAAGCATCATTTCACTGACAAACAAGCTGTTACTGCATAATTTTAACATCATCTCACAAATAGCACATTGCGCAGTCTACTGTGAACTGTGAAAAATAGCTCTGAAGCTGAGAAGTGCCATGAGCAGGGCTGCAGAAATGGTCATCAGCAACATATGCTGTGAATGAACCTATAGTTTTTAAATAGTCATGGTGCGGCTGCATGCATATGTATTAGGTATATATATTTAACGAACACGTTCAGCTGTCTTCAGTCTTAGAGGTCGTCCCCTGGGAGAACATAGAGCTTCACACCCGTGTACTGTCTGCCACAGAGCAACAGTGACTGAGAAATCCTTTGAGGAACAAAATCTCATTCTCCCACACATTAGTCCCCGGTAGAAAGGAAATATGTTAAAGAAAACAAAGATGCATGTCTAAAAGAAGGTAAACAGTTTATCAGTATATAGCTCCAGCTGTCTATTATATCACAAACAGCCAAACTCACATTTCAGGGCTCCTTACATCTTTATTTCCTCCTGTCTCGTCTCACCATGAGGTTTAAAACAATGTGATTTGCAGCCTCCTCTTCCACCTGTAAAGGTACGCTCTGCAGTTGAAACATTTAGCAGCTTATATTTATTCATTACCTTATGAACTGTCTACTTAGCTTAGCAGAAATACCTTTATTTTTTTTCCCCCGCATTGAAACTGCACCGACTCTATCTGCATAAAGCATAATTTCATGCTTGCACCAGGAAAATGGAGATATATTGTGGGGAGGGAAAAAAAGAAAAGAAATAAAAATGGAGACACCCACTCAACACCCACAAAAAGTGGATACACTCTCATACCGCATGCAGATGCACATGTGGCACTAAAAATGTTTGTGCGAAAGTGTGAATACATTATGTAAAAATTATAAGAATATTAAAGTCAGACAAAAAATATCAAAGTTATGATAAGGTCACAAAAATGTGGAAGCTGAGAGCGGCCATGGTCACTGCTGTCTTTTTTCATTCTGTTATCTCAAGATCATGGAAAAAAAATCAGTTCGATGTATCACGTGATGATGGCTTGTTTTCTCATGATAACCGCATAAATTAATGCGTTGTCATGGGATAACAAGGTTCGTTTTCCCCTGGTAACGGGATAATTTATCAGGTGAGCTTTCATCACATGATCAAAAGCAAGTGTGTGGTTCGCGATCACACAGATTTGGCTCATCAAGATCACTGCCAGCAGCGCCGCTGAAGTGTGATTGTGTGTTAAGCCTCAGCCGGGCTAGTCTTCTCCCTCAATGACGAGTGCTGATATGAATGTTATTTCTGACAGAGAGACACGGTGAACTTTCTGCCTGTGTTAGACATTCACTGAAGAACAGACTGATGCATTGATCAGCCATCTACATGCTGGCACTGCTGGCACTCCAGATCTCTGGTAAAAAATATTAGAAAAGAGGAAACAATGGGCTTTTTTATCCCATTATCATGGGAAAACAAGCCGTCATCCCCTGATATCAGAATGATTTTTTTTTCGTGCTCTTGAGATAACATAGTGAAAAAAGACAGTACCGTGGGCGCTCTCAGCTTCCGTACGAAAGCACATTTTTTAGGGTCCCTAAAAAAAAAAGGGAATGAAACCGTCTCTTATTGTCTCAAGCACAAACACTCCACAAATAAACACATCAAATCAAGGTGATTTTATCCTCACAATCAGTATTTGGTCTTTGTTGTGGTTGGAGTCTGTGACCTTGTCAAGAGGGGCTGGAGGACCTGAGGTCCTGACTAATTTCATTCATGCCTGGCCCCAGCCTTGTTCTAGTGGACAATCAGCACTCTATATCTGGCTGACATTTTCCTCTGGCTGATCAGCTGCTTTGTCCATGTGCTGGAGTGATGTTTAGGCCTGTGATTACGCCCTGACCTTTAGCTTGACACGGAGATAAACAACACAAAAAGCCACTAAATAACAGCCCAGGCACACTCCACAGCCCCCTGCTCAGGTTCAAGTGTGAAGTGACATCAAGTTTAAAGGGGGGGGGCTTTGTATATTGGTCAGGAGCTACACTGGTGGTGGAAGTTCCTGCAAAGAAAATTAAAAGTCCTATTCTTTATATGAAATGCTGCAATAACACACTTACAGGTTGTTTTTGAAATCTTCTGAACCAGGTTAACATTATTGGTTTATGAAGCTGTTATGTGTAACCTGTCAGTAAAACAACATCTGGAAATTTGCTGTGTATCTGACAAACTGAACTGAACAATATTCACTCTTCTTAGCTCATGTCTAAGCTTTGTTTCAGTCAAGTCTTAAAGGAAATATGTGGTTCTTTAGCTGCTAAATAGGCCAATATGTTCACTTGCTAGTTTCAAATTCTGCTGGATTGGTACGTGTAGCTGGTTTATCAAAGCTTATCAGCTAAAAACAGCTGCCAGCTGCATCGAATACAAGGTTGATGAAAGCTTTGAGAGTAATATTTTAAAACTGCAGGCCTTAAAAACAAAAGTACGCTTAAAGATGCTAAAATGCTTCATAATTCTGAGGAAGAACTGCTGTCAGGGCCTGGATTTACGTTCTGATATTTGCTGTTTTATTTTGGTCAGTTGTCTTCTTAAGCTGCTGTTGTTACTTTTCTTTGTCACCTGTTACTCATATGGCAATTAGCTCCCCGTGTATTTAGTTTAGGTGTTATCAGTTCTCCCTGTTTTGGCCGGTTTCACCCTGTTGCTGCTTGTCTGTTTCTGTCCCTTTGTCGTTCGTCAAATCACGAGGGCTGCCTGTTAGCCTCCTGTTACCCCAGTTTCTCATTTTTGTGTTATTTAGTTTTGAATATCTTTTTCGCCGATCCCCCAATTTTTATTTGCCTGCGTCAATTTTTCCCAATAAATTTGTTTCCTTTACCTGCTGTGCTTGTCTTTTTATTTGAACACATACATCTGCACAGTCCAGTGATAATTCTCTGTGGGTTTATCATTACATGTGACCCCTTTTGTGACCCCCAAAATGACTTTATTCATTGTTAATGCATTGTAAAAATATTTATTAGTGCAGCTTTAAAATGATCTATTATGCCAAGCTTCTTCCAGTATGTTAAATTGTAATATGGCACAACACTCCCTCTCTTTCTCTCTCTCTCTCTCTTTCTAATATAGATAGATCTTTATTTGTCATTGTCTTAAAAACAAGGAAAAGCAGTTTAGCAGCCCTCAGTTTCAGCAGCATAATTAAGAAAGGGAAAAAAAAAACAAACACAGCCATAGCAGTCATTACTGGCGTTACTGTAATCACTTCACATTTGTCTGCAATACTGTTGAGTTACAGTTATATTGCACGTTACTAGTGTTATACAAGTTCTTCACATTGCACACAGCCTGTTTTCCCACATGTGAAGCAGGATGCAACACTTCACCACCCGACAGATATTCCTGAACAGTTTCCCTACACTAAAGAAAAAACAGCGACTCTCCCCAGTGCACCTCTTCAGCCTGACGACACTGTGCTGACTCCAACAGGAACAGACTGTCTAACAAATGATTTGGGAGACCCTCTTAATGGGCTATAACCATATAGTTCGCCGATTGAACCATCCAATACAGATTGTTTAAGTGTGCCACATCCAGTAATAGTTGATATGCCGATAAGCCTAAAAGTGTTTTTTGTCATCAAGGCCGTCCTATTCAAAAGTACCACAGTCAAGCTTATTTAGTCCACACCAGATGTTTTGGACTGCGTTCACATCAACTCAAACAAACCGCATCAGGGGGAATAAATGCTCCAGGGATCGGTTCAACCGATCAACAAGGCTGGTGTGACTGTGACCTTAGACATGCAACTGATTCTTTTTCTCTACTCAACATTTTTCTGTACTGTATATTACTTATTAAGTTCATTAACTTTGCTGTGAGCATTGGCGTTTTAATTAATTAAAGAGTGTTTGAGAAAAATTTTTACATGCATTGTTTATAGACGGATTTGTGTTGATATGTGGGCATGTGTGAGGTTTGAAGTTACATGTTATGTTGCCGTCATGATCTAGGAGTGCGGCAAATTACTTTCTACAGGTAGTAAATTAGCAAAGAACAAGCAGTCTGTGATACAGTACTTTGTTTGAGTGACAACCCAAACTATAATTATAACAACTAAAGCATTTGGATGTGAGCAATGTTTTAATTTCATTGCTGAACATTTTGTAATACAAAATGCTTTGTAAATCTTTAGGTGGGTAAAGCTATTTTATCAGCTGATGATATGCATTTATGTAAAATCCTAATTTGCTACATAATCACTAACAGCTGTTGAATAAATGTGTTGGAGTAAAAAATACATTTTTTTTTATCTGAAATGCAGTACAGTGGGAGTGTGAATGGAGTCGTAAAAGTTTCTCAAACTTGAATTTAACTACAGCGCTTACAGTTAAGCAGGCACTTGCATTTAAGTACAGCACTTGAGTAAATGTAATTACTCGCCACCACAGGGAGGCCGGGGTGGATGCTGAAGTGGAGAATCGTGGCTCAACAACGTGTTGTAGTTATGATTCATAAAGTTTACCGCTTTTGGACTGTTAACTTCGGGTATAGTTGCTGGTGCAGATCTCTTTTCCACAACCCCATGGCTTCACCCCGCCTCTCCTCATTTATTATTCACGTTCCTCTCCGCTCCTCGCATCCGACGCTTGTTGGTTTCCCCGCTTCTTTTCCTCTGGTTTGTCTCTCCCTCATTGATTTCTACAATCTGCATCTGCAGCCCAAATTAGTGCGACTCTCCCGTTGTGGAATAATCATGTCTGGCTGCCTGTGCACTCATTAACACTTTGTTCAACAAATAAAATAAACCACCCACATCAAGGACTTAATTGCCACAACGGCTCAGCTTTCACTGAGACAACTGCAGCTCTCCTGATGTATTATGACAAATAAACCGCCTCATTGATCAGAGCTTTACCTTGTCGTTCTACCACGACTTGCATAAAGACAGCCCTGTTTGCTCTGCTCTGTTAAGATGTTTAAGTGTATTTTGTAGTTGAGCTTGTTGGAGAACTCGCTGCATAAATGCAAGCCTATCATACAAACTAATTTCCCACTTCTCATTTGCAAATTTGTGTTCAAGTTGGAACGCTTCCATGAGAGCATTAAGGAGAAGATGGATAGTGTAAACTTCAGCTTTGCAACTGGGCGAGATAAAAGTGCCAGGACAGCGAAACCATGAATACAAGCTTGATTTTTTTCCCTCTCCCGTTATTTTAGAGTCTTGGGAAAAAAAACAGCTTATTCCCTGTGAAACAAACACCAGGCTTGTTAGCCAGTCAGCAGTGGATCATAATGACTGAACAATCACTGGTGGCTGGTGCATATTTTTCCAAAGGGTGTCAAACCAAAATTCAAGTCAGCATTATAATATATAAATACTGTACACATTTGTGTTCATCAAAGTGAGAAAATTCAGTTAAGATTAGCGCCACGTTAAAACTACACCATTATATTTTATACAGCTTACTTTACGGTGCGTGAAGACCAACACCACACATTTTGCTCCCACATCACCTCTTCAGCTCCTTTAAAGTGCACAGGGGCCCCATTTATAAAACTGTGCGTAGATTTCATCTCAAAACACTGCACACTCTAAAAACTCTGAATCCATGTATGCGAAAAAATATTCAGATCTGTAAAACCATGCGGCACACACCTGTAAGCAGTCTTCTCTTTATAAAAGCCCACCAGAAGTGAACCGTATGCACAAAATCTGCACTCAGTTTCATCCCGCAATGCTAAATAGCTCATGAATATGGTGACACTTTTAAGAAGCGCTTGTAGGACTGTCCGTGAGGGGAAGGAGAGGCTGCATACGTTTTCAACTGATGAGTACCAACGTTTCTTACAACTCCAGAACGTATAAACTCCAAAGTCAAAATCTTTTGAAAAAGATGGATGTAATCGTTTCATTAAGGCCCTGTAACATATTTTTATCAAATGGAGTATTTTGTTTCAATTTAGATTTGTTAGCCTTAACCTATATGAAAACATTTTCGCTGCAATAAAATGTTTGCTTTCCCAGTGACCTCACGAAAATGGTGTGTGCACCTCATAACCTATCATTCCTGCTGTCTATATAGTGCCATTCAATTTAAAGATGTAGCAAAGTAAATCCACATCATAGCTGCATGCCAACAACATAACTTAATTAAATATTTATGCTCTAGCATAAATTGTATTATGATGCAAAGTTAATTAACTCTAAAGCTTCCCTTGCAATTATATTCAAAAATATGTGTGTGTGTGTGTGTGTGTGTGTGAGAGAGATCAGTGACTGAATTTTCACTCTTCTTTGTCAAAATAGACCCTCCATCTGTTGCACTAGGGTTCCTGTAGCTCTATGTTCAACAACTCATTCTGGGGTAGTTTATATTACATGTACCATGAGTTGCCTCCTCTCTGCTGCCACCTGTTGGGTGGTGGTGCATAAATTAGCTGTGTTCAGATAAACTGGGTTTGGGCACTTAAAAAATGCAGCCAAAAGCTCCAATCTCTGTTGTTGAAGCAAACTGTACATGGAAAACTTTTTTCAAGATGTCAGTGGACAAAGGATTCTTTAGTCCAGGACTGGAAATACTTACTGACCAAGATTTCTCTGTCCAAACTGATTTTAAATGGACATGATAATTAATATACATATTTTGCCAGTGACTCACAAAGTAAGTGGTCAGTCTGGTGTCTGTCCCTTACATATGGCACCTTTAATTTGTGTGTCAAAGACTAATTTACTGT
>JAPZDX010000008.1:15930543-15942689 GCA_029783625.1 Naso annulatus | reverse complement strand
GTGTGTTACTTAAAGGAACCTGCCTTGAGTTAAGCAGCTAAATTCCAGCGAAATCTCACCCTATGAAAGACCCTACAAGGACACAGAAGAAACAAGTTTCTCAAAAGCAATTAATTAAAACACTCTAAAAACAGCAAGTTCTAGTCACAAGGTTATTGTCATTTATTTAAAATGTTGAAATGTTTTTCACACTTATACATTACCAAAAAAAAAAGTCATTAGATGACCTTCTCACCCATCAGGAGGAGGCAGTTAAGAGACTGACTGACGTCTTGGCAGCACACACCAAAGCACCATTATACTGAACACGAGAGTTACTGACATGCTTGTTTGTGTGTGTGTGTGTGTGTGTGTGTGTGTGTGTGTGTGTCAGTGTGTCCGTCTGTGAGATTGTTTGTGGGTACAAGGCTGTTTGCCTTGGGGAACATGTGACTTTGTGTCCTTGTGCTGCAGTTCAGATGTGTGGAGTTGGAGCGGGCTAGTGTGAGGTCAGGGGGGCTCCCTGTGGCTTTTACCAGTCAGCGCAGCACGGAGGGCATCCGCCTGTGCTGCTGTGTTCTGCTTAGGAGTATCGACATTGGATTACAGGGTTCAGTACAGGGACAAAGAGAAGTACCAGGATGTATGTATGTGTGTGTGTGTGTGTGTACGTGTAAGTGAGTGTGTGTTTGGTGGTCCGGTGATGGAGTAAGTGAGAGAAGAAGGTGGGTCATGGCAGGGCAAAGAACAATGTCGCAGTGGGCCCTATCAGTGGAAGGTTTGCTTACTTCTCAACACTTACAGGTCACAGAGAAAGACTGGCAGACAGCTCACAAGCACATACACATGCACAAGCTCTTTGCACTAATAGAAGTAAAAACAACCACACACAACACACACACAAGCAATCTTTGTTCAGATACAAGCATGCATTGTGGCACTAATGAAGGTGATTTTACACACATGCAGTTTCACATATGAACAGGGATATCAAAAGTATATTTTATGCTGATGTATGATCAAACTACATTACCAAAGGAGGATTAACAACTGAGGTGTTTTACTGAGCAGCGGTGATTTGAAAACCACCTGAGTCTAGTACAATACATATTCAATAAAATGGATGTATAAATAAACTAAATAATTCTATGCTACAGTGCAGACTGCACTTGGAATTTGAGACCTGAGAATTTTCTCAAATCCTGGTTTTAACACAAGTCCACATACATGGTCCACAACTCAATACACACATAACACAGATACATTTCTAGTAATATGATGCTCTCCAAATTAAAGCTAATTTAATACAGAAATGTTGAGCTTTTTCTTTATTTTCACTCGGCCTACTTATTGTTAATTAAAAATGTGTTATATTTAGAGTAACTAAATAAGGACCCTTAACAAATGTTTTGTTTTCCAGGTAAAACATGTGATCCCACATCAAAAACAATAAACTGCCTCATCGAAATTTCCAGATGTGAATGTTATTACCCTCAAACTGCGGGGACAAGCTGTTAATGCAAGCATCATCGCTTGCATAGACTGCTCCCTCTGGCAACTTTGCCGCTTTGTTTTCTTTATAATGATGACTTTAGAGGTCTGTGATATCAGCAACATATTTTATAAAACCTCTACACATTTTGATGACTGTATATACCGAGTAATACCTGACTGTTTCACAGGGACACTGGACTCAGCCCTTTAATCTCTGGTCTGGAGCCGAGACCAGAGACTTATGGACCGAGACTGAGCCAAGTCTGCGTTAAAACGCCCTGAGAGCTGAGACAAATTTACTACTACTGTACTGTACTGTACCACTATACTACAGCCTTGCAACTGCGAAATAAGCACACATTCTCAGGGGGGGCTACCATTAAATGTCAAAGAAATACATAAAAAATTATACATAAAAAATATATTCTTGGTTTATTTTTATTTCAGTGTAATCGCTTTATTTCATGACAAAAATAATATACTTTCAAGAAGGTATAAGAAAAAGAATCAGACAGATATATTTCAGCATCAAACACAGAAAAACCTGGTTAAAATCATATTTTTATAAAGAACAATAATACTATGTTGCCTACAGACGTATATTAATCATTTTCACAACATTCACTCCGCCTCCCTTGTCTTGGAAAATAAAATTCCTCATCTTGCTGCTAAAAATAATTTACTTAATATCACTGGATACCAACTCACTATTATGAGCTCTCACTATAAGCAGAAGAAATGTACAAAAGGTTAAGATTCAAATCAATGCTATCACAGCTCAAGCTCCCACAGCAATAATGGGGATTAATGGGGAAAAAAATAGAAAAAGGGGGGAAAAAAATAAATTTGATGGATGAAATGCTGCTACACCTGCAAGCCATTGTAAATAGGAGTGGTCAAGCTACTGTAGGTAATCAGTCAACAAGAGTGTATCACTGAAATTAGACCCTGCAGGTGATGGCAAAACACAGGTGCAGAGTTGAGGTTAAGCAACAGCATTGAAAGTTAATTTTCCTACGCCTCTGGCTAATATTTACATTCATAAAGCTTCATTTAACCATTTGGTTACAGAGTGACTGAATAACAGAGCAAAAATATCATTATGTGGCAAATTCAGGACTGCAGCCGAGAGTAGGCTTGTAAGGAACAGATAGCATCTCTATCTGTCACTGCGGCTGAACATTATTGCCTATTCCTCACTTGCTAGGAGATATTATCAAAACTGAATCTCTTTATAGATTGTTCTTGTTCTGTCCTGAGACCTGTATTTCCTTGCAGTTTGATAGCATCACACTCAATATTTCATGGCTTCAAAGAGTTACTGGGATGAATTTCTCTCTAAGTCCCAGTGGTGTCTCATATCTGTGTGTTCCCTCCCAGCTGACTTTTAGCAGCAAGACAACCTAAAGCTTTTAGCACTGCAGCCATAGGTGTTAAGGTAGTGCAGCTGATTGTGCCTCAAAAGCAGGACTGAGTGTCTTAAATTCATATCTGGTTGGTAAGGTTATGGTAACAGCTTCTGAGAGATTAATATGTGGGATTCGACACAAGTTGTGCGTGCGTGCGTGCGTGCGTGCCTGCGTGCATGCGTGTGTGAGAGATGATCTATTCCATGGGTCATTTGCTTTGACCTTTCCTGTATGCAGAAGAAAACAAACAGCTGCAAACAGATGACAAGACAAACAGCTTCCAATTCACACTCATACACAACAATACTATCACAGCACCAAAAGATAAGTACAGTAGCTCCACTCATGCTGCAGGCAACAAAATATGTCCAGAAAATATTAAAAAAGGAATTAACAGACCACTGTTGGACGGTATCTGTTTGCTGCATCTTATTGATAGCCTGGTCAGCTGATAAGTAAGAGCACGCTCTAGAGACAATAAAAAGGAAAATAAAGAATGAGGGAACAATATATGAAAAGACTGGACAAAATTAAATCTACACCTTACAAATAGGAGCACTGAATATTTCAATACACAGTAATTGTCCTTTTCAGTTGCAACACAACAACTAAAAGACCCGTGTTCAAGTTTTGTTTTGTTTTGTTTTGTTTAAAAATGTCCTGTCTCAGAAGTAAAAGTTTCTTCAAGTGGCCTGGGAGGTTTCTGAATAAGGGAAAAAAAAAAACAGCAAAAAAAACCAAGCAAAAACAAAAACAACTCACTAACCAAAACCAAATCAAAAACAGAGCAAAAAAATCGCCTGATCCGTACAAATGAGCTGCTGGAGCCAGAACTTGCATGCACCACATAACACTGGTGTACACGAGAATTTAGTATTGTGATTTATTTTAATGTTTCTAGGTTAAAAAAGAAGGTGGGCAAACAAGAAAAAGCGTTAGAGTAATTTGATTAAATGATAAGTTGTTGTTGTTGTTGTTGTTTTTTCAATTAGTTGAATTATTTAATGTTTCGAAGCAAAAACAATTACCAGAAAAAAAACAGTCATTGCCACTTCCTGCTTCGGCACAACTTCTTTTGGAAACAACAACAACAGATATCAGACATTGTGCACTTACAACATTATGACTGCCTTGCCTTTGTATGAAAAATTTGCATCTTAAAACTTGAATGCTGTTGAGGTCACATCAGTATAATTGTCTTACTGATTAGATGCAGAACATCAAGAGTGTGGGTCTTATCTAACATGAGGCTGTCAGAGATACCAAGAGGAGGAAGAGAATACAACCACTGGAAAGTTGCCCCGTTGTGTGCGAGCAATTCCACTTGGACAATGAATGATATCCTCCATCTGTAAAGCATTTTGGTTTAGTTTCCAGCAGTGTGAGTCTATTAGTTAACCTACATGAGCAGAAAAAACAGCAAGGTCTAAACAGTCTGTGCAATAATAGGGGACACACAAGTGAACCCTCGGCACAGCTCAAACCACTTAACACGAGTAAAGCACTGCTGCTGGAAACATCCTACTCAACCAGGCCCTGATTTCACTTTGACGTTTGTGACCAATCATACTCAGTATGTATTACAACCTGTTGGTAGCTAGTACAGCTGCAGGGTAAAGTGTTAATTCCTCCAGGTGTATCTGTGCTGTGACAATGCACCAAAGGGACGTTTAGTTCCCAATTTTGAGTTCTCTTAGTTTACCGAAATTTCCCAAGTTCACAGAACCGCTAAGGCCTTGTTCAGACTGCAGATAAATCGGTTTTGTTTCTAAAATTAGATATTTAAGGCCGAGTGTTCACATTGACATTTGCAAGTAATCAGATTGGATTTGTTGTGTCCAGACACCACCCCTCTGTGCTGACCTATCCACATGGGTTACTATGGTAATGACGTAGATGTTAGCAAGGCCATTGGTGATGCAGCTTTACAACACAGAGATACGACGAATGGAAAAATGGAGATACATCATCTCGCTATACAAACATTTGCGTTGTTGCGGTGCCAAACTCGGCTGCAACAGGCAGACTCAGCTACAGAACAGACATTATGATGATCCGTGCTGCAGTCATGGCGGGCGTCATTATGTGCTGAGAGGTTTGGCGCCGTCCGCAAAGCAGTGACCGGTTGGAGCATGTCTTCCTTGAGACATTTGATGATGAGAGGTGACAAGCAAATTTTATAATGTGCTGCAGGACATTTGTCAGGATCTGTGGCTGTCCAGCACCCCCTCTCATCCATCAAGACACTCCATTCAGCTGATCAATATCCGTGGAGTGACGCAAAAGGCGCTCTGATCTGAGTGATTTGATTTGAATGACCATTGTTAGGACTAAAGACCCATCTGTAGAAATCTGACTGGAATCACATATCAAATCACCTCACCATGTGGTTTAGATTTGATTTTCAAAAACTGGATTCCATGTGTTTGTTTGCTGTTCAGATGTGATAAATCAACCTGGAGACATATTGGATACGCCAAAAAATCTGATTTGGGCTGGCAGTCTGAACAAGGCTTTAGTTTCTGGTTATCCGAATCAAAACATAGACCCAAGACTCACGACAATACAGCGGCTCCTCACCAAACCAACTGGACCTAGCCTGACTGAGGTCCTGCATCAGGTCTCAGTTACCAGAAACTGAGTGGAACTGTAAAGATCGTATGGGGTTATTTGGAGAAAAAGGCCCTTTTGGCAATCTGGTACCTTAGTGCTACAAACCTTACCTTCAGAAGTATCCAGTTGAATCAGAACCCACAATTCATAAGGCTGAGAAACTGTAGTAAGTATTTCATGGACATTGTACAAGGAGCTCCTGTTTTTTGTCTGTAGCTGTATGTGCTTCTTGGTGTGTGGATAGCTGTGTGAGTGTGTGTGCTCATGAATTAAAACTTCCAAACATCTCAAGTACATAAAGAAATCCCTCTTGACAACAGAATTCTTTTTCCTGATTAACTAAATAAGCCTGAAGGAAAACATGTTTAAGCAGCTATATTTGGGTGAATTAGAGGAGAGACCTCCTAGGAGACAAACATTTGTACCTGGAAGTTTAATGGATTCTTTATTTGGAAATAGCAAGCTTAAAAGGTAGGACTATTAAACAACCACCTGAATATAAACATGCAACAACAACCTTGATTGCTGGGGATAATGATGTGCTGCTATTACCAGGTGCCATAAAGTTATTTTTTCCCTCCACTTTCCTCAAGGTAGCTTTGAATTCTGCAGCTGTGTACATGTGCGCCTCTGCATCTGTGTTTAATGCACTGAAGCAAGAGAGATTCAGAGGGAAACCACGTACAAACACGACAGGAGAAAAAAGTGAGACCGTATATAAAGCAGGGCGGGAGTTATCAGCCAGCCAACCAGGTGGAAACCAGCTGTGGGCGAGCTCAGGAAACATTCAAGGAAGTCTTACTCACATCCCAGAAGGCAAGGGAGATTAGACAAATCACAACGCTTGGAGAAAGCATTAGTCATATCCCAGAGTGCCCGGCTCTGGAGAGCGGTGTGGTGCTGAAGAGTCAGGTATCATGACTGAAATGATACTCCGAGATGAATAAGTGTTTGCCGTGTGCACCTGGATCACTCAGCAAGCATCCTGAGGGAAGATGAAAGGACGATTGCATACACCGAGACAAAATGGAGACTAGGAGAGCAGAGAAACCGGTCTTGCCTATTTTGCATCTGAGCTAATGTTTGTGTAATACTTATTTACCAATGTCCATTTTCCAGATGGATAGAGATTAAGAAAAAGACAGTGAGAACTTATAAGCTGTCATTGTTTCATTGTCATTGAAGAAGCATAAAGCCCAAAGTGGGTAGAAAGAAGGGAGAGAGGAATAAAATCAGGTAGAGGGCAGAAGGAGGAATGCAGGAGGACTTTGATGGTTGGAACGACAGCTGTGTCCCCGGTGAGTGTCTTTGAAGAACAAGAGGAAGCTTCGAAATAAATGCATTAATCGTAGACGTGGGGATAAATGAAAGAAGAACGATGGAGATGAAGGAGAGGAGAAACAGATTGTGTTTGTTGACGCAGAATAACTCCAGCTGAGCGAGATGAAAGGCCTTGAAATTATCACGTCAGAGGTTGTAGAAACCTGAATGTGGGGTT
Organism: Naso annulatus; assembly: GCA_029783625.1. Lineage (NCBI taxonomy): Eukaryota > Metazoa > Chordata > Actinopteri > Acanthuriformes > Acanthuridae > Naso > Naso annulatus. The sequence continues at coordinate 15,935,696 of JAPZDX010000008.1, read as the reverse complement.
GGTGGATATTGCCTTAGAGCTCTGATGTGTGATCAGTTATTTTTCCATCCGCAGTGACATCTCTCAGTCTTAAATATATATATATTTTTTGTTTTTGTACCTTAAAACTTTCTTTGACTCAGCAGAGGTAACTGGTGAATTTACTGTAGACACTCACAAGCGGCTTTGATCATGCGCACTGTGCAAAACTTCTTTCATTTGAGAAAACTGACCGAGATGTGTGACCTTGCATCAGTGAAGCAAGAGCTGAATCCAACAATTCTATTGTGACACTCATCATTGTTCCTTGATCTATAAATCACGAACTTGGCAAACTGCAACTTGTTCAATCTTTCATTGCAGACCTTTTTTTTTTCTTTTCTTTTTCTATTTTTTTTTTTCTTTTTACCCCAGACACAATTGTCAGTGTTTCATCTCCCTCTATATTTCACTCCGTGGCCTGAGTCCAACCTCATCGTCTATCCGTGATAAATAAATGATACAAGTCGAGAAAATAATCGCAGAAGAAGCAAAAGCTTACACGAAGGGAAGAAAGGAGAAAGACAGACAAGGAGGTGACCAAACTTTATTGGTATTATTAGATGGTGCAAGGGGGAGTGAGGCTATTAATGTTAACGGTCTCCTCCTAAATCACTTGGTAGTTCTTATCAACTTTGAAAGCGCCTGGATTTCTCATTAAGGGCTACAGTTTTTAAAGTGTGGTCACCACAGAACTCTTCCCTAACAACATCGCTTCACTTTTATCTGCTTTTGCTGACCTGAGTATTAATGATTAATCTGAGACGAGTGAAGTGCACGGTGCGCTCAGTGGTTGAGGTTGTAGCAAAGGGGAATAAAATAACTATAAAGCTCCCAGGTGCATCTCTGCAGGGGGACTGTAGCTCTTCGGTGATATCTAAGGTAGCCTATCTATAGCCTGGGTGCAACCTAACCATATAAATATCTTCTCCTTCTCTGCCCCCCCATCCTGCTTTTCCTCCTCACACCATTACCCAGAAGACGTCCTTTCAGTTGCTGATTCTCTCCTCTGCACCCCCTGTTCCAGAGGCCCTGCAAGTTCCCATCCTTTTTACCATAGGCATTACCATACCTTTGATCGCACTCGCCCTACCTTCTCTCCACTTCATTACCGATGCACACATCTCCCTCTCTTTTTTCAAAATATCTTTGTCCTAGTCAGCAGTTAGGAATGTTCATTTAACAATTGCCTTAGATGGAATTATAACGGTAAAAGGAGATGGCTTTGAAATGGAAATTGGGTGCATGGGAGGCCCTGGTGAGTGCTCTGACGGTCTCCTGGATCCAGATGACGAACATCCAGGTTTCATTCCATCTGACATCAGAGGCAGAGGCGGGCACATAAAGAACAAACATGTCGTGGAGAGAAGCAGAGATAAGGAAGATAGACAGACAACCCTGTCCTTAGTTGACAAACAGCTGCATCGCTTCCCTCTCTTCTTTTATCTGCACTGTGGTTTCCCTTTCATCTAGCTCGCAGATTGACGTGATGGTATTATTTACTCGTTATTAGAGGCAGAAGAAATTGTATGTCATTAGCTTGATAACACCTCTGCCAGATTAGATGACAGACAAGAAGCACTGGTGACCTGATTGGGAAAGGAAAGAACCCACAGGGATCAGAAGGAGAGGTTGGGTTTTATTTTTCAAGATGGAAAAATAGATGAGGACCAAAGGAAATGAGCAGGAGATGCAAGAGGAAAATTAGAGGGAGAGAAAATGTGTGAATGACAACAAAATGTCATTACCCAAAACAATACAGAGAAAAGACTGATAAAGAGAATTGTTAACATGACCTGTGGAATACAGATATGCAAAGAGGAGCTTTAACTACAACAAACTACATACATCTTCAAGAAATTAGTACGTCCATTAGATCAATTTTCTTAAAGACACACGGGTTGGTAATTCTTTTGTGCAAATTAAAGTGAAAAATCCAATGTTATAATAACACGTTAGTATGTGCAGTTAAGGTTTAGGAAGTGAAGTGATTTGTTAGAGTTATGGAACATCATTGTTCAGTTCAAAAGAACTATTGACAGTTAAGAAACCTTTTGTCATGGTTATAATAACTGCTCAGTTACACTTGGGGCCGCTGTTAAAGAGACCAACACTGAAGGTCAAAAAACGAGAAGTGAATAATAGTTTCCCATGTCAAAATGCAAGGTTTTATTGATCTGTCAATCAATCCTGACCTCCTCTTTCTGAGAATTTTGTAGCTCTGTGACCTTGTAGCCACATATTTAAGACTAGGAGACGTTCATGGTGATGTGAAAAAGAAAGTGTATTACCAAACAGATCTATGAAGTAACCTCATGAGTTGTTGTACAAGTTTATGTTCCAAGGTGGGGTTTTAGTATTTTTTTTCGATACAAATGTCAATTATTATAATGTTATTAGTGTCAATCAGCTTCTCTTCTCAGACAGAACAGGTGAGTTCAGATTTCACTCAATCCCTCTTTAATGGTCTTAATTAGACCACAAAAATAAGGAATTTACAAATTATATTAAACAGAAATAATAGCCATTCCCATATTCAGTTATCCTTAATAAACATCTCAATAAACTATTGAATTCTTTTTTCTACTAAAAAATCAATTAGTCAATTCATTTTCTCGATCATTAGTTGCTCATGTCTTAAGGTGACTTATGGGAACATAAATGAAAATAGTGGAGTTGGTGGAGGTGATTGCATTAGTGGCCTCCTTTCTCACTCATTTTCCTGTAATTAGTGCAAGCTTGTTAATTAAGCCACAAGGCACTCAATTATATTTCTCCTTTTAGAGCTGACCTAAACCTGAGGGAAAACATGTTGAGCTGTCTAAGAAACAATGGCCCCACTGATCTTTGAGTAATTATCAATTACTGTGCTAATTCATCACTCACCGTCAGTCCCGTCACAAAAGCCTCATGCAGTCTGACAAACGCGCCCGCCCCCACTGACAAACTGTGTGTCAAAGTTGAAAAAAGTAAACTTTGTTAAAACAATGACCTATTGACTTTGCTTCTTCAAAGCATTGTCCATTGAAATATTCGGTCCTCTGAAAATTGTGGCCTCTGCTTTGCAGTTAAGTCAAGGATGAAGGATAAAAAAGGTCCTAGAATGCAAGATTAGTTTTATTTTTGTAGTTTCCAGGGGCAGCTCAAGTCCAGTGTGAGTTTTTTTGTTGGAAACCTTGTGGTCAAATGAATGTCAAGCGGACTCTCTGACTCCCTCTTCCTTTGTGTGTTTATGTGTGCGTGTATGCATTATAAATCTGGTTAATGGACAAATTAGCTAGTGCATAGCAACACAACATTAACAAAGGGATGCGATGATAGAAAGAAAAGAAGCAAGAGGGAGAGGTTGATGGAACAAGTCCTTTAACTTGTTCTTAATTAAGGTGAAGTCTTTGTTCTCCATCCTGTTTCCTGGGGAGATGGCAACACATTCATAAGCCCTTCTCATAGTGACACCACCATCTGATTAATTGGCCCCTGAATGCACAGCTTTAAATCACAAAGACACACACCCACTCACATGCAAATGCAAATGCAGGCAGCGACTGCTTCATAAGCACGCAAACCATACACACAGTAGGTCAAAGCCCTTACCCACATAATTTAATCACAAAGTTAGGCCAAAACACCTACTGATCTGTGCCTACGACTGCACTGAGGCGCAGTGACCTCGTGGAACATCATCAGCGGCTGAAGATAAATGTGGAACACCTACAAGCATTCACATTCACCTTTCTGGCCTCTTTAAAATGAACATTTTACAGATAGTTCTCCTCGAGAGATTGTATTTAGTTTTTTAATAGTGCTTCCAAATGTTTTCCTGTGATGTGAAGTTTCCCACACAGCCCTGTCAAAGAGCTCAAGTGTACGCCAATCGACCCCAACTGTCATGTTCCAGATGTGCTTGTTTTCACTTGTTTTTAAATGGTTGTAATTTATTACGTGAAAGAGGACATGCAGTTACATTCCTTTTTGCAGGTTATTGAGTGAAGTTTGCATAAAATTATCACTTGAGTGGCAAGTGGCATTTGAACTGAATGTTTCAACTGATTCATATGTGACATTCAGCTACCTGTTACAACCAATTTTAGGCGTACCTTTTGCTAATTTCCTAACAACTACTAACTTGCATATATTTAACTGTTTCTGCTTTTATCTAAATATTTCAACCATTTACTTAACTAAATGTTTTAGCAATTTGTGCTTTTAGCTTGCTATTTTCACCATTTCTGCTTTTAGCTTACTACTGTAACCTTTATGCATTTAGCAAACTGTTTTATCCATTTATGTTTTAAGCTAGCGATTTCAACAGTTTGTGTTTTTAGCTAATTGTTTGACTGTTTAGATATCTGTTTTAATCATCCAGGACTAGCAATTTTAAACTGCTGCCTACGGGTACCACTGGTTGGGAATCACAGGGCTATTTGTAGGAATAACATATTTTATTTTTTTTATTATTATTTTTGCAGATAAGTCAGTTGAGAACCAATTCTCATTTATGATGACAAACCTGGCCAAGACGCAGCAAGAGGAGGCAAAACAGTATAAAACATAAACATAAGTACATCCATAAAAGGTAAACAATGTCACATAGTCATGTACCAAATGTAAAACATCACAATAAATACAGCATATACAGCAGTGCTGATCCCAGTAAAGCAATTGGAAGCAGGCGCAGCGATCACAGCCTATCATTTGCAGTGAATTCTTAAAGGAGGAAAACAAAATGAGCATGCTGAGTTTTAGCTTCTGTTGCAACTAGTTCCAGTCACTAGAAACTGCAAACTGGAATGAGAGACGACCAAAAGAGGTGTGGGCTTTAGGGATGAGCAAGTTAATGCAATTGCTCAAACGTGAGTTACGGTTACCGTCATGGATGTGGAGTAGTGATCACAGATATGAAGGGATTCGACCAATAATGGTTTTATAAATGAACTGACACCAGTGGATGAGTCTGTGGGAATGGAGTGATGGCCAGTTGATAAGAGAGTACGGGTTACAGTGATGGGTGTTGAAAGGAGCACCGGTGACAAAGCCGACGGCAGATCTATGGATTACATCATCATAATCTAAAATGGAAAGAACTGTCATTTTAACCAAAGTGTGCTTTGCAAATGAGAAAGAAAAAAAAACTT
>JAPZDX010000008.1:15710889-15735743 GCA_029783625.1 Naso annulatus | reverse complement strand
TTAAGCAGGTCACCTTTATGAGTGACCTACTTCTGCCAAAAAAAAAAAAAAAAGTCGTTGAGCATGAAGACTTCCTGTGTCATTCTGATGGAGTAGTTAAATCCTAGTCTTGCTAAGGCAAATATAACCTAAGGTGATAACTTGTGTTTAAAATATACATGTTTAAATAACAATCTCATCCCTCACTTGTAACTGTTACTATTCAAAGCCATGCCCTTTGTTTGTTTTGATAAGTTTACTGTATTGCTAAATATCATTTCCGATGGCAGTCAAATTAGGTCACCTTGCAGTGACTCATTTGCAGGAATGTATACCTGTTACACCAGTTACTCATTGACTCATCCACCCATGTTGGTAGGAGTGTTCCAAGCTATTCATTAGCATTAGCTGCCCACTAGAATTTATTATTGGAGAGGAGACTGAAACCATTGGAAGGTCATAAATTGAAAACTGAGAGGCATGGGAATGTGCTGCGGCCTTTGGTGTCACAGCTGCTCAACTCAACTTCCTCCCCAAGTGCATTTCCTCATTTCACTTCATCAGACATGGCAAAATGACTGGGTGATTTCTGCTTAAGAAAAACTACAGAGTCTAAATTATAGTCCCCACCTAATCCCAGTGTTAACTGTTTTTTGTTTGTTTTTTCACATGGAAGGCTGACGAACTGAAGACAAACCGGCTAACGTTTGTTACCAATATTAACTGTAATTTAACGATACAAACCGGCTTAGGTACCAACAGACAGGAAATATCGTGTTGTCGACCACTTGGTTTCATTATTAAAATGTTGGTCCGGCATATGGCTTCAAAAAAAAAAAAAAGATCAACCATGCTCTGGGTCCAGATTTGTCACAAAGGGCGGAAGGCAGCTAGCTCAATCGCCATCCACCTCAAGGCACGCTTCTCACAGTTACCGACGTCTGAGATGCCGCTAAAACCCGATAGAAAATACTGGAATTCATAACCTCCGATTATTTTTTAAACATCTATATTGTGCAACTGTAGTAAACAGACGCCAAGACAGCGGCGAAAACATTAAGCAATGCATCGTTAACGTGAAGCAAGATGTTGTCCAACAGAAATGCTAACTTTACTGACACACTAAAAGCTTAGCATTAGCTAAGTGTAACGTTAGCTGTTTTTTTATGAAACTACGACTACATTCTATGTAGACAATAACATGGCCTCCTACGACGCTTTATTTGCTGTGTTTTGAAATAAAAATCAAAGTCAGGGAACGCACAGTCATGCTGGCGGCCGTAACGTTAGACAGAGATCCCTCTTCTTATTTTAGGAAATAGCCTTAGCCTTAATAGCAAGCTAACGTAGCTAGCAGGCTAACTCAGCTCCGCCACTTTGCATTTCTCAGAAACGTTCAGCAACCAGTCCAGAGATACGTCAGCTCACGATATAAGAGTTAACGTAACTTGAGGGTGGGTAACGCAGATTGGCAATATAATGAGGGTTAATATTAATACACGTTAACACCATTTTCATCAAAGTAACGTTATTGTTAACCATACAAAGCAAATGTTCTCGCCGTCCAAGCTTTGGTCTGCGAGCTAACTTAACTATAACGTGGCTACTGGTTGGTCTATTCACACAACCACTCATCTAAGTTACTTTAGCTCCCTTGTGTTGTGCTAATCGTTAAACAACATGTAGCCCAACTTTTCATCAGGCTCTTGCGGACCTGCGGTGATGCAATCGCGTATGATCATAAGAGAGACAAGTTCCAAGTGGTGGGTTTTAGTTATTTAGGTTATTAGCTACTTACAAAGAGCAGGCTGAACATTGAAATCCCGTGACTACCCAGAGAAAGTGGAGGGAGTGTAGAAACCGCTGCCAGGTCGCCTTTTTGTTCCTCTTCAATGTGGCAGCTTGAATTCTCGTCGGAGGTCGGGAACTGTTGTCGGGGAGGAGCCTCTTCAGTTTATCGACACCTTCAGGGACTGTCGGATATTCGACTTACGAGGCAGCCAGAGTTAATGACAAATCAACACAGTGACAGCCGGAAAACCTGTGATTTTCTGCGGAACACGGGTGTTTGTGAGCTTAGGAATTATAATAACCGACACACAGCGAGATGTGAAGTAGTGAGAAATGTATTTCTATAAAAACAAACAAATAAATAAACAAGTCAAGATGTTTCCACTTTATTAGAGCTCAGTCGGATTGAAATTAAAATGTGGCAACATTTGGTTTATGTGTCTTTTTTTCCCCCACTGTAGCACGATGTGGATCACATTGCCTCACTTTATTAATCTTACCACCAGTCAAAATAAACCAGCAGTTGTTGTTTCTCTAACATGCACTCAAAGACGTACTTTAAAATACTTGAACCAGATGTACGATTTTAGCTGGATCACGCGAGTGCAGCATGAAGGGTCTGGCGTCAGTACGACGTAAGAAGAATCCGGGTGCACGATGACAGCTCACCATGGTGACGACAGTTCCAGAAAATAACCGCACGATATTATCCGTCCTCTTGGGTATTGTTTTACAACATGGATATAATTTAAGGTATTTTCCAATCACATCCAAGTATCTCTAATAGCTACATGAGATATGCATAAAATTGGCAAAGTGGGTCTATAATTCTTGTATTTTGCCTATCTAACGTTTATTTATTATTTGTCAGTAGGCCATATCTAAACGTATGCTAAGACCCTCTATTTACTGCATAGGCCTACATGTTAGATAGATACCATAGGCCATTTGAAAACTTATATATAGGCCTAAGCATGCTACCAAAAACAAGAAAATCCTGTAAAACAGGAGAGAATACAATCTTTGACCAACATGTAATTAGAGTTAGACACATGTCCCTCTTTGACTGAAGTCCCCCTGAGGTGATTAGCAAGTAGGAGTCTTTAAGTGTTCCTCCTCTTGGAAGACGATCTAATCTAGGTCAAACTAAGAAAAAGGTTGATTTTGTGAGCAGATATAGTCACTTTAAAGTTGACTTTTGTATGTTATTTGCAACAAATGAACTTTTTAAATGACCGACACATTTGTTATGAAAGTGATCTGAACTGACAAGAAAAGCCTATCAATGCATTTTTGAGCTTCATGGCAGATCAGGCAAGGATCTTGAGGCCTACATACCGTTTTTACTATAACTGTATAGCTCCCTCTAGTGTTCATTCCTTTACCTGCAACATCTTTGTACCAATGCATATCCTTACCTAGGAGGCCAGCCAGAGGCAGATAGAGGAAACAGAAATGGGAGTCTGAAACCAACATACAAGAAAGTTTTTTATTGATGTGGTATCAATACAATCAAGTACTGTAGATTTTGTATAAGCAGACAAACATTTTCAATCAAAAAGAGTGCATTTATACCCAAATTCTATTGCATAGAGTGCACGCAATAGCATTGTATGACAAAAATCCTATAAGTTGATACATTGAACATTACACAAAAATTGAAAATAAGAGTCCACAAATAATCCTTCACAAACAACGCTAGAATGCTAACTACATGTTGTAAATGCTCTTAACTCATCGATGCTGTTAAATACCATTTATACGTTCTAAGCTTCGGTGGTCGGTTTTGGCATCCCTATTAAATTATCATAAATGTATAAATACATCTTCATTAATTTCATGTGCAAATGGGAATGGCTGTTTGTATTTTTTAAACTAAAACAGACAAATAGCCTATCCCTTAAGAACCTAAGCAAGGCTTTTTTAAAAAAAAAAAAAAAAACTTTTTTTGTTGTTGTTTTTTAAAAGAAAAACAGAAAAACACTTCAAAGCAATTTGTGATTGAGACGGTACATGGATCTTACTGACACTTGTTAAATGATTTGCACACAGGGCAAACTCTGCAAGCAAGTGACATTGTCTATAAAAACAGAACAAAACAAAACACAAGGACAAAGAATAATGGCCACACGTTACTCACATCATCGTTTCATATGTCCAAAAATAGAAGGCGACATAAAGCAACATACAGTACATAACGAGCCTTGGACTGTCTTGTAGACTCAAATAACAATAATGATACATAGCAGTTTTAGATGTGTCGTGAAAATGTTATGAGATGGAAAGGGCAAGAGCAAGTGCATTGTTTGGATTACATAGATGTAAATAAAATACTGATTAGGCCGCATTCCAGCACTGCTTTTACAGAGCAACCTAAGGTGTTACTGTTAATGTGTGGTGACATAGCGTGGTAGTTGTTTTATAGAAACTTTTGTGAATCATTCAAACAGTATACATTCATTCTATTTGTAAAGCTCAATATTTGGCACAATCCTCCTGTACATTGACATTCCCCCATTAAGGCGTAAGGTAGTCCAAAATTCAGTGTAATAATAGCGTTGGAATGGAATCCTGTCTTAACTGAGGCATGTGAAGGCCTGGAGCCTGTAATATACGCACCAATGTTTCTCAGTTTTTACCAAACCTCTTCATCACTTTTTTTCCTTTTACTGCAACCACTGATAAGAGATCATGCACACCCAACTACAACGTTTTTCTTTGTTCATAACTTGGTACAACACAAAAATTATTGCACACCATCATGCCAATCATCGGACAGAATCCGTCCGATAGATATGCAATATAGTTACATCAAAAGTGTTCAGTGTCAACCAGTTATTTATGTCTTCTTATCTCATTATGTAAATTCACTTTCCTTTTTCTCTGTCATCCATAAGAATCAATTCATTACATTCATCATTTACCTGTTTTATAACTTTTTTCCCTTTGCAAAGGCACTATTAGAATGCATGAAATTATTTTAAAACTCCAAGGGAAGCAGAAACATTTTGAAATCAGATTGCTAGTAGAAGATTGACAGGACTGTGAGCCCTTTCTAACGTTTTGTAACTAGAGTAGGTTTGTTATTATCCTCACTTAAGTGTTCATAACCTGGATGCTGGGGGAACAATGTGACACAACCACACACACATACACACAGTGACAGACAGAAGGGTACACCAACTAGAACATACAAGCACATGCATACACACACAGCAGGTATCCTTAATGCCTCATCCAATAGAAATGAGAAAATACACAGCTCTCACCTCTGGCCCACCACCTCTCACATAAATCTGGCAGGGCTTTGTTCAACGTTGCATAACCTATATTTCACAACCTGAGGGCTTCACTCAGTCCCTTTACTTTTTTTATGGGCTAAATGCTGATTAATTCTCATTTCCAGATGTATACTTTGTCATTATTCTTTTCTAAAGCATCTTATCTTTGAAGCCTTGGATGTTCTATAAACAACAATATAGGTATATTTGAAACAATGGTTTGGGAAGAAGAATGTTTTTTTTTTTTCATTCAGAACAGCAAATTATTCAGAACTGCTCTAATTTGCCCAGCAACAAGTCACATAGAAACTGGCCTTGAATGACATGGATGGTTTTTTTATTCATCATCTGTTTGCCTACTTATTTTCTAAAGAGAAATGAGTTTACAGCACCCTCACAGATGTGGTCAGAATGGAGCTTTCATAGTAGATTGCATATCTGATTCTTCAGGGGGAACATTAATGCGATACTGATTTATTAATAGGTAGTATACCATTAGAAAGCAGTGATTGTGGTCAGAGCATCTGAAGAGGATGCCAGCAACGCAGCGATGGGATTTGCAGTGCAAATGGGAAATTCAGATCAATACAAGGAAACAGGCCATCGATCCAGCTATGGTTATGTCCTTACTGTCCATTTTACAGTTGTATCTATTCTATGGAATGTAAACATTGACTGTATGCATACATATCTTTCTCAGTTAATATTGTCCTGAAAGTTATAAAAGGTATTGTCCACTCATGATGTTGTTGGTCCTCTTTAAAGGGGGAATTTTAATGTAATAATTCTAACACTGTGAGGTCATGTTTATTCTTGGATTGTACTTCTTGGATTGCATTTCTGGACAGTTCAATAAATTATAAGAAAGACAAAGAGCCATTATTTTAAATAGTTGGCTACTAAATTCAGGAAAAACGCAGAGAACTAAGCATCCAATAGATGCTTATGCCAACTAACTTTCACTATATATATTTCTCTCTAAAAACAAAGATTTAATCCTAGTAATAATTTTAATGTAGCAGTTGTTTAGAGTACCAAATGGTCAAACAACAGAAACATGAAAAGTAATGGTATTACAGCACTAATGCCTTGTTTTGCTAATTTTGTCTGGATGTTCTATGATGTATTGTTGCTCTATATGTTAGTATTGCCATTCATTGTTAAAATAAAGCACAGTCAGGGGTGGGGGGATGTGACTGCAGCCAGAGGATTCAAACCACCCCCAGGGTTTGGCGATGTCGTCCTTATAGAGCATGAGGGCAGAATGTGCAGTCACATGGGAAAGTCTGTTACTAGCACATTACAAAGTAAGGCACTTAATAGTCTGAATCCAATAAACAACAACAACAATGATGTCGAGGACAAAATAATAACAATAAACTTATGACAATATAATAATTAAAATATTATAAGCTAAAAAACACCAACATAAAATACAACCCAAAACACACATTTTAAGGACATTAAAACAAAGAACACAGTATGAAATTTCTTCCCCTGCCTTTAAAATCTTTCCATATGTCATTCACAAAGTTTGTTTTTTTTCTTTTGCTGATGATATTGAGGGTGAGAGATAATGGGAATCCTATTGATTTTGTGATTCTAGTATGGCTGCAGGTATTTTGGGTCTAGGGCTGCTTTGAGGCGCCAATACAGGAACATATTTGAATGAAAGGACAGGGTTATGTGGGACAAAGCAGGAATCCTGAGAAGGAGGAGTGGATGTACTCGGTAGAATAGAGGCCATTTGCCTGATCAGAGGGCATCTGGACCCATACCTGGTCTCCCTCCTTCAGCTCTAGGACAGCACTACCAGATGCCTGGTCCATGTAGCCTTTCTTGTATTCATCATAGGTGTAAGTGGCTGGTACATTGTTTTTGTATAGTGCCACCCACAAGCTAGTTCCCTTTACATGCATGTGGTATGCAAAGTAGTAGACACCAGATAAAGGAGCAGTGAACATGCCAGTAGCAGAACTGTAGGCATTTTGCCCATTGTAGAGGGTCCTGTCAAATTTGATTGGCATGGCAGAGGGAGGAAAAGGTGTGGTAAGGATGGCTGTGAATGCTGGTGCCACAGAAGCAGAGAGTGGAACTTGACTGAATGCAGGCCCCTTTCTGTCCCCTGGTACTTCATCCCCTTCCAACTGTGTACCTGTTGGCCCTGCAACAACTGTTTGGCCATTTCCTGGAGGACCCGGGGGCCCTGGAGGCCCAGGGGGGCCCGGGTTACCATTAAGCCCAGCTGGGCCTGGTTTCCCTGGAGGACCTTGGGGACCTATAGCTCCCTTCTCTCCAACCTTACCCAGTCCTGGAGGGCCTGTAATTCCAGGTTCACCCTTTAGGCCAGGGACACCCTGTGGCCCCATGGGTCCCATGGGCCCCTGCAGACCAGGGATGCCTGATTGGCCCCTGGGACCTGGAGTCCCCATAAATCCAGGCTCACCTTTAGGCCCTGGGACACCTGTCAGCCCTGGATTTCCAGGTAGGCCAATATGCCCACCCTCACCTTTGGGTCCAGGTTTTCCAATAGCACCAATAGGCCCAGGGATGCCCTTTTCCCCAGGGATGCCAGGTTTTCCAAAAGGTCCAGTGGGACCTTGGTCACCTCTGAGGCCAGGCAGTCCTGGAGGGCCCTGGGGACCCAGATCTCCCTTCTGTCCTGGAATTCCATGTTTTCCTGGTAGTCCCATTGGACCTTGTAGTCCTGGTGGTCCCGTTTGTCCATCAAGGCCTTGTTCTCCAATTGGACCCATCATTCCTGGCTCTCCTTTGTCCCCTGGGAGACCAGGCAACCCCACATGACCCTTTTCTCCTTTTGGCCCACTCAAACCAGGTTTTCCATAACCAGGGGTCCCCGGAAATCCAGGAGTACCCCTAGGCCCAGGCTCACCTTTCGGTCCAAGTTGACCTGGTCCTCCAGGAAGTCCATCAAGTCCAGGCTTTCCTAACCCAACTGACCCTGGCAGACCTTGTAAACCTGGAGGTCCAACCTCTTCTGGTTCACCTCGGTCCCCTTGGAGACCTTGATCACCCTTAAGACCAGGCAATCCGGGCAAACCTTTTAGTCCTGGTTTGCCAATACCTGGAAGACCAGGTGGTCCTGTACCGCCTTTTAATCCAGGAGGACCCCTTATACCTGGAGGCCCTGGCTTTCCATTTCCATTCTCTCCCCTAAGTCCACGCTCACCTGGTGGGCCAATAGTGCCCTTTATCCCTGGTTCACCCCGAGTCCCAGGGGGGCCTCTGACGCCTGGAAGTCCGGGTTTTCCATTCAGAGACAGGCCAGCTGGGCCAGGGAGGCCAGGCTGCCCTGGAGGACCTCTGGGACCTGGTTCACCACGAGGGCCAACCTCACCATTAATCCCTGGCATCCCCTTTGGCCCAATCTTTCCTGGAAGACCTGGGAGTCCTGGTTTACCAATTCCTGGAAAGCCAGAAGGCCCCTGAGGACCAGGCTGGCCATTAAGACCCGGCTTGCCCAGTCCAGGTTTTCCTGAAAGTCCTGGTGGCCCAGGGGGGCCTCTTGGTACAGGTTTTCCTGGGGGGCCAGGTTCCCCCTTCACCTCCATCATGGGTGGCATATCTAGAAAAAGAGATAATTATGGTATTAATATTAATGTTAAAACTATGACATATAAACAGATAAAGTTACATGTGTGTAAATGTGTTCTAAGCAAGACAAAAATACAACTTAAAACTAGGGCTGTCAGTGTTTACATGTTAAGGCACGCAATTAGTTTGAGGAACTTAATGTGTTAATGTTTTTTTTAATACAAATTGATTGCAGCGTGTGACTCTATTTTAAAGTCAGAATTTACTTTCCGGAGTGCGTCTGTTTACCGGGGGCAGCCCCCTTGCTGTTTTCTTTTTTACCAAAACTGGTTGCAGGGGTTCCATGGCAGCAGCTATCTACAACTAAACAACCAGAGAGGGTGGAACAAACTGAGGAACAGATGGACGAGAGGGGCTGACTGCAGTGAATGGGCTGTGTGGGAACTTCAGCGCGTATGTGTGTGTGTGTGTGTGTGTGTGTGTGTGTGTGTTTATCAATTTACAGTAGAAGAGGAGAGAGGGGAAAGCACAGCTGCTACCATTAGAACAGGAAATGAATATAACAATATTCAGTATCAACGTGTATTTTTAAAAAAATGATGTGTTTGACAACACTAATACAATAGTAGTTCAGGCATGTGTTGTCTAAGCGGCCACCTGAACTATAAATCGCTGCGGGAAACACTGGGTAAGTTTAAAGCCTAATGGTTAGAGAAGCAGGCTTGTTTCTCGAGGGTCACAGGTCCAGTTCAACAGTTTCCTGCAGCTTTGCAGTGGCAAACAGTGAACGATTGGTTGTACAGAGCAGTTCCATAATTTCAAGCGATTGACAGCACTACTTATAATGCATTAGGTCAGAGAGGTAACAAGATTTTAAAACAAAAACATCTGGGGTTTTGAGTCCTAAATGCACTGTAGCCATTTCATCTCACAATAAATTCAGGAAATCACCTTAAGGTAGAAGTGCTTTATCATTACCTAATAGTTAAATAGTCAATAGCTAATAGACGGTTGGAGCACTGAATTTTACACATGCTGTCAAGGGAGACTGATTTGCAGATGTACATAAACTCTATGTCATAGCCGATGAAATGGGCCATGGCTGTTGTGAGCATTTATACTCGTGTATTGATGTGTCACATTTGCATTGCTCTGCAGTTACACTGCCATAACTCTAGTTGGGCAGCAGGGTTTGCGTTCCTCTGAATTCTCTAACACTGAACCTTTGAAGTAGCTACATATCCTATGAGGTGCCATGATGTGTCAATGTCAATATAAGTGTTTAAACAACCAAATGGGCCCTGTCTGCATACC
The DNA here is from genome assembly GCA_029783625.1 of Naso annulatus. Taxonomy (NCBI): domain Eukaryota; kingdom Metazoa; phylum Chordata; class Actinopteri; order Acanthuriformes; family Acanthuridae; genus Naso; species Naso annulatus. The sequence continues at coordinate 15,725,823 of JAPZDX010000008.1, read as the reverse complement.
ATTGCAAACCTGATCTGATGGTAGATCCAAGAGCATTTGCAGTCTTGTACAGCGCCATGGACTTTTTTCTGTGCTTGCATTGAGTTGTTCATTTCGTGGCACAACATGAACCCAACTGTGCCAAGACAGGTTGCATGGCGCAACAATGAATGTCCTGGTGAAAATATGCTACTGCAGTGCAGTTCTGGTTTCATTTCTGAAGTGAAATCATGCTTGCATTCCACCAGCTCAAAGTGCAACACAGCTTACCGTGACTTTAGACCTATCCAAAATCCCAGTAATAGTTTTTGTGGATATGTATTTCAATCCACTTACATAAATAATTAAATCAAGTTTGTTTGTTTGTTATAACACAAAGTACTGCTTTAGTTCATCATATAGAAAATGAAGCTGATTCTTGTCTATTGAATTGGCTGTAATTCAGACAGTTGGAGGCATCATGATGCAGTAGCAGTTAACTACAAATTAACTGCAGTTAAAAATAACGGGGGAACGATTCCAAAGTCTTTTTTTACCTACTGATTTAGTAAATCCACCCAGCCGCACAAGAGCAGTGTGACACTGCATCATAGCCCGGGCCACTTAATTAATGATTGGCAAGTAAAGTACGCGCACTGCAGTTGCCAAAATTTTGTGTCTATTAGATTAAGAGTTTTGTTCGACCCTCTATCTTATATCATTGAACAGCTTCCAAGCCAGACAGTGGTTCTCAAAATAACAGGGGAGAAGACATTTTATAGTATTAGTAAGCTCTTCCCAAATCACTTTAACATCACTGGCCTGTGAAGACATACTCATAGTACCAAAAACTTGAGCCTGAACCCTCCGGACAAGGATGTCAGTTTCCTCCTGCGTAAAATTTGGCTGGCAGTTCGCTCTGCTCCTTCTTCCATTATGAAATTAACAATACACTGTGCCAGATTGGTTTTAAATGGATGAGGGGAGCTGATTTGACTGGCCTTAATTGAAGTTGACTTTGACACACCCTCTAGTTATCTGTTTCTCTTACTTAACCACTGCATGATACTACACCACAGTCTAGACTGATAAAAATAGATATGTCAAATGCATATGTCTATACACATGTCTGTAAGTCAGATCATCACAAAAGACTGCTTTTGATATGAGCAAGTACAGACTGCATATCCTCTAACCGGCCAATAATTTATCACGTCAAGCCTTCAAGCCTGGAGTTTTGATAATCAGGTGAACTGGTTTGCACACGTGCCACTTTGAACTGAAAACAGCAGAGAAACATACGCAGATTTTCTGAGATTATGACGCATTGTTCAGCCTTTTTTTTGAACAATAAAAGGGGCTCAAATTTCATCAATTAAGTCATCAATGTTACTTGTATAAAAATAAATACTTATGTTAGGGCTACATGATTTTAAAAATATTTTTTTATTAAATATGCAATAAAAAGAGAAGATGAAGTAGATATAAGAATACGACTGCGGGAGTCCCAGAAAATATCCCTGATAAAAAATCCATGGCTTGAATGATCTTTAAATCTTTGAACAATGTGGAGCAGAAAGAACGTGAGAGGTTAGGCCACATCACAGTGTAACTTTAAAAGCTGCATGCAAGAAACATCTGATATTACAACATCATTTCCTGGGAAATTCAAACTTCAGACCGAAGCCTTGAGATTGTTGACAGCCTGATGGCATTCAGTCTTTCGCTCTATGATCTCTCTTTTATATCTTTATCTAGTCTTATAACCTTTTTCCTCATTATATGGTCTTTTTTTTTTTACCTTTTCCAACACAGACTGAGTTGCAAGCAGGATGCATTTTGGGCAGAGCTCCAGTCCTTATATAAAACATTGCTCTCCGTGCTCCTGGGTTCAGCAGGTGTTATGTAATATGAGTGGTACAAATGGACAGGAGTTAACTTTTCTGTTTTCCAGCTGACTGATGTAGAGGTTCTACCTGGATGAAGAGTGTCAGCAAAATGCTAATTTTTGATTGTGTAACAGAGAGAGAGCTAGACTGAAGAAGTATGCCACATGCCACAATCTCTCAATGTGCCATAAAGTCTAACTTTTATTTCCTAGCAGAGTGGGGCTGAACACAACCAGGCCACAGATGGCAAAAATACAAGCTTGGTCTGCAAAACACTTCTATCACCCCGAATCAGTTTCATATGTTTTGTGGCTCCACTGCCTCTTCTCACCAACACTTCATCTCTGTGTTACTCTACCTGTTAGGTCAGATGGCAAAAGGGCAGCTCATCATCTTTACTCTTATAGAAAAGCATTAATAACATGCATCGTTGTTTAAAATGTATACTGTTTGTTTGGATCTCAAATAAAATTGCAATATCTCAAAGAACTAACCACTGCCTCAGCTAGCCTACCTTGCTAAAAGCTTTGGAGAAGGCCATTAAAGCCTCTTTTTTTAAAAAGTAGTATCAATTATTTTTAGCAATTTTATTTTTAAACATTTATTCATTTCCAAAGAAGGTACTGTGTACATGGCCTCCCAGTCTTTGGATCTGCCAGTATTGCAGCTATTTGCGATCACTGAAAAGCCTCATGTATCTTATTTAAGAGCAGCAATAAATGACATAGGTAAAACATACTTTCCCATTCCCTGAGGTTAGCATGCAAAAAATTTAAGTTGGAACTCCATTCCCTACTGCATACACAGACCACTACTCCCCTCTAGTGGCACTTAGCCAGAATGCAGCCTCTTTACTTCTACTACTTGAGATTAACCCCAGCTACACTTATTATGGGTTTTAGTGGTCCATGCTTTTAGTGCAGTGTACGCTGTTAATGTAAAACACCAACTAGGGACAAAAGCTGTAAATTAGCAATAGTGATAAACTCTCTGTGCAGTCTATCAGTTGCATTCTCAGTATTGGAACTATGTTAAACTGCATCATCCCTATTATATAAATAAATAAATTCAAAGTTTATAAAGATATCGACAAATTTAATCCACAGTGATCATATGTGTCAAATATTATTATCATAACTTCAGCAATAGGCAATAACTTAAATATATTTCTATTTAGATGCAAGATTCAGTTATCATTTTATGGCACAAAGTTGGGTAAATAAATGTAGTTTCTAGTCCCACTGTGATACTATTACAAAAGAAAATGACGTTAGTTGACTAATAATTTATAATATTACATAGATAAAAAAAATATGTATAAGTGCAGAGGTATTAATTATCATAGGCCAGTCTTTAAATACCCCTTTGGCTCAGCACAGACCAATTACCTTACTCAGCACCTTTAACATTACACCTATCAAAAGACTGAGACCAACTTAAAACAAAAAGCCCATCTTACCCATGAGGGTTTTATTTTTGTGATTGTATTCCCGTTGTTTATTTTATAAACTAACAATATAAAGGTAAATAATACCCAATCTCTGCATTGTAAATATCCGTGATTTCCAGGATCAACTTTGACTTATTTACCATGCTGCCCAGGCTTTTGTACAACAGTGAGATTTTGAGTCTGCTGACTCGAGGCTTCCCTCTTAAATGAATGGTTTAGATATTAAGTCTAGACTTGAGGTTTGTCTGTGTCAGCAAAGGTACCACCTGTGGGCCAAACAACATTTTTGAACTACATTATATAATGGATCTAAGAAAAGAAAGGCCAAGTCTTGACTTTTTGAATACCCTTCAAAAACATTGCATTGAGGTATAAGCATTTCAGCCGCAGTTTGTTTAAACATGGCCTACAGTCCCACTGTCGATCACCTTAATATATCACCCAGAGAGAATAAATAAGGTGCTCCACACTTGAGAGGATATAATGGCTTCTTCATTACTTGTTGCGATTCTTTTCGGGATTCAAAGACTCACCAACAAAGTCTAAATTTTTATTGAAAACTGCTGTTTTGAGAGCAAACCTGCTTTTTTCCAAACAAGTTGGAGCATGGTCACAATCTTACGATAGTGACTTCTGTCCAGCCAGGATTAATACATTATGCTGCTGTATTACAGCTGTGGAGTAAATAAAAAAAATTAAGTAACAGAGTCCTTGTGAATATTTGCCTGAAACTGTCACTGAGTGCAATAGGTCACGGAAGAGAAAACCCATTTGCATGCCTTTTTATTTTACATTTAACATGCAGTCATGCAGTGAAACATTGGACATGTTTATTCATGCATTATGTAGTTTCAAACCTTTATTTTAATATGAGCATCTTTTATAAATCACATGACCACATCCTCTTCATTGATATAGACAGAGAGGACTCTTAGTTATACTTAGTTGAAAGTTTTTGTTTTGTTCTAAACAATTTATGCTTATCTTCAGACCTTAATCTGTTCTGAATAACAATGTGAAATTAATTTTCAACATTTCTGGAGGGTTGACTGTATTAGTCAATTCTTATATTACACTGATACTTTTGATCCTATGAGAATTATAGACATGTGCATGTTTATTTTGATTGCTGATGCAATGTGGACATATGACCACTGAGTGGCAGTAGAGGCATTGCATTCATGTGAGCCACAAGAGGCATGCAGTAAACTACACAAAAAAAAAAGGTTTTTCTTTTTTGTTGTTGTTTTTTTTTCTGTGACACTTTTAATCAATTAATTATGGAAAACATAATTTCCTTTAGCAAATCTTTGGCGTATCTGTGAGGGATTTGAATACAAAATACCAAGATTGTATTTGCTCTGAATCCAGCTTCTGTCTCTTTTATTCTTTTTTTGTTGTTGGTAATGAAATGAGAATGTACCCTTATTTGCTTTGAAATTTGGTTTTAAAAGAAGAGCTTCTAAAGGCACGTCTCATAAGATCCAGAAGTTGTTTTGGTAGTTAGAGTCAGAACTGATAATAATGACAGCATGCACATTCTTCCAGGATGATTATCAACCCCCTCCCTTTCCCAGCTCCCTTGCCTCAGCCTTTTATTTAATCTATTTTTATTTCCTTCACACTCTCTCCTTCATCCCCCAGCTGAAGAATATGTGATAAACAGTCGGGTAACAGCATCCAGATGGCAGGAGGAACAACTGGCCCAGCAGAGCTCAGCAACCAGTGGGTAATCAGGCCTCCATTCGGCCCCACTGCTGGACCCACAGGGCAAGTACACACACACACACACACGCACACACACATGCACACACACACACACACACACATGCACACACACACACACACACTTCAGTGAGCCCTTTAAATGCCTGAAGAGAACCAGAGGCTGTAGTGCACAAGTCTGTCCTGATTCCTGGAAACTTCTCCACATCAATCACGTGTTAAACTGTGATGTTAGAGACCTCTTTTGTTCTCAGGAAGCTGTTTTTGAGTGCATGTCTGCTCTTTTCTGTGTAGTTTTGGACATGTGCAAAGGATCCAGATCCTATGCACATGTCCACATTGCACATTTTGCTCTTGTTTAGATATCTGTATACGATGGAATTAATATGAGAGACACAGAGACTTACCAAAGAGAAGTTTTCTGTCACTGATTCCCATTTCTCTATATTCCTAATGACCTTACAGTAAAAATCGTTAAATTGTATTGAAACAGTTCAAAATGGGTGTTTTCCTCTGACTCAATAGACTGTTGCTAAAGGCTGAGAGGATGTATAGGCCTTTCACAAGGCAGAGTGAAGCAACAAGTAAAAGAGACACACATATACACCACAGGGATTACTCACCAACGTAATGTCCCTTGCCCTCTCTGAATGGAGGTCCAATAGGCCCTTTCATCATGGGCTGCATGTACTTCATGTGGGGAATGGGGGGGTAGCCTCCAGCAAGGGCTCGCGCCCCGAGCATCAGTAGCACACAAACAGGAGCCAACAGCATGGTCACCAGCAGCCCAGGCTTCAGATGTCACACACAAAGAACTGGAGGCATAGGAGAGGAAAGGTGATATTTACTAATATGTTCATAATGACTGGACTTTATTGCTGGTTTGTTCTTTTTAGTTTTGGACAGCAGACCAGAACAAGTTAAGTGAGAAGAAGTGTGATGACCCCATGGGGATGTAAGTTTGAAATCTTGCCATTAGGCTTCAGTGCATCTCAGCCTACTTAACTGAACAACACACCATTGTTGAAAAACTACCTGTGTGAAACATGCATTTATTGTTTATCTGCTGATATAGGCAAATTCATTTATTACAAGCAATTAAAATCAATTACTGGTTAGATTAGTTTTACAGAAATGCATATAAAGTCTTTTATGCTGTAGAGGAGATTTTTTTTACATTGTCTCTACCTAATCTACTAGCATATTTGACCTATGCAAGGCAGCCACAGACATTTCCGCATAAGGAAACCTGGGAAGCCAAGGAAACATGTTTCTTGCTTAGAAGGAGAAAAAGCAAAAGATATTATTTCCCAAATATAAATAGGCTAAAGGTTGGCTGACATCTACTGAAGCATACATCACTTAATGTGCAGCTATGCACAGATTTATTAAAGGCAAACACTTTCTCCAGCACTGTGGAAGAATAAGTTACACTAGAATGGTCCCATAAATTTTTATATGTTCAAACATGAGGTGCAAACATGTAAAAATATCTTGTAGCCATATTGCTTATGAACATCCCTTCTCGGAGCTGCCGCTAGCTGTAAGTTTTTGCCTGGGTAAGTGTTTGGCTGAGATGGTCCTCAGAAACCGTGACAGGCAGATCTGTTGACTTTAATTTAGTTCAGGAAGAAATGACCACATCGCCGTCTGCCAGATGTTTTCACAACCTTGGTCAGGTGCGAACAGCGAACCACCTGAGGATAGTTAGCGTGTTTGTGTACCGTAAGTGAGCAACTGTACGAATGTGTGCAGGTGAAATGATGTGTGAAAATGGAATAAATTGCCTCCCCAACTCCTCCCTGAGTTGTTTTTGTCAGCTCTCTTTGGACTGATGGCTGTCAGGTGATATATTGTGATCATTTGGGTTGCAAAAATAATCCAACTTTCAGCCGACTTTGGCTTAAATGTCAAAAATGTCATGGTTATATCAGGGAAAGTAATTGTGTAGGGTGAGAAAATCATGCAGGCCTACTGTGACATACAAAAACACCATATAAGGATTGGTGGCATTACGCAAACCAAATGAAACACAAGGGAGACACACAGTGGTTCTGGCAATTGTGTTATCCAATTATCACCTCTGTTTAATTAGGATAATCAATATAAAGCAGCATTGAGTACCATCATGCTACAGCAGGTCCCCAGCTCTTCATACTAGGGCCCGTCCAATATGAGATTTGGGGACCGATGTCCTTTACGATGTTAGAGAGCAAAAAAATTCCAAAATCTGATATACTGGCCAATATGTGGTTATCAAATACTTGTGACTAACATATGTAATGGAGGCAGGATAAATTACATCCTAACAAACTTTATTCCAAACATCAGTGCACTGAACAGGAAACACTTCCCTTATTAGTTGCTAAATAACAAAACGCCCTCTGCTGGACAAAGTATGTGATAACATCATTTTAAATCACAAGTCCAAGCATTTTTTGCAGCCTTAAAAACGTTTTTTACACTGATGCATAACAGAGAACATACATACCGATATGGATATATCTAAGATAGGCCAGTATCGACTGATCAGCGAACAGACATATCAGTTGGGCCCTTCTTCATGCTGCATATCGTCTGCATATGTTTGCATCCCCTTCCTCTTTAATCTCTCTTCTGTCTGCATATAATACTTATGTTGTCATTGTGTGCGTGTGTGATCCAAACTGAGATATGGACTCAGTTTGGATTGCCTCCGTGAGAGAAAAGTTCAGTCTGAAAGTTTACAGCCGTTATACAAACATGAGTTGACGTTTTCTAATTTGAAAAGTACATCAAATTATGCACTGCAGTTAATGAGGAGCAGGAATTGGAAGTTATCAGGGAGCTCACAGCAGACTTCAACTTACGAGTACTTAGGAGAAAAAAAAGGTGCGATCATTGCCACCATGTGTGCTGAGATCAGGTCTGTTTTACAGCTTTGCTCTTGCAGTCCTCTATGATTGTTTAGCAACCACATAGCTAGGCAGTCAAATTCTTGTTTAACAGCCATTTACCAAAATGTTTCTTTGGGTTTCTGAGCTAGTTTTTTTTTTAGTCCTTGTGATTAGTCTGAACCGCATGTGTCTGCGGTATCTGTTTATGCTTGTTTGTGGGGCCATGTGTTGTCTTAGCCAGGAAGCATCAAAGGTCGTCTCTCAAAATTTCACACCCAAGCTTAATCGATGAAAAATGAAGAAGGGAAAGACAAAGATGTTAGAGGAAATAAACAGGAGAAAGAAAGAGCAGTATTGGTAGGACAGTGTTTGGTCGTTGGCCGACTTGCTGGCTGGCTGGAAGGGAAGCTTGTCTGGTATGGAGGCCTGTGGTTTTGGTGTAGATGTAATTTAACAGGCGGCTCTGGATGCCCACCATCCTGCAGGCGTCAAATTCTCCAAAGAACCAGAGCGACACACACTCAAACACAGAGGCCGAGCATGAACAGGGATCAGACGCAGGCGGGCGGTTTACAGACCTCCACAATCTGTTTATCAAATGTTTTTGCTGAAAAGCTCAGCAGACGCTGTTAAAAAATCTCACGCAATCCTCTCTGGCTGGCCACCATGAGCCACGGCTGGACCGAGACTCGAACATGCTCTCAAACACAAGAACACCCACAGAACAAAACACGCACTCTCAGCATGCATGAGAACGCAATCTAGCTCTGGTAAGTGGTCACGCAGGCTGTCCTGAAAACACTCAAACTCGTTAGCCCCTCCGTTAAAAACAAACCATCAAAAAAATCTGCTTTTGAGAGGAGAGAAGAGCTGACGGCGAATCAAAGCCTCCTTCAGTCATTAAACATGAGCAGCATCCAAAGTTACAGCCAGAGAGCCTTGTCTGGCAGGCCGAGTGACACTTTATATGAAACAGATTTAGCTGAAAAAAAGCTAACCACACACTTATTGCAGCAACAGGTCCAAAAATATACAAAGAACAGAACAGAAAGTAGCATTAATGAGGAAATAAGGGAGACTGTGACCCCTGAGCATTAAAGGGCAATGCCAACTTTGTCATGACGTTAGTAGCCTGTATAATAGTCGCTTTGCTGCTCCCACTTCTAGACAGCTGTTGAAAACTGGAGTGCTTTGCCTGATGACCAAATCTATGGACGTATCATAAGAAAAAGGGACCTTGGGCAAAGGCATGTAGAAGCCCCCCACACCTCCTACATGGAAGCAAGACGTCCAGTCTGAAAGAGGCTCTCTGCACTCCTTTTGTGTCTCTTTCTGGTCATTTGCAGATCATTGTAGTCATTTAGCATCTCTGTAGTTGTTTTATTTCCTTTTTGGTTTAGTTTGCATATCTTTGTAGTAATTTTGGGTCATTCTTTATGTGTTTCATGTCGTTTTCCATGATTTTACATCTTACTGTAGTCATTTTCTGTCTCTTTCACAGAGTTTTTGTCTCTTTCTAGCCGCTTTGTGTCGTCTTCAGTGATGTTTTGCTTGGTTAAAAAATTGCACCTGAACATCAGCATTTTGTTCACACTGGAGATGAAGAGAGACTGTCTAACTCTTCTACACAGCTATCATGCAAAACACTAAAGCACACTGTAAATACAGCCTGAGATGCAGGTTCTATTGTCTTTAAGCAGATCAGATTTGATTTACTTTATTAATGTCAGTGAATTGTAATTTCAGTTTCTGTAGCCTCAGGTTGCTGTGCAGATGTAATATGAAAAAAAGAAGTTGGTTTGCCAACGTTCACTATAAGGATCAGGAGCAAAATGAAAGAAAATTTGAGTCACCTGTGTGACTTTCCAGGAGTGTTAACAGTCATTTTAAACAGAGGCCCTGGCTCAGGGTCCCTCTGAGTCCTCGGGCCCCTGGGCTTGTGTCCGGTACACCTCTTCAGAAATCCACACATGCCCTCAAACACACAGACACATGCTGGCATGTGCACATAGTAAACATACAGCACACCTCACAGATCTGTCTCCAAACCACCTGGTAATCTGAGTCGCAGACACAAACCAAACTTGGAGCTTTCAGCCTTGTGAGAACATGTGTTGGACGCCATTTTACCTAAGCCTAAATGTTAATCTGGGAGGACTTCGCGCTGCTAAAGCAGACTCAACAGCCTCCAAACCCAAAGTCAGCAGCATCTCAAGTGGCCCTCTCAGACAGGCCGAAGAGACACAGACACCACAGCTGAGTCCAAGCCAAGCACACACTTCCCCAACTGGCTGCTAATGAAATCAACAGCGCCGGGGAGGTGAGCTTGAAGGTGTTCTGCCTCCACTTTCCTTACGCAGTACTTGTGTCGATCCAGACTGCCTGGCATTTCCTAAACCACGTGCCACAGAGAGATTATAGGTACACCAAGTGTGAGGGTTCTGTGTCATGGAGGGAAGAGGAGGTGGTTGTTTTTGTGGTTAACATTTGAGCCGCTGCTTGAGTGGATGAATCATCACCTGAACATCACGTACCGCAAAATGCCAGCATTTTTAAAAAAAAAGAAAAGAAAAAAAAGTTTAAACAATAACCGAGGTCGATGGGTGCTAGATAGTTTGGTTCCAACCACACACTTATGAAGAACTGCACTTAAAGCCTGACCACATATTTTAGCTGATTCATCCAGTTCTGGCAAACCTTAACCGCAACCGTAACCATTCCTGGCGGTTACCATGAAACCACATGGGTGGTCAGCTGTTATCCAGCCACAGCCATCTTCCTTTACCAAAACCCATTTCTTGTAAATCTTGCAAACAAATGTTGAGAACTTCCCTTTTACAGCGAGAAAGAACTTCCAGCGCTAGAGAGAAAGAAAAGCGCTCTGAAAAGAAACTCAATTTATACATCTGTGGTTTATTATTCAATCAGTCGTCTAGACATATGAGTATTAACGGATTTTACAGATTTGCAATAAAAAGACATGCACCTGAAAACATTGAGCAACCTCATAAAACTTACACAAACAGGCCCAAACATTGCAAAAGTATCACCTCTAGACAGCACAGAGCTCCAGTGACCATTGACCTGTGTGTACGCCTTGTTCTACACCTACAAGGGGTTGAGGGCAGGACAGAGGAGGGAGAAAGTGAGCACAGCAATTGCACAACATGCTGGCTGCAGAGCAACACAGTTCTTACTGAGTGTGATGGTGTGTGTGTGTGTGTGAGGGGGAGAGGAAATTGAGCGTGTGAGGTTTTATTTAGAGAATCACCTTCTTCTAAATGAGGTAATCCCTCCATTAGCCTGAGTGGCACTTGGGCCATTACGCCTTTCCGGTGTCAGCTCACCATGTAATATTTGAGTAGTGGTCACAGTTTTTGGTAGCTTTGACGCACCCTGAATTATTCAACGCTGTGCAAATAAGCACTGTGGAAACAGTATGGCTGTTCACATAATGCGTCCACATGTGTGTATATAAGGAGTGGCCACAAACTTAATGCATACATGATGAAACACTAACATCTGTTACTTCAGTTACCACCAGCAAGTTTTGTTTGGTTACTTCTCAGGAAAAAGTTGTCCCTTCCGTGCTGACACAATAAAAGCTCCTGTGTTCTCGCATTATGTTTCCACTGAATCATCAGTAAATTATTAAGCAATCATTAGAAACACTGTAAATTATTAGTCTTGAAGTCCAGACATGATGTATACTGTTTACTCAGTGAACGTTTAGTTTGTTAGCACATTTACTCACATACACAGTGGGTTGAGCTTCCCAGACTTTTCAGAATTAGAAACATTAAAATTCTGAAAACCTAATGAACCTTCTCTGAATCTTGTTTAGTCACGTTAGCCAGAAGAATATATTCTTATCTACATTTACAGCAAAGTATGGCTCTGTTCTGGCTTCCATGAGCATCCATGGAAAGCCTAAGGCAGGGGGAGGAGCAGAACCCCCCGTGGGGTACAGAACAGAGCAGCCATAATAAACACTGACAAGGAGACAGCGTGTTGTGCAAAAAACATTATTTATATAAAGGTCAAGTGTGTAGGATTTAGGGGGATCTTTTGACAAAATATGGCAGAAATTGAACACAAATTTCATTATCATGTTTTCATCAGTGTAAACTTTACTGAAACAGGAAAAGGTTTGGGTTTTTTAGCTTATAATTAGATCTACAGAGGTAGTGGGCTCTCTCCCACAAAGTTCGCCATCTTGCACCATCATTGTTCTGCAGTGGCTCAGAATGGTCAAACCAAACTCCAGCACTTGATGAGGCCTTTCACTTTTCTCACAAGTTTCATAGCCACTGTGGGCTCTGCTCCATGACTGGGAGGGGAGGGTGAGCAGGGGGATATTTATTTGGTTGCAATCTGCAACCTCACCACTAGATGGCAAGAATCATACCTGAAGTTTTACTAGTAGCAAAGGTTCCCATGTAACTATAGATACTACAGTGAATATTATAAAAATCATTATGAAAAAGAGAGGGAGGGATAGAGAGATACACAGATGCAGCAGAGAGAGTTTTCCAGAACAAAGTATATAAATCCGGCAATATCAACACTGAAGGAAAGGTTTCCCTTGACGATATGCATGTCAAATTTTAAACCACAAAGTGGTTGTGTATGTGAATATGAGTATGTGGACTCATCTGGTCTGGCCCAAAGTGTACGACCACCATTCCAAATCCAAAAGATACTTCTTAAGGAAAAAACAAAACAAAATACCCCCCCTGCACATCCTCAAAATTTAGAAGCTGGAACCAGTAAATGTGCATTTTAAGATGATAAATTACTACAATTTAAACAACAACAACAACAAAAACCCCAATACTATTTCAACCAATATTGAAGGCTTGTTTCATCATGACAATGTACTCATGCAGTGAGCCAGGACCAGAAAAATAGTTTGCAGTTTGGTGTGGAAGAACTTGACAGTCCTCATACAGAGTCCTGGCCCCGTCCAACACCTTTGGGATGCACTGGATTCTCAACTGCAATCAATTCTTGACCTCACTGCTGCTCATGTGGCTGCAAATCATTGCAGCCATGTTTCAAAATCTTATTGAAAGCTTTAGCAGATGAATGGAGAACATTTCAGCAGCATATTATGTGACATGTTCACATATGGGTTCAATGTTTAGGTGTCAACACACTTTTGGCCATGCAGTAAATATTATTATAACCAGTCCATTTGGGTCAACCTGTGAAATCTGTGGACATTTATTAGACGAGACAAAAAAATGATAAAGCAACAAAGAGAGCTTTCTCTCAGGGAGTCATTCACACGCAGACATCATTCTTTCTCTCCTTGGGTAGTAATAATGGTGAAATATATCTGCAAAGCAAAGCTCAGGTACATGCACGTACAATAACATCCTGTTTTTTTGGGAATCTGTTACACCTCCTTGTGTCTGTCATCTGTCTTACTAGTTGTCTGGGGATTCACATACAACAGCGTGACTGATAAAATGTGCCAATAAAAAAGAAAAAGAAAAAAGTGACAACCAAAATAATTACCAATGGTAAACTAAAGACAGGATTGAATAGCTTTGGGAGAAAAAGAAAAAACACAGAGGAGATGAAGTAAAAGACAAGAGCCTGATCATTTCAGGAAATGGTACCTGTGGAGCATGGCTGTGTTTTAATAACATCCCTCAAGGTTGAAGCGGGTGAGGGAAGGGCTGAGAGATGGTCAGAGAGGGCTGAGTTTATGCTGATAGAGGAGTTTTAGGGGAATGAGTGACGGTAAAAGGAAACGGAGGGTGTAGGTAAAGTATGGGGAGTGAAGCAGGCTGTGAGGAAAACATAGGGAGGGGAAATGAGTGAGGAGGCCAAACAGAGGGTTCTATTTCTTGATGATTTCATTCAGAAGAACACGTTTAATACCCCTGGGCACTTATCTGAGTGCAGAAGCAGATGGGCTAATAATACAATCGTGCATGAGAAAGTGTGTGTGTGCAAGTACTCAGACATAGTGGTCAAAGTGAGGATAATTAGTTGGAGAATTATTAACCTGCAGGACCTCACACGTGAACAGTTGCATGTGAGATTTAATAAGTGAGTTTATATGCTCTTTTGCCGCTTGCAGGAACTGTTTTAGGCCAGTGAAAAGGTGTTAATTACAATATATTAGCTGCTCTGGCTCACTGCTGGTTTACTGATTCATGCTTTATGATCCTATCTTTCTGTGAAGTATTTACGATCAGGAAATAGCCAAAGGAGATGGTTTTTAAGTGAGCGAAACATCCAAACTAACCTGTAATCTGGCAAGAAACCAGTTGCAGTCTAGAGGGGCTGAGAAAGGGGAGAGTCTGTAGGCAGAAGGATACAGCTATACCTTTACAACTGACCCCTCTGCGTACCTATACTCTAAAGTTATTAAAATAAAAGTGTTCTGTTTTTTTAATACAAATAAATGATAACTTAATACAAACCATAAAATGGAGGAATTGTTTGTTAGGGTGCACTGCGGAGATGACCTCACCTCAGAAGGAAATCTTTGAGGACACCCAATGAAATAAACTCCTGTAAATTGGAATCATCACTGCCAGCATTATAGATCACGACTGGCAAATTCAGCTCTTTTCGCCCACACCTATTCCTTTTATTCTCTCCTCCTTAAGCCTCCTGCTCATCCAATGCTCATTGCTGTTGTGAATACTTTTATTGTGTGTTGCCAAGGTCTGACCAAGCAAGGCATTTTTTTCCCTGCAGGTCCACTGGCACTGACATACTCAAGTCTCTGTTAGTTGTAGTTTAACCGTAAAAGTCTAAACAAGAACAGAGCGGTGAGGACAGCAAAAGTAACAGGAGTAAAATTGACACAGTTTCCTCACTAACACAATACATGTGCAGGTTACATCGGTTACAAAATTCATAGTATTGGTTTAAACAATGACTTTTCAATTTCAGACAAGTAAACAAAAGCAGCTTCTGGTTTCTAAACTTTTATGACCTTAGTATGTCTAAAATCTGGCTAATGATATGTGCAAGACAACATAGAGTTGATTTATTTATAATGTTACACAAA
>JAPZDX010000008.1:15667343-15680606 GCA_029783625.1 Naso annulatus | reverse complement strand
GACGGTGGGGGAAAATAAATAAGCTGCCAAAATTGTGGTATACATACAAATAGAGCAAGAATAATAGAAAAGTCGACTTATTTTTGTTTTCCTCCTTCTTCTGCCCTCTGCTCTGTTTTTCAGGGCTCACACGGAGCTGAGAGCCAAAACAATGTCCTTCAACACAAGCGCCTGATTAATAACGTGCTGAGCCGGCCACTCTGGAGGGCTGTTTGTGCAGATTCACCGTCTGCCTTATAGCTGCCTGACTTCCACATATATCAGCTGCGTGTTCGGGCCAAAATGACTACCGATGATGTGCAAACAAGCTTCGAGAGTGCAAACGCCACAGGGCAAAAGGAAGTGAAGGGAGACGAGATGCAAATCTTCATGCATCTGGACACAAAAATATCTTTCTGTTTTCTCTTTTCCGCTTCTTAGCTGAAAAACAAATCCAGCCTATTAGTCTTGAATGTTAGGGCCAAGGCTCTGATTAAGACCAGGGCCTGTATTCTGTTTCCACCGCCCTTCACTGCAATTCTTCATTCAGTATATCAGCGGCACCAGTTAGCATACTGTATATTCCGTGCTGAAGAGTGTGTGTGTGTGTGTGAGTGTGTGTGTGTGTGCGTGGCTGTAATTACAGACATGGTCATCCGGCTGGAAAGAGCACTTTAAGAAAACATGGTCTTTGTTGGCGAGGCCATTAAAGGAGTGGCCTGTTTTCACGCTCTTTCCTCCCTATGCACAAGTACCTTTGAAACAAAAAGCCCAGATGGGGGAACTCTGTGTGTGTACGTGTGTGTGTGTGTGTGTGTGGCGCGTGCACGCGTGTGAATGTGTGTGTTCTCAAGGTGTTTGGGTTTCAGGGAAGTAAAGAAATAAGTGGGCGTTTACTTTTCCTTGAGAATGAGTGGCATTCTCCTTCATTTCCTGCGAGCACGGCACAAGGCTGAGAGCAACAGGAGCACATGTGCACTCTAGTGCACACATGCGACAGCATATACAAACATGAGCTAAAGTAGTTTAAGGGAGTAAAACTACACAAACATCAGACTGAAGCAAGTGACAAGTGAAAGTTTTAAGAACATTTTAAAAGTGATTTGGCACTCTTTAAGGAAACAGGACAGACATCTCGGGATAAGGCCACCTGAAATGTGAACTTCTACGTCACAGAAGATCATGACAGAGAACTAAAAGAGGAATACGGAGCTATCTTGAATATGATCAGTGTAATAAGATAATTTAATACTGCAACAAGTTTTCTCTTCACTACAAGCCATGTGTTTGTGTCTGTGCCACACTGAGCTGCCTGATGTTCTGCCCTCTTGTGGCAGCAAAGTGTAAACTACCTTACAAGCAAATAAGAGAGGAGAAACAGAGAAGGCCCCTATGGCTTCAGATATGTTCCTTTCACTTCTTTTAAATTGAGTCTCCGATATTAGGTGTGAGGACGTATCTCCTCCACCTGTGTCTCTTTCATGAGGCAAGAGTGGTTGACATTTTTAGGCAAAACCTGATCTGACATCAGTAGTAACCCAAATGAGAAAGAAGACATTCACTATGCTGTACATGACAGGTCATTCATGCAATCTTCCTTTTTACTTTGTCTTTTGCTGCTGTAATGAGAAAAACATCTGACCAAAAGGCTGACAAATCTACATAGAAGACCTTTTTGGGTTTTTGTTTCTGTTTGTTTTTTTGTTTTGCCTTGACGTTACAACAGAAATTATCCAAAAAAAGACTCCTGAAGGCAAGTCCCAACTTCAACATGTTCTGGCCTAGATAGTAGCTGCAGTGGGGCATGAGATCCAGGCGCTAACCTATATAAGCAGGCAGTTTGGCATCAACCAGCGTGAGTGTGTTCATCTGTCTGAAATGTGTGTGTGTCTGTTGAATCCATAAAGGTGTTTGTTTTGTACGGGGCATAAAGTATGCTGTGTGTGCCACTGTGCATGCAGCATGACTGTTGTTTGTGTGTGGTTGGCCACGCTTCGGCACTTTGTACCAAAAGCCTGAGTGAGCAGCCGGTTGGAGGTTGTTAGTTGTGGTTAAATAACGCACCGCACACATAAACACACTTCTAACCACCAGTGACAAAGCGGGTGACCAGTCGCTGCATACTGGAGAACACAGAATCCCAGTCAGTGGCACGGGGGTTGCCACGGTTACGGCACAATGTTGCCGTCATGCATGTGCCAAACAAGGAGAAACACGCCAAGGAAAAGGCCAGAGATGCCAGCAAAAGCTGAGAATGGCATAAATCTGCTAACCCATAGGTAGTTTAATAGAAACCACGAAAGAGTGGGAGGACTGACTGGAAACCAGTAAATCTGCACGAGAGGCCTTGAACTTTACGAGCAAATATTTCTGTGCACAGTAAAGCAGACGCTGCTTCACACCGGCAGCTTTGCTGATCGGACAACAGGTAGAGTTCATGCTTAAGAGTGTGTATCTATCATCCACACCCTTGACTGTCAACACACTTTGATACACAGATTCAGTTACCCACAAGCGTGCATGTGTGCGCACACACAGGTACGCATGCAGTAGACTCTTCTTGCCGTAAGCCAATGAAATTGAAGGATGCTGCCAAATGTTTTTGGATTTCAGGACTCCAGTCCGCTGTCTTTTCCAGACTCTCTCCCCTTTTCCCTCACTCTCACTCTACACTTCTCTCTCTCTCTCTCTCTCTCTCTCTCTCTCCCTCCCTCCTTTGCTGAGAAAGCCTGCTGTTGGTGCACTGAAACACATGTGATTGAAAAATGTATCTCCTCAGCAAAGCATGCTTTTTGGAATCCTCTTTATTTGTGCAAATGGTTTCTAAACTTCACTGATGTGTTCCTTTCAGTCTTTTTCCTTTTCATTTTTGCTCATCTCTTTCCATCTCTCTGCTCCTCTGTTACTCTGTCATGCAGAATACCTGAGGACTCAGAGCCACGGCTATTTCTCGTCTTTCTCTTTTTGCGATGGAGGGATGTTGTTACAATGGAATGCAGCATCGTTTGCCAGAGGCGTCACAGTGGATGGACAGAGTGAAGCAACAGGAGGATGCAGAGAAGAGAAGAGAAGAAAAGAGAAGAGAAGAGAAGGATGAAAAATGATAGAACCATGTGTCTTTTTTCAGTATTCCTCCACAATCGCACATTCCACTCACAATATGAACTTTAATAAACTCTCTGATTTATGAATTTATCAGAAAATATCAAACAAGCTGCAGTTCATGCCAACAGAAATGGGATATAAGTTGCAAGTACACTCACATACACAAACAACAGATCGATTCACATGGAGGACGATAAGCAGAATTGCTCTCAGGGAGCCAAACCCACTGTACATAGCACCACACTGTCCCACCCCATGCACACTCTGAATCCACACCCACTTCAACATCATCAGCAAAAGTTCCAGATGTACGGGGGTATGGATCCATCAACAATGTTGTCAAAATTCACATAAACAAGGCCGAATAAATAATAGATACCATCTGAAACTCATCAGGGAAACAACACGCAGAAAATTTCTACCATACTTTAAGTAGAGAAAGTCCGGACACTTAAAGTAAATCACAGCTATAACTTTAATACTGTAATAAAGTCCTTGCACTGGAGCTTGCTGAACAAACTGTACCTGTTCTTTTTAATCTGCAAGCCATTACTCTGTGCACTAGCTTAGGACTGTGGAGAATTATGCAGGTCCCATGACTAAGATATTGCACCGTCTGTTTTTTATTTATTTTTTTTATTTTTTCTCCTTTCCTGTTCTCTCCTTCTGTTTCTTTTGGCCTCAGCCGCTGCAGCCACATGTGATAAAAGTGAAAAAGACGAGGGATGACGGGACACGAGGATGCTAACGGAGCCAGAGAGAAGTGAGGGCAGGTAGGGGCTTACCTTTCTCTCCTCCGAGCGTTAAGGGGCAGGGGGGTGGGGGTGCACTGGGTAAGGGCAGCTGTAGGTGTGAGCGTCAGGTGGGTCTCTCTTCTACCTCCCTCCTTTCTTCAGCCACGCGTGTCTCCCATGGGATGCGATGGCATCAGATATTCAATGAACAAGAGGAGTGGCACCCCAAAATTGGTCCAGTGCTGCTCACAAGTGCAGGAAAAAACACAACCAACGTTAAAAAAAAAAAAAGATAATGTCAACTGCAGGTAGAGCAAAATGTCTGTTTAATGTCTAATTTTCTGCCTCCAGCAAGAAACCAAAAAAAGTCAGTCCACGTGCTTTTTGGCAGAGATGACAAAAGTGAGAGCGAGGATGGAAGAGCAAGTGAGAGAGGAGTGAAGAATCCTCTCTGTGCCGTCTTCAAGCTGTCCAGACGCAGGTCTGAGGAGCACCTTCCCAATCTGTGTGCTCTCGCTCTCCAGGGTGGAAAGTAGGAGGGAAGGAGCGAGGCAGCAGGACAGAGAGGGAGAGAGAGGGAGAAACAGTGGAGTGAGACTCAGTCAGTCCGTCAAGTCAGGCAGGCAGGCAGGCAGGCAGTGCACATTGAGTTAGAAGCTGTGGGTCCAAGCAGGCTGAGCTCCCGCTCCCAGGACTTATAACCAGGAGCTATGCACCTCGCTGCTCCAATCTCCCTGGCTCACTCGGCGATCCCTCTCCCACTAACTTATTTTGGGAAAAGACAGACAGGATTGTTCATTGGGTTAAACCCCTTCATACAAAAAGCAAGTGTCTGTGGCTGGCTGCACTGAGGAAGGAGGGGAGTGAGCAGGATGGGGTGGGGTAGCAGCCTCGCAGAGAGGGGTGGGGTAGGATGAAGAGGAGGGAAGGGAACGAAAAAGAGACGAGAAGAAGGGGACCTCGGAGGCGTCTCTCGCTCGTGTTCTCCTCGCCTTTCCAAGCTTACCTTCCAAGAAACCACTCTCAACCTTTATCCTTTTGCAGTTCAAACATGCTCGCAAACACACAAATCAAATCAAGTTCAACCTGTAGATACTGGCATGGATTATCTCACAGAGTTTAATCCACTGTTCTGTGGATCCACTAGTCAATTAATAATCTCTCTGCATAGCATAAGACTGGATATGTGTTATATATAAAGGGGAATTGTGTTGTCACTTAAAACTGCTGCCAATTGTGTATAATTGCTGCTAGATAGCATTCTCTTGGATGAGTCAAAGCACAGCCATCAGTGGCATCAGGTCACATTTCCTTTGGTTTTTCATTGCTATGAGATGCCTTACAAGCATCGCATGGACCTTACAGATCCAACATGCCAAGCGTTACCTGGAAGAATGCTTAATTTCTCATCTGCGTGGGTAATTGGAAGTCATGCTTTGTATGTTACAACCTGCACTCACTCCCTATCATTCAGTGTTTCTTTGGCACTGTGTTAGCCGGCCCTGTTCTGTGACAGTGAATCTTGATGAGAAAACTGCTGCGAGCGCCGCGATTGGACGAGCCAGAGGGAAGCCAGCCTAGCCTTTTCCTGAAAGACCCACTGGGAAAAAGCCATTGGCTGAGTCAGAGATCAGGTAGAGACTGTCATTCCAAGTAGAGAAGCTGCAGTGAGAGGTAGAGAGAATAAAGAAAAAGCTATGTCCAGTGTTGTTCGGGTTTTTCTTGTGCGTGTGTGGTTTTATTATCACCGAGCTGTGCCAGCTGGGTTTAAATTTTTTAAATCCATGCCATTTCAGCAACATCCACCGATTCATCACTTTAGTTACTGTTAAAAATCCAGCTTGTTATCAAGAGCTGGCAGTCCTGCTGCAAAGTCTCTCATTCATGTTTTGCTCATGAAGAGTAATAAACGTCTCCAGACTGTGTAATCTGCCTACCATTAGAATCAAGGTCAGGCTGAACTTGCATGAGAACTCCAGCCAACATCTCAACAAGGGCATATTTGTATAATGTTTATTATATAAAATGGGACCTGCTGTTTTAAGAGAGTTGATGCACATAATGTTTTATGTGTGTTTTTTTTTTTCTTTAAAATCTCTTTTGGGAAATTCCGTCAATATCAAGATAGAAATGTGATTAAACATGCAATAAGAGAATTGATTTAAATTCTTTCTATTTCGAGATTCATGTACTGTACTGATGAAGGGTCATAAAGTGGCCGATTGTTGATTGTGCCATCAGAGTCACAAGAAAAGTATTTTGTTCATGACCGGAGCCAGCTAAATTGAATAATCGCTAAAAAATAAGCAATAGGCGTCATGTCTGTGAATGAGCCATGGTGCAGTTGAATGGCTCTCTGAAACATGGAAAGGGTGGAGTGACCAGATGCCCAGCAATGATGTCATCAATAGGAGCCCTGTGTGGTCGTAAGGCCTGCCATTCATCCACCCCAACCACCCCAGGTGTGTGATTTCGCATGTGCATGCTTGTGTGTGTGTTGTTGATCACACCCTTCCACAAACGCAAAAGCTGTCTGTGGCTCAATGAGGCAAAAAATTGGTCGATGGAGGCTCTCGCACAAACACAGGGGAGCCCCCCCGCCTCATCCAGTCATGGCTATGCTACAGTTCCACTGAAGAATTCTGCCTCTGGCTCCCCAGAAATCTCAGCTCACCCTTTAATACTCTCACACAACGCACATTCATTCTCACTCATACCCTTTGGTCAGCACACACGCCTTGAAAAATCCCCAAACCATTAAGTTGTTCAGCACGGTACACATGTCCCCTCCCAATCGCTTGCTTTTACAAGGTGAAACATTCCCGAGAAGAGGGAAAAAACACCTGGTCGTCATAAGTTTCTCTTTTTTCACTCCACTTTTCCCCTTCGCTCCATTCCATTAGTAAGAGAAAAAACAAACAGCAGCCGTTTACTCACTGGAAAACCAAGGCATTGCATCACACAGACCTGCTTTGGCCTTGAAATTCGTCAAAAGCCCAAAAATAAGCCGTGAAGGGCAGGTTGGCGTCACCAATACACTCCACCCTACACCACACCCAACGTCACCAAACATAGACCCACTATGTGTCAACGTATGGAGGTCTGTTTCACTCAAAGGTGGTGTGTTAGGGTGGGGTGAGTTTGTTTGGGAGCATGTATGTTCGTTGAGTGGGTTCTGTGAATGGCTGGAGTGTGATGAAGGGTGGAGCTGTTTGTGTTTGTGAGTTTGATTGCGATTAACTTTTGGGTTGCAATATGACCGTGTTTACTCGAGTCCATGGGCGCTCTCTCACTTAGGTATTGTGCGGTCATAATCGAGTCGATAGCATAAGCTAATACGGTTTTGACAGTGTTTAATCTCATTACTCTGACGCACAAAAGCCCTCTTTTCATCACCGGATAGAAGATTTGCACCCACACCTAATGCACTTTCTTTCAGTTAAGCCCTTTTCATCCAAACAAGGCACTGATATCAAGTAACAAAGGTCAGAGTTGAAGGTTCATGCGAGGACAGCAGAGGACAGGTGTTTCTCTCTTCCATCTCTCACTCTTCTCTGCTGCTTTTATACTCTCTCTTTTCTTTGCTGTCGGCCTCTCCTTCCCTCGGGCGACGATTCAAAAAAGGCAGTTTCCTTTCAGGTGATGTGGTCCACCTTTGTCTGGTCTAACCTTACAAAGGAATGCCTGGCATTCACCAGGCCGTGCTTGCAAAGGGCTGTTAAGGAGAGCGAAAAAAGGTGGCGAGGGAAAAAAGGTAAAGGAGAAGGGAAAACAATTTTGAGAGACAAATAGTTGAGGAGCAGGACAGAAGTGAGGATTAAAAAGAAGAAGATGTAGATAAAAAGAAACAAATATAGAAAAGCAGCCGAGGAGAGGAAGGAATGGAAAGTGAAGCGAAAGGCAGAGGGGAGTTTTAGTCTGTTCACACGCTGTGGATAAAATTTGAGGCCTCTGAAACTGATATAAATTTCAACAGGGAAATTCCTCTGAGATGGGCTTGGGGCTCTGGCACGGCCCTCAGCTGGCACAGGGGCGGAAAGTGTGGGCGGGAGGTGATGGGAGGGCACTAGAGGGGAGGGGAGTTAGATGGATGGGTGGATGGATGGAGCAGGCAGCGGAGGAGATGTTTTTGGCCGGACTCCCCCTGGCTAACCTGACACACATTGTTGCTGAGCTCAGTTTCCTCCCAGGTAATCATTTGACACTGATAAAGGAGGGGAGAGGGGACAGTGGAGAGAAAAAGGATGGCAGTGTTTTCCACCCTGGGAAAAAGCTCTACGGATAGATTAGAGGACAGCCGGGGGTAATTCTTCCATCTGTTAGACCAGGTAGGAGAAGATTTGGGAAAATAGAAATTAAATAAGCTGGAAAATGAAGAAGAGTTGCATTAAAGGATGAAAGGAGTGCCTCACTTACGCGCGCGCACACACACACACACACACACAACACATGCACAAGTGTTACACGTGTCACGCATTTTTCAAGTGTTTCCACAGTTACAAGCGCACCTTTCTTGCACTGGCGAGCGTAACCATGCACAATCAAGATGGTGCAGCATGTGCAAATAGGAGAGTGGCGACTGAATGGTATTTTACTGCTTCTGTATTTGTGGCAGGTTATTATGACCCTGGGTGGTCCCTGCTGAAAAACTCCTAGTCATTAATCATCAGTCGGGAATCAGATGTCAAGTGTGTGAGTGAAAGAAGGAGTCGAGGGTTGGTCGCTAAGGAAAGAGGGAGCGAGAGCAACCGCTGTTCTGTGCTGAATGTGAATGCAAATGTGCGAGTGTGTGAGAGTGTTTGAGGTTAGCCTTGCGTACGAGTGGATATCCTAATCAGCTGAGCTGGTGGTGGGATGAAAGAATGTGAAGATTATTGCCTGGTAATTGTTTCCAGAGAGCACCAGGGCTGCTATATCTCAAACATCAGAACTTTCATTACAGCGTGTGTGTGTGTGTGTTTGTGTATTCTTATACATGTCTATATGGAGTACGTTTTAAGGGGAATCCAAAAAAGTGTTTCAACGCTTTGAATTTAAGCAAAGCTACCAGATTTTAGGCTAATGTGGGTTTTTAGTGAGCACCAGAAAACTTCATTATCCCTCCATGTTTTTCATTCACGGCCTCAAAGGTGCATACAAAAACAAACACACTGTGCAACTGTAATTTCCCTCGCCACATACTTAACCAACATCCTGCCAGTCTTCTGTCAAGACGAATAGGCTTGCACGCAAACGATAAAAGCAAAAACACCCAGAGATCTGTATGAGACCGATAAGCTCATCACTCCAGCAGCTACTCAAGGATTCAAATTCTATTCTTCTCCCTCTTGTTGACAGACTCGTCTCAGTTAACGGACAGAGAAATGTGAACGAGGATCCCACACAAAACACAAAGACAGACCGAGAAACGTTTGGGTTTGTTTTGTTATCGTTTTTAAAACCATTTTCCGTTTCAGAACCAGCGGGCAAGAGAGTAATTTCCTTCACGGCGGGAGCAACAGAATCCCCAAAACCCAAACAATCAGGATAGAACAAATAAAGTCAACTGCCGGAGTTTAGAGATCTCAGGAGCACATCCAGAAACTCTACCCTGGGGAAGTATTAGGGGCTGTGACTGGGGTCCAGCAATGGGCAAAGTTAATTTGTGGGTGCCTTAAACAAAACCATTATTGTGAAGATGTGACTGAAACAGAATATTTGAAATTAAAGGTCAAATTTAGGCCTATTGAAGCCCAGAGTAGGTCCACAATGTGTTGTGGAGTTTGATCTCAAGATCATATCTTAATGATCTCATTCATTCTTAACATAGCAATGAGCATTTTCATAATCTTGACTTATTATCTCATTAACTTGATAAAAGAGATGTGGCGCCAACAGTAACATTTCAAAGCACATTACATCAGGGATAAGAATTTCATCATATCGTTAATGAGATATAAATATTTAATGACTTGCATAATTCATGTCGAGTTTGGTATTTTCTCATATTGACTCAGTGTAATTAATAGCAAACTCCCAACAGAGACTTGACACAAAAAATGTATGTGTTTGCAGAAAGCGGGAAGACAAATTGATCTCATTTAAAGGTAGAGTCAGTAGCATTTTTCTTAAAATACAAAATACAGACTAAACACATTGGTAGAGCTCTATCATCACTTATGAGTCTCTTGATGTGTGGTGGTGACTGTATCTGCAGAGCCCCTACCCCCTGCCTGTATTTTGATGTTTTGATTTATTTGTGTACATTTGTTTTTGTACATTTGTGGGTGTGTTTCCCCCAGCCTATGACGACACATAATGACAGGGAACAGGTTGAAAATGGATAAAACATAGTGACTGGATGTCATTCAGACCGGAGAAAATTGTGGATGTGGATGTAGTAGCAAAGTAAAGGAAATAACGCCCCAGTAAAGCTTGTTCCAGAACGACAGTGAGTCTCTGTTTCGCTTTCACCAGCTTTCGAGCACTGAAGGAGAAGCCGGGGATGAGGAGTGACGCGGAGCTGCTCTGCTTTCTGTTGGACAGGCAGGTGTCAACTACCAGTGGTTATCTTGTGCTAACTTGCTAAATTATCAATTTCTCCAGTACAACAAATTTAATATTCCCATGTAGCTTGCTGAGTAGGTACAAGCAGTATTTAGGGGATTTTGGACCGCAGGAGCCATTTCATAGTTTGAGGAACTTAGTTCTACGAGCCTCAAGTTTCATTACATGAACTATTATAGTTATTAGAACTATGTTTTGAGGAACATTTGTAGCTCTCCAGAATAGGTACTTATGCAGCACATGAGGATATACTGACTTAAGTATACACTGATTGGTCAAACTCAAGAACCAGAGCTGGCAACCGCCGTTTTTAAAACACCAACATCTGTATTGACAAGACAACACAAAATACGAACCAGAACTCGTAGTGAGTTCGTTGTTGTTTTGTCGTTGTGTTTTCCCTGAGATTTAATAGCATTCAGCTCGAGAATCATTCATGCCGCATACTAGACACAAGCGTGGAGCGGTAATGCAATAGCCTTCGTTTGTCGTTGTTGTTGTAAGTTGTGAGTCAGTTACATTGTAAGTCGCGGAGAGGTGACGTTAGTATACCAACTGCTGGCCAGTTTACATAGCTTACATAGGGGGTTTTCTAACGGTGGCGCGAATGCCAACTGAAAAAAGCCCTTAAAAATGTTTAGTTCCCAAGAACTCCCCAGTGGACAGTTTCTCTCTAAATAGCTCCTAGAATGGTTTGGTCCAAAAGGAGGAGGAGGGGCAAAATTGGGTTTATAAGCCACAACAAATGATGTTACCGACTTTACCGTTAAGTTTATGAAACAAAATCTGTGGTAGGGTCCGTTCTGTTGGTCAGATAGCTCAACTTCAATTGGGCAATAAAGATCTTGCTTGATATGACTTTAAAATACAAATATCTCAAAATTGGAGATTAAATTAAAGTGATAATCACTTGGAATGCTTGATATCTTCCATTTAACATTAGTAACTTTTTTCTTAGGTTAACTGTAAGCACAATACTTGTTATCTCTAGATAATCAGATAAGTAGCTGCTGCCTTGTCTGCGGAGATGATGAGGTATTAAGCTGTGATTTTAGGATAACAGGCCAAACAAACATGTGTTTGGTCTCCCAGGTGCTACATCAGCCTGGGTTGTGACCTCCTAAGTGGCAGCAATCCTCTGCATGACCTTTACCCTCTGCCTTCACACTAAGTAGCTTCTGTGTTCCCACAGCAAATGCCTCAGGAGGTCACTGCGGTCCTCTTGCTGTTATAAGTTCAGTCCTACTATAACAAACTCATTTACTCACTTGACCACTTGCTGACCCCTGGAGATCTTTCTAGTTTTGTTTGTTTTGTGTTACAGCCAAATATCCCCACTGTGAGGCTTGTCTTTGTGGAGCTGTCAGTAGCGCTGTCTGTGAAAAGACACGTGCATGTACACACACGCATCCTGCTAAATGCACACAGCGCTCACATTCATATACAGTATATTGGTGCCCTGTCCCACCTGGCTTCCTGTCTGGCTTTGTGAATGTGTCCTGACCCTGATGCTCTCAGGAACCTCCTCCCTAAACAGCTGTTTCCACGTGTCCCACCGTCCTCCAAACACAAGGAAACAGAGAAAAGTGAACTGTAGTCAGCGTCTCGGAGCTCTGTTCGCACACTATCCGTGGATATCACATCATGAATTCTGAATGGGTAATAAATGCATCTGGGAAAATAGTTTGAATAACACAGAACTGGCTCTCAGTGAGACATTTAGAAATATTAACTGTCGGAAGGGATTATTTTGCGTCTTTGATCATTCTGGGAATATAAATAGGGAACAATATGACCTTGTTCAGAGTGCGGGGAATTAGCCATAAAGCACTGGTGACTGAGTGACTGTTTGATCCATAACACACCCTTTGGGGAAACACTGTTTTTTCATGCAAAATTCATTAAGTTGACTTATTCCTGTGAAATGCAGAAGACAGGGCGGCGCGAGGATGGAAATACGTGTGTGAATATTACACAAAACAAGCTGTCAGAATGGTGTATAAATAATGAGGCTGTCAACATGTGTGGCAGGCCTTTGCCAACAAACCACAGTTTCTGTCAGAGAAGCAGGTCTAACACTAACTCTCACATACTACACACCTACAGGCAGAAAGTGGCAACTCGGATTCGAAGGCAGAGCGTTCCTGTTTCTCTACTCTCCTGCTTCCCTGCCCTCCTTCTGTTTTTCTGCTTTGTGCCTGCTTTCTCCTCGAAAGCCTGCAGATGTGTAGCTATGCGAAAGAAAACAGGCAGCAGTCCTCCGGCTTTGGTTAGCATGTAGAGACATGCCAGAAAAACAAAGACCTCTGAACTGTACAAACACCACAGCAGAAAAACTGCAGCAAGGACCACCCATGGAAGTGGCAAGTGAGCAACCAAGACCAAAACCAGCTTCTTGGATCGGGGTGCTACTAGATAAAGAGCACGACATGCATGGATGGATGGAGAGTCAGAGACAGATGTGTCACATGCAGTGTTATATGAGAAATGAGGAGGACTGAAAAGGGAGAAAATGGAGATGTAGCCATGTCTTAATGCAGCCCAGTATTCCTTATGACAGATATGCAGCTTGAGGCCCTGTGTGTAGTTGGTGTTGACAAGTCATAGTTGTCATGCGTGACTTCAACACTCTGCAGTGTTGGCTGCTAAACATGCAGCAAAAGCAGGAGTCAGAGAGGAGCATGGCTGTATGTCCCTATGTCAGCCTACAGTCAGTATAAAATAAAATAATCTGTATAAAAATACTTAAACAGAGCAGATATAGATTTCTTTAAACTAGGGCCTTTAAAAAATTTATTTTCTGAAATGCAATTAATCTCTAAATTTCAATAGTTAATTTCATGCTGCATTTTAGGGCCATTGTCGGTATTTTATTTTTTTTTTTTTAAAAAGGCAGCTG
>JAPZDX010000008.1:15450808-15465894 GCA_029783625.1 Naso annulatus | reverse complement strand
AGTGTAATAGTGGTTGAAAAATGAAACCATTCACTGCTAAATTGGTCTCCAAAAAGCCCTGTTTTTATATCATGATATTTTCTTTGCCACCAAGATGAGGGTTTTGCGGAAAAATGTAAAAAATAAAATAAAATTAGTGACATTCTCTGTACTTTCTATTCTAATTCACCGGTCTACGCTGTGCTTCTTAGTGACAAGTGACATTGGTACGAGCTGATTAGCTCACTGTGCTCTGACTCGCCTCTGCCAACAACAGAGTATCTGCAAGCTACATTGTCGGTCGGCTTAAGCTCGAGATGAGACGGACCAGTTTACTCTACTGCAACTTTCCCTGCAACTGTATCATCTCAGTTCAAACTGGACTTAAAAGAGAGAGCAACAACAAACAAAATAAAACGCGAGCCGGCACAAATGGCTGCAGCGGAATTGCTTCCCAATGAGTCTCATGCTACAGCTAAAAGTTAGCTTGCAAGATCGTTTGCAGAAGTTATCTACTGCAACTTTAAATCCTACGGCTGAACGATTGTGAACAAATTTTTTATGTGAGTATCAGCAGAAGAAAGAGAATCTGCATGTGTACCTGTAGTGTGGCTTTGGTTTCTTTGCCATTATTTTTGGATCGCCATCTCCTTGGCCTCTTCTCTTTTTTGGGGATGTCATACGAAGATGCCTGTGGTAGCACAAGAGACAGACACAGAGGGAGCAGTATAGACTTTTTTCTTTTCCATCTCCATAAGCAGGATCATGACTGTACTTCCTACTTTCAAAAAACATTAAAACGTTTCTGTTTATATCCATGAAGTAAAAGAATGCATTTTGATTGGTTATTAGACCACTTTTAAATGTAGCTTTGTGGCTAATTTAAACGGTGTGCCTGAGCTGACCTGTAGTGCGCTAATGGCCGGGGCTGAGTATGTGCGGTGGAGGACCTCCATGCTCTTTAGCAGCAGGTTGAGTTCAAGCAGGTACGATTCACAATCCTCCAAGTCTGAGTGAAACAGAGATAATTATAAGATGAAACTTTGGGTGAGGACACATTAATAAGAGACATGAACATGGTGGATTTACTGCAGGGAGACACATTTTAAGATACTGTTGAGAAGACAGAGCAACAAAGAAGCCAGGAGATAATTAGCAAGCAGAGAGAAATATACAAAAACTTCAGCTAACCTTTGCAGCACTTGTCCATGTCCCCAGAGGAATGGAGCCAGGAACTGACTTTTGCCTGGTGGACAGACGCCTGCTTGGTAAGAGTAGCTCTCTGTTCGGATAATGAGACGGTTATAAAAAATATCTTTACTGCATCAGTTTTAAGAGAACAAAAAATAAGTTTTTCAAAATGTCTTCAGCAAACAGCAATATACTTTTCTTAGGGAGTCATTGAGAGAGGGAGAGGCGTGGGGGTGGAAGAGGTGCCTCTCATGGGGATACATGGCAATCTCATTCTGCCGAAACACGCGGTGATGACGCAGCTTTGACACCCACTCCTCAAACAGCTCCGGAGACTTCACCTGGGTGGCACAAAGTCAAATTAGAAGCAAGGATCTCAGAGAAAACTGCTGTCTATGCGCAAAACACAAACCATGGGGGTGTTCAAACTTTTGCCTCCACTTTTGAGAGATGGCACTGACTCATGTTTGAACTTTGTTCATGAGTGTGTCTTGAGTTACCTTGAGGTGGTAGATGTTATCCTCTGTGTCCAGGTCGATGCACATGGCCTTCTTCTTGATTGACATGACAGAGAGGCCGACATCGATGCAGCCGTGAAGCTTCCCCTTTTTCAGCTGGGAAGCAAAACATTTTTTAAGTGTGTCTGATCATACAAGTATGAATGCAACATTCACAGGCAGATGGCGCTGTTGAGGTAATACCTACATCAGTGTCCCGCTTTGCATACTTCAAGATGCCTTTCTCCAAGACAAAGTATCTCTAAGTGGGAAGAAATCAAACTCAGTCAATATTTATTCACAAGAATTACCCTGCTTCACCTCTTGCTGCCCTTGGATCACAGCTTTATTGCACTTTTTGGTTGTGCAATAGTTAAACACACCAGTAAAATAGAAAGGTATGCAGGCGTTGTGCAGTCTTGCACCTATAACACAACTTTCCTTTGACCCTGCCTTTAAAATTTCATAATAGCAGCAGTGAAATAACGGATCAGCACTTTGGATAGTGACCAGGTACACACACAGAAACAGCTTACAAGCACAACTACCTAACTTGAGTTTTACAATAAAAAAAAGGAAAACGCCAATAAAGAACTTCAACAGTACTCGAGGTCTCATATTTCAGTTGAAACGATGACTATTAAAAGTGGAAATTCCATCATGTTGAAAAGAGGAACTTTCCAGGTATGCATGAGCAAACTCACAGAGAGAAGACGAGGAGGAAGATGAGTCAGGGTTACAGTGTAATCAGCTGGGAATAAAAAGAATGGAAAAAAGGAAACAGAGAATGGTAACGGTGAAGAGGAGGGAAGTGTAGAAATAGCCAAGAGACAGCAGGTCGGGCTCCAGATGGACATTTAGGGAAAACTATAAGTGTTTCTGGCTCAGTCCTGGCATCATCAGGAAAGAAATTACAACATCCATTGTTGCAGTACTGCTTTACCAAGACGGCTATTATGCCTTTTTAAAACATCATATAATTCTTTTTAAAAATACAGCTTCGTGTGATGTATACAGTGCAAAAAACTAAAAGAGAAAAGTATAATTTATTTCTCATGTGGCTCACTGTCTGACACTCTTTGTATCAGAAGCAGCAAGTTCAGAGTGAAACAGATCTTTGGCTCAGATGAAGGCAGAAGAAAGGCAGGAGCAGTTCTCTATAATAGGAAGTGTTGCAATTCTGTTGCTGTCTGGGACTTTAAAGGGGCTGTCAAGGTGCTCACCTTGTGCCACCCCTTCATGGGCCACTTCCTCCTCTTAAGCAGGAGGCCCTCCTGCCTGTCAGGCTCCTGCATGCTTGCAGGAATCCCCCTGAGTCCCTCCACAATCTCCCAGCTGTCCTGCAGGGAGACACAGGAGCAACACAGTATGAGTTTGACATACAAGTGATTTGATTTCCCTTAAATTAACAGGGATATAACTTAATATATTCTAAACAAGTAAAGAGTACACTCATTATCATCGAAGGTGCAATTTAGGGGCTAAAATGTTGTGACTGCAATACAGTTTGTTGCAAAACACTGTCACCGTGCTTAAAGCATGATTCAGTGTTTACAGATTACAGTTTGCAAATTTGGGAATGCTAAATGTCTGGTAAGAGAGAAAAAAACCCTTACTAATTGAATTTGTTTTAACTGTTTGATACTGACAACATACAATGACAAACACAAAAACACAGAGCAATTATATGCTTCACAGCCTTAGGCTTTCAATGATGCATGGTGCATTTCAATTTGGCTAAACTGAAGTCAGCAGCTGAATCCTGAAACAGTGCCACAACTTAACACCTCCCTCCCATACTGTGCAGTAAGGTACTACAAAAACACACACACACACACACACACACAAACCATACCTGGTTACTGTCATGCTTAGATGAGCCGCTGCTGTCACTGTGAGTGGGTGACGGGGATGTCATTGTTTTGCGACCTCACTGCTTCTCAGCCCACCGTAGTCTCGTTTCTGTGGAAACTGCAGCAACAGAGATCACAGCAGAGCCGCCAGGAGCATCACTCTGACCTTTGAAGGCCACGGCACAACAGTCTGCACTGCGGAGAGAGGTTAAAACAAACTGATGTCAGAGCAGCACAAAGGCTGCGCTTATTTAAAAGAACAGCAGCCGCACACAGGAACAGACAGACAGGAATCGCTTATTCACTGTGTATGACTAACTGTGGGCAGCCTCACTGAGGATATGAAATCCCTAAAGCAGCATTGTTTTAAGGAAACTAAACAAAAACAATCAGAATTTAAAAAAAAAAACACTAAGAGGCTAGTAATCCTTTATCGTAAGCTCTTCAGACACACAGTCACGGTTCACAGTAGCACTATATTAATTTAGACATGTTGGGACTGATGTCTGCTTCTGTGTGGACTTTTGTAACAATTTAAGTGAAGTCGTCATCACATAAATTCAAATAGATTTCAAAAAACAGTAACTATGACCATAGCAGTACCATACAAACTTTAAAATCAAACTGCAAACAAGCATGACAGCATTGAGAAAATAGCAAAAACTCTCATCAGCATGAAGAGAGCATCTTAGAAACAAAACAAAACAATCATGAAAAAAATAATTAATACAAGTTAGGACTTCAGAGACCACTTCTATTTTCATGTGGCTGTTATCACTATCAAATACTGTCGATGAAGTGAAACTGTTAAAAATATAAGTTTCCCTAAAAGAGATTTTAAAAACACAAAAAAACCCATAATTTGGTGACAGACAGATCTTTTCACTGGTCGAAGCAGCTACAGATTTTTTTTTTTACTGTCAGTTTTTCCTTATATATACGCAACTCATATATGTCCAAAGTCTATTTTCTAACACTAGGCAGCCGATAAACATAAACAATTAGCACTCCATCTGCGTACTGAAAAAGTGAGAAATGGATTCTTGCAGCTTCACCACCGTTTTACTTTTAGCTAATGTAACTCCTACCAGCCCCCACATCCTCCTCCTGTATCTACAATTGCATTATGGATTTCAGGGTAGAGTTTGAATGTCTTTTTAATGTTTTGATCAAATGCTGTGTATCTGAGGTCAGGGACAGATAACGTCAAACATGCTGACTCAAATTAGTTCTACAATGCCAAACGAGAATTGTGGGAATTTTTTAAAATCAATTATGAAAACCTCAGCCGATCTTTGTGAATTATACAACAAGTCTACGAGGGACAAAGCAATCTGATTGGTCAACAGGACGTTTAGAATGAGCTCACATCAGCAAGACAGCACCGTTTACTTATCACTAAAAATGTTATTTCGCCATCATGACAAC
The DNA here is from genome assembly GCA_029783625.1 of Naso annulatus. Taxonomy (NCBI): domain Eukaryota; kingdom Metazoa; phylum Chordata; class Actinopteri; order Acanthuriformes; family Acanthuridae; genus Naso; species Naso annulatus. The sequence goes on along the minus strand of JAPZDX010000008.1, from coordinate 15,460,946 downwards.
AATATTGAACGGTGCTTGCCTCCCGCTCCTTTGTGTGTGCATGTGTGTGTGTGTGTAGAAAGTCTGAGAGCAACCATTGTGACCGCAGTTAAAAAATATTTTTAGAAGGTTAAACACCAATAGACTGAAGCTGAAATGGTAGTTAGATAAAATCCTGTTGTGAATTTTGGAAGTGATTACATCTATCTTTTTTCACCTAATTGTTACTTTTGGCCTTTAATGGTCTGGAGTTATCATGTTTGGCTTCCTCCATGAGCTGTGTCGGTGACACGGCACGATAATAAAGTGTGCAGTTGCAGAAGCTCTGTCTGTGGAAAAATTATTTCGTCAGCCGATATTTTATTTATGACACGGTTGATGTAAGTAAGCAGTTCATGCCGGTGACGCTGCACTATAGCTTAAAAATATCTAAGTTTGCAATTGTAGAAGCTACATCTGTCTGTGGAAATTTTTTTTCTGCATATATTAGTTTTAACACGGTTATGTTTCCCATATATAAGCTTGACACATTCAGCCCTATTAGCTACTGTGAGCGTTAATCAATAATCCGTGACAAGTTCCTGCCTAGAGGCCTGTTTTGCCAGGAACATATCAATATGCAGAACCAAGTGGCACTCTGACTTCTGTTTCACAGGGTGTTGAACGTGAGCTAAAAGCTCACCTGTCTGGGGTTAGGAATCCTCTCTGTTGCTAGGTCGTTACTAAGGGTGGGACTACTCATCACTTTAGGGAGTCTACTGACAGTGACATGACCAATTGTTTTTTTAATTATTAGCCTGACCGCATGTACTTCCGTGGAGAGGAGGGTCATACTCGCAAAAAATGTTTTAATTTTGAAAGCTAATCACCCCATAACATGAATGAATTTTGTTTATATCATATATTTTGTTGGTAAATGTTAATATTACACTGGAGGATGAGCTTTAACATCATTTGAGCACTTCAGTGATGTGGTCATAACCTTGTTGCTACTGTTGTGCTCAAATGACGTTAAAGCACACACTCTATTATAATGTTGCTTCATAAACATCACTGTATGTTGACTTTAATGATCGAATTGTATTATAATCTTTTACATGTTTGCTGTCCAAATGGACAATTCCTTACCAAACTGAGATAAAACCAAACAAAATTAAATCATTTTGCTTAACACATTTGAGGAGCATTGTGTTCTGTGTTTATATAAATACAGAGATGTGCTGCACATGTTCATGGTTGTCTGGGCTGAACAGGGAACACTGTGATGCAACAACATTCCTCTACTTGCCACAAATGACATGCCACAACCTGGTTGTGTATGTTATACCCCTATTTGTTGCCACTCCCTCTGTACACTGATCCTCAAGAGTGTTTGCATGGACGTGTACTGTACAAATGAGCCGAGAACATCCCTGTCTGGCAGATTAACGCAGCGAGGGAAAGCCTGTGTGCCTTTTGAATGTACACATGCAAATCTGAGTAAACTCTCGGATTTTCCGTATGCTGCTAACTATACCCTCTGCAAACGGTCAGGTGGTTTGAGTGTGTGTTTGTGTATGCTGTGGCTTCCCAAGGCCCCACTTACAGTCAGTACCAGGCCCAGGACATGAGTCATCAACAGGAAAGAATGTGCTCCGTGCTGCGATACCCCAGATACGGCACAACAAACAGCAAGCTACAGTCAATGCTCAGCTAAAAGCAGACTACAACACACTTCACAGGCTCTGGGACACAGACTAATGGGACATTTGAGGAGGCTTCAAAACAGTAACGTGTGGAGCGCGAAATTTGCTCATCAAGCTGCTGCATTTGTGCTTCTCAGGCTGTGACATGCCTGACCTCTTCTGCTGCATCTCAAGCTTAAAATGTAAACCAAGTTCGAAAAGTCTCTACACATTACTCATGCATATTGTGCAAATTTTAAACTTCAGCAGCAAAAGTTGCCTCCAACCATTTATTTAACCTTCAGTATTAAAATCTAGTGTGGGAGTCCAAGGTCTCCATGGTAAATTTCCAGTTCTGACTGAGTTCTTGGAAGCAACCATGACTATAAACACAATAATGTGGTGAGTAAGGGCAGCAGAATCAGGCACCACTTTACACAACACAGAAACACACTAAGCACTACCTTTCATTCCTCGGCCCTTTTCCTTTCACATAACTCAGCAGCAAAGTTTGCAGCAAAACACTTCCTTTGAGCAAAACCTCAAAAATTGCCGCTGCATCTGTGCAAGGATTTCGTTTCAAGTGCTGCTAGCTCACAACACTTCTCACGTTGGCAGCTTAAAAGCTTTGACGAAAGCTGCGTATTAGCCTAGCACTATCTGCCATGGATGAACTGTAAAATCGGTAAAATACGGTGAGTGATATCAGCCTCAGAACACCACACTAGGTGCCCTTCTTACCTCAACTGAGTGATTACTGTAGTATTGTACACCACTGAGCCTCCTGCACTGTAAGACTAGAAGTGCTGGGGTTTTGACTTCAGTCTTACATAACAAGAGTCAATCATTAATGGCACAACACCTTGTAAATGATCTGTTAAGATGGAAAGAGATTGTCCCACAGCAACGGCCAATGCCAGAGTCACAGGGCCTGTCTGAGTGAGCGAAAGGTTTAAAGGTAAAGGAAGTGAAACCTTGTTTGCATGTCTTTCTTTAACATGTATCAGCATTCACGAAATCAGGGAAAGGGGAAAAGGTAAAGCAGATGAAAGTGAGAAACTTATCATGCATAGTGGATGAATCTTACTTGCTCCTCTTTCTTTTCCCCTGGCATACTTTCTCTTTCATTGCACTAAAGGAAAAAGTACCTACATTTACCTTACAATAAAAGCCCCTATTTTGCATAAACTTCTCTTCAAGATGGGACTTAATAACAGTTTCTATGGCTGACACAGACCTGCTTAACGCTAGAGGTATAAAGCAAAGATGCAAAGACACACACAAGAGCAGGAAAAAGACCTTTCCATTCCAGGCTGGGCCAACGGTTTGGGATTAAATGAGGGCCTGACTGATTGGTATTGGTATCAGCACATATTCTCTCAGATATATGCAGACATTAAAACTGTTTTACAGCTGGAAAAATGCTTGGACTAAAAATTTAAAATGGTGTAATCATGTAGTTTTTCTAACAGAGGGCGCTCCATTATTTAATCGGAAATAAATGAATAAGTGTTTACTGTTCATGCACTAATGTTTGCAACAAATTTTGTTAGATATCCTGCCTTCATTCAATATCTTTGTCACACATATTTGATAACCACTTTCAAAATACAATATATATAGAATATTGGGTATCGGAATTCTTTCACTCCCTATTATCGGTATCAGCATCAGCCCCAAAAATCCCATATCGGTGGGGCCTTAGTATAAATGTCCACCACACAAGCCACTGGTGTTCTCTCAAAGTTTTCACTTGAAAATTTTTTGTACAACTGCAGAAATGCATTTTGAATAGTGCATGAGCGCCACGTTCAAAAGGAATCACTAAACTGAAAGTCAAACAACAGTAACTTGACAAGTCATTAAGTTTGTCATTACACCCTTCTTGACTGAAGCATTGCTACAGGCGACACATACTGTGTATTTACAAAGAGCCCCGAGCCTTTCATAAAGCAAAACCTCATCTGTTGTTAACTAGTTTCCATGACAGGATCTCAAGACAACGAGGCTAAAGCTTGAGGATTTGTCAGGCTGGAGTTTCCAGTCCTGGCATGACAAACACTCAGACACTGACTTAGCAGCCAGTCCATCTGCTTTCCGCCTATATACATTCTGGCAACAGCAAGACTGCCATCAACCCGACAGTCCACATAGTTGTACATCCTCCCACTGCCGGCTGAGGGAGACAGCAAAAAGGTCCTCACAGATGGCCCATCTGTAACTTTACCTCCAATGAAGCATTAGAATTATCTAGTAAAGCTTCTTCACAGAATTATTTCAAGTTAAAGCTGTGCATGTTCCTCTGATTATCAGACTGAAAGCCAGCGTCAGATGCTTTAAATAGACTCACATCCGGCAATATTATCTACTTCTTAGCTACTTCTTACATTAACACATAAATTTAGTAACAGAATGAACAAACTGTGTGGCAGCATATGGTTTGGATTTGCATGTGGCAGTGGCACTTAGCTTATCTGACCTCTGACTTGTGTCTGACTGACTGAGTGTTTTTTACAATATTTTTATCTGAAAGTAATACAGTGCCTGCATTTCCTGTACACGGGCAGAAAAAAACGAATGTGCACGTAGGCAAGCGATCAAAGAGGTAAAAAGCAGACCCACTGTGCCGTGGAGCAGTCAAGTTATTGTCATGTGCACTCAAAGAAAGGCAGAAAGAGGACATGCTTGAGAACCAGCATGCCCAAAGTCTCTTGACCAAAAAAATGCATCAAAAGATGACTTTCTGTCTCTGTTCTGCTGAGACAAGCAACACTTTGTGCTACTGCTCAATCACGGGTTGCTATGGATACAAAAAAAAAAAAAAAAAAAGATGAGAGAATATATTCTGTTGTTTGTTCTTTATGGGAAATCTAAGTGCATAAAACATGGGGCTATTTATGGAACCTTGTGCTGTTACCGGCACAAAGATTATTTCACACAGTCTCAGTCAGGCAGTAGGGCAGTACATCCTGTAACTAAAAATAACCATTAGAGATCACGACAGGTTACTCTCAGGCCACATTTTGATGAGAGAGGCCCTACTAAAAAATGGAAAGTCTTTCCTTTGTGCTTTTTTTTAAAAAAATCTGAGTTTATATGTTCTGCATAAACAAACAAAAGTGCTGTAGTACGCATGCCAGGCCAGTACATGGCAGTGTAGTTTTGTCATGCTGCAAGATGGCGATAGTGAGTCATTGCAGCTTCTGGTCTGCCGCAGCCGCAAGACGGAGACATGGTGACTGCCACAGGAAACGGCTAACCTGCTACAAACTACAGTTACTGTCTCTGTGACTGTCTAACAAACACAACGAACACAGAAGTTACTGGAAAACGACCTTTATCACCAACACAAGCAAAGCTTCCAGAAAGAAACTGGAGTCTGCCGCCAAGAAGACAATCGATGTAAAAACAGGCAAGGCAAGAGTGAATATTAGCGTGGCTTTTCGATGCTGCAGACAGCTCCTGCAGGAGAAACAGAGGTGTTGTGATGCTGAACTTGCATCGTTTCACTGGTAGGTAACACCTAACATGAGCTGTTTATCGAAGCTTATCTCTAGTGAAACTGATGACAACACAAACTGTAAAACTAATGGATAAACTAGACGGTGTGATGTGACTGTTTTCTTGTTACTGTGGTGTTGCTAAGAGAGCAATAATGTAGAGTTCAACCAAACTCAAACGCCACATGTGAAGATTGTAAGATAGCAGTCTCACTTTGACTGACTCTTGGAATTTAGCAGTGCGGCAAATGTACATTTTGCAGGAAGAGCGCGAATTATCTCAGTAGCACAAACACAGCACGACAGTCCGCCATAGTTGTGGTGGTTGTCCTCCTACTCGCGCACGGCTATTTGACTGAAAATGTAATGCGCATGTGTGAGCTGGGGCCGTGACATCACCTCTTTCGTAAGATCCCCTAGCAGTGAAAGGGTGATGGTTTCTTAAGTTTGCGTTTTCAGGCCCCCTGCACGCTGTTGTCATGTGAACAAAAAGGCCGAACCACAACAAAAGTTTACCGCTTTATGCAAACACTGCTGCAGTGCAAACAGCCCCTCTGACAGGCCGCTTGGTGTGTGTTAGTCAAGGCAGGAGTTCTCTGTGTTTACCAGCTTTTAAGTGGGTGTTGTGTAAAGGAGAGAATGACACAGAGATGACTCAGCATGTGACGTCAGCCACTCTGAATGTTTACACCCAGAAACGTAGCAGCAGTAATAAACATTTTGGCTGAACTGCAATCAGGTGACTAGTAACACTTCATTGACTCGTGCAGTGTGAACCTGTGTTGGCTGGAGAAAGTAGGGGCACAAATACGAAATCAACCACAAAAGTCTTGCTCAAAAGCACTTCAACAAGGGAGATACATGCTAAATCGTGGGTTTGAACACAGGCTGTTGGGTTGTGGGGTCTCTTCTATTACTACTACTAACTACTCCTCTTAGGGCTAGTCTTTTTGTCATCATTATGTGCTCTATAAAATGCATAAATTTCCAGAATTCTGAAAGCCCTCTTTTGGTATCTTGTATCACAAACAGTCTAAAACCAAAATGTATTCCCATGCCGTTATGATTAAATACTTAAAGACTAATTAGACACAGAACAACTGTCAGTAGTTTAAAGGTTTCCTGTGAACATATAAACGCAAATTAAACCGTCTTTCTATTCTCCTGCAGTGTTCTCACTGTAATGTGGAAATCTGCACAAGATCCACGTCATTACAGCTTATGAACCAGCCCGTCCTCAGTTCAGATATGTTGACAAAAAACAACAACTTTAAAGGCTACTCTTTTGTTTACTTTTGCATTGAACGGACAATGCGTGCCCAAGGGCAATCTGAATGGCACAGTGACGGTGATTTCATCCCCAGTCATGCATAAAATGATCCTGTCTGGACCAGGAGACCAAGGCCAAGTATTGACTTACAGTTTAATAAAAACAAAGTCACTCAAGCATCACAAAAGCCTGACGTGAAAGCACCGAACCCCTACCAAAGGTTCCCAGAGTCCAATGTTAAATCTTCAAAAAACTTATTTTTTTGTTCAATCAAAAGTTCATCATTTTATTCACTACTTTTGAAGCCTGAGAAAACTATTTTTTTCATTTGAAAAGCTGAAAACACTGAATTTGGGGGGATTTTTCTTGAATAAATGACTTAATTTATTACCTGATTTCAGTGTGGGGTTTTTTTTGTTAGTGTGTTTCTGTTGATCAACAAATGACTTCATCTTTAAACCTGTGTGTCAATGTAAAACACTAGAAATGGAAGGAAAACTGTCCCAAACCACAAAACTCTCAGAGACTTTGAATAAATATCTCCTATTGAATAAGCTCACCTGGCAAGACTCCCCCCCCTACACTCCCGCATTCGTTAATTACAACCACACTGGACTGTGGGGATAATATTTTGCTTGTGCTGGGAACTATGTCAGCACAGCAGCCAATATGGGTTATCGTGACTGGCCGGGAAGGAAACTCCACGGAGAGAAACCACAGGTGTCCCGTTTGAATTCTCAACCGCTCTCGGCTCAGTTCCTGTTGCTAACAGACATCACGGCAATTCAAACTTGAAAGCGCAGACAAAATGTACCATATTTCCCATGTGCTCGTAAAGCCTAAGCTCACACACACTCGGTAAAACCAAAATATAATCGTCTAACTGATACACGGAGGCTTTCACACACCAAATTAACCGACAAATGTCACGAGGAAGTCCATTAATAATTCTATCGACAGCGATATTTCACTCCGGTGCTGAAACGGTCAGCTAAAAGGCACGACAGGAGCGCTGTCAGCTCTGCCGCTTAATTCAAACAAAGGCAAGACAGCAACAGTAAAAACACACAACATTTCTGATAAAAAATGAGTAATAGTGAAAGGAAAAGCTTACGGTTCTGCGGCGAGAGCTACAGCATCCTACCAGTTGGGACATACGGCACCTGGTTTGCTGCTCCTCGCTTCACAGCCCGAGCTGCGTGGAGGGGGCGGGGTTTGTTTTGTGGGCAGGAGTGACTGATGCTTGAATGAGCCAATCACAGTCGAGGACAAGGCGAGGGGCGGGAAGCGAGGATTAGGCGGCCACTTCAGTGAGCTGCCCATATACTGACGTAGACAAATTGTCAAAGAAAAATACCATCAAGGTGAGAGTCAGGCGACAGACAGTGGAGTGTTTGGTGAGTTCCAGCATAAATGTTACGCAATACATTGTCACTTAATGAGTTAAGGTGCTCTTATGTGGTAATGAGTCATTGTATGCTTCCTGTTATTGTTTACCCTAAATCTCATCTGTTTTACTCAACCATTCTCTTCTTTTTCTTTCATTATAACCACCAAATCCTCACTTTTTTTTTTTTTTTTTGACAATTAGTTTTTATTTGTAATAAATATTCCTAAAAAACATTTAAAATAAAAATTAATCAGTATTAGAGTTTAGAATAAAAAAAGCTCTTGTCTTTATAAATAGGTAAGCCTATATAAAAAACTGGAGATGCAACCAACCATTATTTTCATTTTTGAGTGATGTGACAGTTATTTTACCCTCTAATCCGCCCAAAATGGAAAAGTCCAGATAACAATTCCCTGAAAACCAAATGTTTTGTTTGAACACCACTCCAAAACCTAAGTATGTGTAGGCCTAGTTTATTGTCTCTGAAGACAGAAAAGCAGCTATTTGTTAGCTGGAATGAGGCAATATTTGGTATTTTTATTTAAAAAATTACTCAAATCATTAATCTGGCAATTGATTTAACTTTTTTTTTCTGTGACTTTCTTTAATTCTATAAGCAGTTGTGGATTGTAGAGTCAGTTTATAAACAAAAAGCAGTATGAAGGCTACCAATATACTGTTTGCCTTAAAGCTTTTTTTTTATATATTATCTGCCTGGTTCAGTGACAGATTGTTTGGTGCTTCTCCTCAGACATTCTGGTTGCAAAAGATGGCTTTATCCAAAGTGCTGACTGTTTGCAGAAACGATGAGTAAGTGAGAGAAGTTGCGTGAAAGCAGCCAGACGGACTGAGCAAGTGGGTGAACCAGCGAGCATGTGTTTGTGTTTTTTCACTAACTGTCTGCCTCTTTAATTAAGTTATGCCTCTTATGCTTTGTTTGGAGAAAGCTCTTAAAACATTTCACCTCTGTTGTCCTTGTATAGCTCTCAGACCCACCTTCCTGCTCTGGATTTGTTTACCCAACAAAACAAATTTCCTCCTTTGCATTGGCATGAGGCGGTCACTTCCTGTCAGGCTTATTTCTATGGCAACAGAGAGAAAGGAAAACATAAAATAAGGGGAAAAAATGCCTCTGAAAGGGAGAGTTAGAGTTGGGTGTGTCTAGAAACTAAGAACTTGTATTTTAAAGGCACCCAGCCTACTATAGAACCAAAGGTAAAGTGGACATGGCTGCTGTGATATACATAGAACATACAGGAAGAAAAGATTGTTATCAGTGTTTAAACCACAGGTGTTTTTTTGTTAAATATCTGGCTCTCCCTCTCTCTTTCTATCTCTCTCCCTCTTTTTATTTATATACATGTATTAAATAGAAGTCAATTCACTTTAACTAACTTGAACAGTGCGCAATTAAACCCTCAAGGAAACACACCCAAGCATACTTGACAAGTGACAGACTCCGAACCACGCCTGTCTTACAGTGAGGTGTACAAGTCTGAAAACGCACCAGACATACACTGAAAATGATTTACAGACACTTTCTAATAATAGCACAATTTAAATATGACATAAAAAAAGGAATCATAGGATAAGAGGATAATAAGAGGAGACAATGAGACAGTCATAAATAAAACATAATGTAAGTTGACACCTGACACTTGTAAGTCTGTAAATGCCAGTAGAGCTATATATATGCCCCTATCACCTTTCTCTCACTTACAGCACGTATACAGCATACACACATACTGCACAAGCAGAGTATGTCTGACAGTGACACCCGTAGGTGAGGTGTGGAGACTGCACAATGAGCAAGAGCAGCAGCAACAGTGAACAGTGGTATGTAGGTTTGAAAATGGAAAAATAAGAGAGATAAAACCCTTCAACAAGAGAAAAAGTAGAAGTCTTACAATTTTAACTGCCCTTGAGCAAGACACTGACAGGGCAACTGTTCTGTAGCTGAAAAAGACCTCTTGTCCATCCCGTCCCCCCCTTATAAATCATGAGTAATCACTTACTAATTAACACTGATTAAACACTGATTAAGTGAATTGCTCCTCTGCGATGTTAGCTTCGTTTACATTCAGATTTTTTGTATGCAAGATGGAGACAAACTACTCTAATTAACATATTAGCCTCCGTCTTGTTTGTGTTTACATAATCCCTTTAAAGCACAGTGAAAATAACATATTATAGATAAAACTGCTGAACTATCTCTTGGTTGAAGGGTTAGGGTTAGACATATTCTTTACTTAAGAAGTAGTAGCTACAGATATTTTTGAAAAAAAAAGAAAAAAGAATGGTAAAAGTAGACGTACTGACTCAACTTCTTTACTCA
>JAPZDX010000008.1:15433932-15444067 GCA_029783625.1 Naso annulatus | reverse complement strand
CAAAAATAATCAATCAGCTGCTCTCTTTTTTATTATCTATGATTGGAAGTGGGAGGATGTTTTTTTCTTTAGATATTTGCACTTTGTGTATATGGTCGAATTGGTGTTGTGCAAATAAGCAGCGCGTTTCTTTCACTCTCTTCCAAAACAAATGCTTGCGTTGGACAACACTGTTGCGACAGTATGCAGTACCGCTGTTGTCCACAGGGGCCGCCACAACCGACAACAACAACAACAAAAAAAGTTTCTCAGAGGGGCTTTCAAAGTGTGCAGAGAAGCTGAAATGGTTAGCTAAAAGTATAGCTGAATGTAATGAATAAAAAGTTTAAGGTTTTGGCTAAAGTGAAAATCACTGAGAGAGTTAGCAAAAAGTAAGTCTGACTCATAAACCAATGAAATGGTTAGCTATAGCAGAAAATAATGAATCACCAAAAAGTTTTCTAAAAATAGGCTAATAGGCCAAATACACCCTTAAAATAGTTCATGTGGGTCAAAAGTGATGGATAAACGGTTGAAAAGGTTGTTAAAATAACGAATAACAAGTGAAAATAGTTTGCTATGAAGTGCCAATATTCTATAGGTAGCTTTATGCAGAGGTGCTGCAAGGGATTTTGGCTTTATGAAAAGACATTACATCAGGCCCCATCACCTCACCACCACAGGCCACGTGTGACTTCTGCAATGACACCCGTAGGACCCAGTCGACCCACTCAAAGCTTTGATTAACTACTGTATCTTTGCAGGTTTGCAACTCTCTTGTAGCCCATTACTGTATTTACCAAATACAGTGTGCACATAATATGTTTATTATTTCATAATATTCAGCAGTATAAACACACCATTACACCTCATCTAATATCATGTCATTAACACATTAGTGCTCACCTCCTTCAGTTAATAGTGGAGATGATTCATTTGGGGTGATGGTGTTACGCTGATGGGGATATGGGAGTACGGAAGCAGCATCTTTTGCTGTCTGAGTTTGGCCTGGCACAAGGCACGGGGAGGGAGAACTGATTTATTATGAATAGCTAACTATAGATTTGCTTGTATAAATATCAGTTAAAAGGAGAGGACTGAAATGTAAACACTATAAGTATTCTGTCAAGATAACTTTAGGGAGCAAAAGTAATGTCAACTTAATTTGTAAGCTTAGCTAATTAATGTTCAACACTAACAGACTATGCAAACCATTTTTGTAAGAAGTGGGGGACATACTGTCAGTCTTTCTTCTCTCTCTCCTGTCTTTCTTTTCTGCCTTTGTGTTTTTGGAAGCCAGAGTGAGGAGGCTCTCTGGGGGTTTACTTTTTTGACAAAAACAGGTTTCAAAAGAACTTGTTTAATTAGTACATTTACAACAAAATACCCTATTTATCATAACAGTGCAATAATTTGCTTATTAATAAACAGCTATAGGCTTGTGTTCTCATCATAATTTAGGGCCTCTGTTGGTCATTGGCCTCTGGACTCGGCCTGACTGCCCCCCTCCCATACAGCGCCCTTGGCTTTGTGTTATGATTATCCATCCACTTTTTATTTTTGCTTGAAGCAACAGATTGGCAAAACACTTTAAATAGTGAGCTAATAATTAAGAAGTGGCCTAATTAAAGTATTGTAAAAAATTTAATTGGCCGCTCCAAGTAGGCAAAGTAAAAAATGATGATTCCATGTATGATATATGAAAAAATTTAGTAACAAAACACACTTTTATATAATCAGAAATATCAAATATCTTACACAGAGAAATGTAGGAAATGAGATGGATAGTGGTGATAAAGGGGCCAACTTGAACTCATCAAATAAGAACAAAAATCAGTTGAAAAAGGTCGGTTACCACTAATCTGTCCCACGGTTAGCACTTAACCTCATGTGCCAAAAATGTGTCGATATCATGGCAGTCAGCAGCATGGCCTTCCTGTAAAATGCAGAAATCATTTCTTACTCTGCACATTACCTTCACATGCCCTGCTTAATCTCCCCACTTTCAAGTTGGAGATCTTTAACTCAGATTTGGCACCTCTCCTCTTCACTCTTGACACACACTTCATGACCGAGTTCCCTGATTTGCAAATGTGAACCATCTGTGCTCCATATGACCCTGGCAGCACAAGGCGCGTTAATGAGAATGATAAAACACAGTTGAGATGCATGATGATGTTACACAGTGCACACTGGGTTGTTGGTATGTTGATAGTTTACATTTGGCTCAGATTGTTCTTTGTTTATGCAATGTTCAGGTTTAAAACCTCTGGCTAGTAGCACAGCCCACATCCCTATCCACTGAGCTGCAGCTGTTTTATCAATCATCATATTTCATAGCTTATCAAAAACCAATGACAGTATGAATTTACACGTTTTTATGGATGACTCTAGTTTGCTCTGTCTGCATCCTGTTGTAAGGGAATCCATAACTTTGGGGTTCTCTTGGGATTCCGTGGGAAGGAGATCTTCCTGTCTGCTTTATTCATACCAGGGATCCGATCCAGATCTCAGACCCTCGGTGGCTGCGGGGGCGCGCAGAAAACTCGGTCAAAGGCTTTCTCAATTTCTCTTTCCCCCGACATCGACTCGTGTGTGTATGGGTGTGCTTGATTACCTGCATGCACCCGCAAAGTTCTGGATCTCGTGCGTCAGGACTTGTGCACATCTGTTTTGGCAGGGTCGCAGAGTTGCATGGGAGGGACTATTTCTGTGTGTGTGTGTGTGTGTGTGTGTGTGTGTGAGTGAGACCAGTTTTTTTTTCGAAACTGTAATTCGCAGCAGATGACCACTTGGGGGATGGAGGCTTTACTGTGGAGGTGAACCTCTTTCAGGCAGCATCAGAGCGCACTGCGCAAAGTAATGCGCCTTGTTGATGATGCTGCTAAGTGGAGCCTTGTGCTTGATGTGCGCAGCACTCTTTTCTCCTCTTTTCACAACATTAAGTGGCTTATGGACGAGTTGATTTCCAGCGTGAGAGAGGAAAGGGGCGACAGCACCTGAACTACACAAAGCGAATGTCGCATCGGCCTCTGGCTGTGCCAGCCGCGCTGTGGCAATGGATACCGGCAACTCTCTGGTAGGGATGTGCTTTTTCCTGCTTGCGCTGAGTGGGTTCATTTCTTCCTCACCGGCGTCAAGCTTTTGTCCGGACCGCTGTGACTGTCAGCACCCGCAGCACCTCATGTGCACCAACCGCGGTTTACGCACCGTGCCCAAAACCGCCACGCGGGTGTCCGAGGCGGTGCTAATCTTCAGCCTTGGTGGTAACTTCATCGGTAACATCTCTGCTTTTGACTTCACACGGTACAGTAACCTCGTGAGGCTGAATTTACAATACAATCAAATACAAACCATTCAGCCAAAAGCGTTTGAGAAACTTTCCAAGTTGGAAGAGTTGTTCCTGGGACATAATCTTTTATCAAATATACCCGCTGGGACTTTACAGCCACTGAAGAAATTAACTATTCTCTATGGAAATAATAACGATATTAAGAAAATAACACCAGAGCTGTTTGCCAACTTGGATAATCTTGTTAAATTGCGTCTGGACGGTAACTCAATAGAAGTTCTGCAGGACTCTGTTTTTAAAAGTTTGACCAGTCTTCATTATCTGCATCTGGAATACAACAATCTGCAGCACATTCACAGAAACGCTTTCTCCAAACTCACCAACCTGCGCTTTCTAAACATGGCCCATAACAAGCAGTCCGCCGTGCGCAATGCCCTCACCTTCTCCCAGCTCAGAGCTTTGACAACTTTGCTGCTCTCTGAAAATGAAATTCAGTACGTCGGAAACCACGTCTTCCAAAATCTGAAAAAGTTGTCTAAACTGTCTCTCAGCAATAACAGAATTTCTCGCCTGGACAGCGGCGCCCTGAGGGGGCTGTCGAGTCTCAGAGAGCTTTTGATTGACGGCAACGAGTTAGAGGAAATCCCCGCCGGTCTCCTCGACTCCCTGGAGCGCATCGAGGAGCTTGACTTTAGTCGCAACCGGATTTCCAGCGTAGACCCTTTGGCTTTTTCGCAACTTAAACATTTGCGGGTGCTGAAGCTAAAAAACAACATGCTCACAAGCCTCTCTGGGGACATTTTTGCCCTTAACAACGTGCTTTACGACCTGGATCTCCATGGCAACAACTGGACATGCGACTGTCGCCTGGAGGAGCTAAAACGATGGATGACTGCAGCCCATTCTCAGGGCAAATTGTTGACTGTCTATGTGCAATGTCATCAGCCAGCATCTTTGAGGGGAAAGTATCTGGACTATGTGAACAGCTCCCAGCTGCAGCCCCTCGGAAACCTGACCCATTTGTGCAGGAGCCAAGCTGGGCCTGAGGAGAGCCGGGGTGGAGGTGTGCTGGTAAAGGTGGGGGGTAAAGAGATAGAACTGGTAGATGCAGTGAAGCAGGAGAGAGTTGAAGAAGGCCAGGTGGAGGAGACCGATTTGACACAAGGGGGAAAGGATGGGCTGATGAAGAGAAAGGAGGGAGAGAAAAGGAAGAGAGAGGGAAAGGAGGAAGTGGGAATCCAGGGAGACATAGGGCATTCAGATGTGGCATCTTCTTCACTGGGAAGAAAGAAACCAAAGAAAGAGTCGCTCAGCCCAAGGTCACGACCTCCTGCAGAGGCAGCTGGAAAACATGCCAAAGGAAGACGGAGGTCAAATGTCATCTCCAGAGTTGGTACACCATCTATTTCCACACCACGTCAAGCTGAACTTCAGGACAGAAACACCACTGATGCAAACACAGGGCTCACCACCACCACCTCTCCGGTCCAGTCAGGAGAAAAGTTTGATCTTTTGGTGTCAGATCTGGAAGAGGCTCTGCCTGTAATCACAGATCCGTGTGTGTTTAATCGCCACTTCATCACTAATGTTTCAGTGGATCAAGTGACATCTAGTTCTGTCAACGTCTACTGGACCACCAGGGAGCATCACCGCTACACGCCAGGACCTGGGCCAGACCTCGATGAAGTCCACTATCGGATTCTGTTCGACCGGTTTGGCACTTCTGATCGTTTCCCTCGCTACGTGTACACTCGTGGCACGGCTCGCTCCGTAACCCTCCGAGAACTCAGCTCAGATGTGACCTATATGGTCTGCGTGGAAGGAGTCGTTGGAGGATCTGTGTGTCAAGTCGCACCCCGAGACCACTGTGCAGGGCTGGTCACTCTCCCTGAGGAGTTGAGCAGTGGTGGCCTCCTGACCTCTGACCTCCAGCTGGTGACAGTGGCCACACTGGCTGGTAATGCCGTGCTGCTGCTTGTCATCGGTGGCGTCTGGGTGGGGCGGAGCCTGAAGAGGAGGTTGCAGCGGAGGAAGTCGGCCGTGCACGTGCGGCACATGTACTCCACCAGGCGACAATTTCGTCCAACTATGGCGTCGGCTTCGGTGTCCTCTGACTTCACCTGCTACCAAAGCAGTCGTCCTGCACGACTTGCACCCCTCGAGGAAGGGGACCTCATTGAGTTCCCTTGTGACCGCTTCCTGGACAGCAACAGTGTTCGCAGAGACAGTGACATGCAGAGATTCTCTGACTAGAGCCATACAAACTTGACACTGTACAACAGAGAGATATAAAAAACCACAAGTTCTCCTCTCTTGTTATGCGTCTGTGTCCCATCAAAGACATGGTTGTGTTTGGAGCTGTGAACAAGTCAAGACGACAGTCCCAAGTTTAAATGTTTCAGCTTTTCATTTGACCACAAGACAAAACTGTTGAAGTGACAACAGAACAGCTGAGCTTATCAGTGCTTTTTCAGACAAAAGCGGATGTTCAATCCCCCTGACTTCCTCTTCCTGCTTTGTGCCTTTCCTCTTTCATTTCCTTGCACCTGCAAGCATTTCCAAATGTGTGAACTGTCGTGATTGCACGTGTGTAGGCGTGAATGATTGATCACTGATTTCAACTATGGTGCTAATATTCAGTTCATAGACGTCATATTGTCTCATATTTGTACAGTGTGTAATGATGGCTGACTTGTCTTGTATCACATCTTTTATACTTTTATATATAATTTTCCATTGAATGAAAAAGTAAAATCCCCTACAATGTGATTGATGTCTCATTTGAGTGTTTTATGGATGATTTACAACTATGATGATGTCACTGTTTCTGTGGCTTTAAAATATCTTCCACATAAGCCACTGATTATGTAAAGCACAAGAGGATTATATTTCTACAGACAGGGGACTATGATTTAGAGTACTCTATATATACGCTGATAAATACAAGGTATTCATAGACAAAGATTACTTTGCATTAACCTCTTGAACTCCAGGTTAGGTTTAACTCCACTTTTACTCTTATGATGTAGTCATTATATGCCTCAACTAAGTAGGCAGACAGGTCAGGCTGCCAAGAGTTACCATTAGTTGGCATGTGAGAAGTACTTTTCATACATTACAAAACTTTTCCTCAAAACTTTTCCCTGGCTACTCACTGGTAATATTAACTTTAATGGAAAACGTCATTTGATTTGCTGCAGTCAACGTGATATAGTCCTCTGCAAGTTATGCTTGGTGCTTTACTGGGAGCCCTAAACAATTTGTGAGGATGAGGCAGATAATAGCAAAAGTATGTTAAAGAACTACGTCTGTGTGTGCATGTGTGTCCATGCTTTTGCATGCGTGTCAAGATGGGGTCTGGCAATAGTTAGGCAGTCCCTTTGTTTGAGGAGACAGGGTGGAGTGTCTCCCACACTCGGTCCAAAATCACAGACACACACAAACACGCATACACATGCACACAAAGTATTTCCTTATCGACAGTAAAGATGTCAGAACAGGAAGCTTTTGACATGAAAATATCCTACACTGACCAGGTTATTTACTGCTGCTACCAAAATTAATTCCTTGAGTTAAAAGCACTAAAGTCAGAAGAAATAGACATTGGAATAAGATGCAAAATGCCATTTTAAATGTTTCTGTGTATGACATATTAAGAAATACTAGTGCCTTTGGATTGGCCGAGCAGAAAACGGGCTTCAATCTGCTTTGCTGACCACTCCAGTTTTTATAGTCAACAACAACTAATAAAACCAGTCACTAGATGGCAGACTAGACCACATTGTATGTACACAAACAAAGTGATAACTATAGGCTTTGTGCTCACCACCACTTACATTATGTGTCAAACAAATTCTGACAGATTAAAAAAAAAAAAAAAGATCATTGACTATACAATGAAATACAAGAATAAGTTTTTTTTAATGGTTAACTGACAGGGATTGAGACATAAGTTGCAGTCTATAATGATTTATTGTCTTAGGGCAGTTAGAAAAAGTGCCTAAACGGTAATACTATACAATCAAAAGGGCTTCCCAACACAGACGTAGGTTTGGGCTCCTCCAAATACACATTGTTTTGTCTTAGTATGAATTATTTGTAGAAAAATACAGTTTTGATGAGCTGCTTCGGGCATCGAAGAGAAGGCATAAGGTTTGCTCTCACAGATGCATAGTTAGAAATATAAAACAAATATAAAGGCTTTGTTGTTTCTTTTTAAGATTAGTGCAAAATATAAGAGCAAAAGGTATGTGCTGTGATTGTGCATGTGCATAGTCAGTGGGCAGCAGGCAATGGTTAGTTTGCTGTGAACAGAAACAGACGTCTTCTGAATGAACACAGACTCCAGTTGCCATGTAACCGTCACAGTTTTTAACAAGGTTTTTAGATAAGGTCATTTTTGCACCTGTTATGGAAATGTATCAGTATGTGGCTCTGGTCTCCTCTCCAACCAGAAAAGATGAAAAACACCTCAGTGTTGACATGGATTTATAAACTCAACTATCCAGTTCTCCAGTATTTCTTCTACAATGTAAAACATAGATCCACAGCTGAGTGAGACTTTAGTGAAGTTATGACAGAATTTTTTTTTTTCAGTGTGGTAGAACTGAGCCACCCCCTCCTCGATCCATTGAGGGCTAGTGTCCAGACTGGGGGTCGTGCCCTGTGTCTCCTCCGGCTGTCGAGGAGGTGGAGATGCTGTTGTGTTGGATGGCGTGCAGTTGAGACCCAGGACCTACAGGGGTGGGACTTCCTCCTGGGTTCACCCCTGCAGCTGAACACAGAGACAGCTGTCAATCAAAGTCACTGATCCAGTGTGGATCGTCTGCTCTTAAGGTGGGGTTTGTGAGCATATCCATGCAAATGAATGAAAAACCCACTACGGCTCGGATAAAAAGAAAATATCTCTTTTTATTTTAACAAATACAGGTAAAAAGACAACAATAGAAACATACAAATATAACACATGTCAATATTGCATCCGTTTTTGTTCTCTGAAGCTCAACACTTAATACGTAATAGCTGCTTTCGATTAAGCCACAAGGTGCCACATTTTCTTAATATCTTTCAATTTAAGACACATACAGGTTCAGTTTTGTTAACTTTAGCCTGCCTGGAGTGCAAGATGGGCATAGTCCGTATTTTGCTGCTAACAAGCTTAGTGCGTGGCAAAAACAGCCAATGCCAGAACTTGGCAATGCACTCCAGAGTAGTTCAAATACTATTAGGGTCTGGTTCATTAAATGATGATGAAAATGACAATGAAAATACAGTATATTCCTTTTAGGGGAGAGTATGGAGTGCAGTGCTTTCCCTTGATTGGCTCTCCATAGGAATAAAAGTGCATGTACCAGTATTTGGAGATTATGGGGTTAAAAGCAGAGTTTGTACTCTTTAAGTGCTGTTTGGTTGCACTCTGCAAGCTGCAGTTTGAGGTCCCTGCGTGGGCTCGAGGCTGGTTTGCCATAACCAGACAAAATGTAACCATGGGGTTTTCCCTTATGTGCACATACAAGGTGTAAGGTCTCTCAATTATACCCTTATTGGTAGATGGAGATGATTGGTGTCAAGCGCCTGGAAAAGCTGGTGGGATTTCTAGAGAGGGGGTGCAGGGCAGGGCGTTTTACTCACTGGGGTACCCCTGTGCCTCTCTCTGCCGGGCGGTGACAGGACAGTCCTTGTGGGTGAGCAGAATCTGCTTCAGCTGACCCACCTCCGTCCTCAACGAGGTCACCTCGTTCTGGAAACAAACAGACAAATAGTAAGCATCATTTAAGTGTAGACTGTGCTCGAGTGTGCTCTTGTCAGAGTGTGTCTCACCTGTAGCTGCAGGTTTGTATGTGTCAGCTCCTCAGCTTTCTTCTCCAGCGACGACACCCACAGTTTCCTCTTCTGTCGGCAGCGGGTGGCTGCAGCCCGGTTACGTTCCAGAAACTTCTGCCTGCGCTCATCAGGGTCATGTTCCGTTGTCCTTCTGCGACGACCACCGCCTCCTCCTCCTCCTCCTCCGCTGCAGCTCCCACCTGTCTGCACTGCATGCTGGGAGTGGGATGGCTGAGTGGGCTGCATCTGCTGTGCAACTGGAGATAACTGCAAAAAAAACCACAAAGATTTTAAGAGTAGCATCACTGCGGCTGCATGCAGAGAAGAGGTCATCTATCAGACGATCATCGTACCTGTGGTGGAACAGACAAGGGAGGCGCCGGAGGCGAGCCCTGATGTAGGTGGGGAGGCGGTGACTGGTGAGCCTGAGCATGCGGTACATTCGCCGACTGGTGAAGCTGGTGGCTGTGGGCGCTTCCCAGATGCTGCGGAGGCAAAGCGTGGCATCGCTGCTGGTAGTTGAGGGGTTGAGCTGGAAGCTGTGAATGATGAGGATGATGGTGATGGTGTTGTAGCAGAGGTGCTTGGTGACGCGGCGACATCATCTCCATCATGTGACCCATGGACGACACAGGGTTGTTGACGGTGACCATTCTTGGGTGGTGCTGTTGGAAATGATGCCCCAACGTCTGTTTGGATCTCTGAGTGGAGATATGAAAAATACATATATGTAGCCTATACTAAAGATGCACTGCAGAGAGCATTCGATGTGCATAAAACATTAAATACCAGCGAAAGATTCACCATAGGGATTTCTGTTGTTGGGAAAGTTTGGCTAAGGCTTTATATTGTCAAAACAATTCAAGTATTGGAGCCCATTTACAATAAGTTAACTGTTCACAGCCTAAAGCAACTTTCAGTTAATTTCATTATATATGCAGCCTCAGGACAAACTCCCAAACCAATGTACAAACAGGCAAACATTAAGTACACAAACATTTTCTACCATTCTCTCCTATTTCGTCAAAAAAAAAAAAGAGA
>JAPZDX010000008.1:15247380-15260133 GCA_029783625.1 Naso annulatus | reverse complement strand
TTTGATTTTTCGACGCCCTAAAAATACAACAGGACGCACCGAGAGTGTGGCTATTTGGGAAATTAAAACCCTTGATAATATTTCATAAGGAGAAATTTCGACAGGGCCCCATGTGCGGCGTACTGCCAGGCAGGGAGAGAAAGAAGCGCGGTAGGTTCATCTGGAGGTCAGCCACAGCACCAAGATAAATCTGCATCCTCTCAGAGCCACCAGCAGAGCTCGCTTTAGGCCAAGTTCACTGTCACCCTGCTGCATAGAGAGAGGCAAACCGCTCACACATCCATTGTACACGTGCACACACACACACACACACACACACACACACACGCGTGCACCCCTTCATGTTAATGACACGTTTGCTTGGCGTTGCCTATAAGAATAATGTGTATAAACGAATTTACCGAGGGAGACGGAGCGTGCGCTGCATCCTGCACCTGAGGAAAAGACGTAAGGAGAGAAAGAGGGGGGTCTAACTTTAAGTGTTGCCTCCAACAAAGACTTTTGGCTGCTTTGGTTGCTTCATAACGCTAATGAATGATTTGCATATCTGACGGCCTTATTAGTCTTGAGTGGGAGCCTGTCGGATTTATCTTTCCGCTCCCTCGTTGGAAACATCATAAACATTTGCGTCTCAGGTTTTGTGCTGGCATCTATACTAATTATGAAATTTGGGAAAATGATCATCGTGATGGCAACAGATACACACGTTGTTAAAAATCTTCTTTTTTTTTTTTCGTTACAAGAGGGCCAGATATCTCACCAGGCTGGGACAGATGAGGGAGATAGCAGCAGAAGAGGAGGAAAAATTGGGGTCAAAAGTTTACGCGCTGAGCAAGTCTCCGTCATCTGTTCACTCGGAGCTTGATGCCAGCCTTATAATAGCGATCTTGACTCTCCACACAAAAGACAGAATAGCTTTGAATTACATATGTTGCACAGTGCACTCCAGGTGAACCCTGAAAGCGCGGTGACCTCGCGTTTGGGACCGGGGGAGGGGACCCCCCACCCGTCCCCAGCAAGAAGATTGAGTGGCTGGCGTTTTATTAGGGCGGTTGATTGGTGAATTTCCTTTGAATAAATTGCAGTTGATATGTTTAAGGACGAGGGCAGAATTTGCATTTTGAGGATTGATACTCTCGACCCGGTCACAGGGTAATGGGAAGGCCCACAGCCCCCAAATTGAGCCCCCGGACCCCTTAAAAAACATTTAGCCCCTCTCTTCCTGATCAACTGAATAGAAGCCCTTTTAGAAAAGCAAAAATGGAACAGATGTTTTGTGGCTCAAGGAGAAAGTTTTAAAAATCATTTTTTGTGGCAGTTCATAGGCTAGTGTAGATATTTTGAATTTTTTTTTTTACTATTACTAGGCCCACCCGCTTCGAAAAATAAATGCAGCTATTTCTTAAAGCGGGATTAAATGTTGAACTTTGTTTGTGGGCGAAAAGTCCGGATGGAAAATGAAAGAAATGAGTGGACACATAAAAACAAAAACAACATCAAAACAAAAAAATATTTTATTTGATATTATGTTCAAAAAGCCTAAAGATTGGCGCCGCCTACATCGGATCACGTCTTATATGTAACCGGCAGTAAAACACACAAGATCACAACAACTTTAAAAAACTTGATTTATTTTAATAATAATTATAATAAAGCAGAATAAGAAAATGTATCATCTGGGATGTTTGTGATGACAAAAGAAAATGACACCAAACTGGCACTTTCGATCATCATCAACTTTTTATCGTCATCTGAACGTGAAATTGAAAGAAAAGAAACACTTTATTTTACAGACGGTCAAACTCAAACATTTATTTGTTAGAAATTAGACACATTAATATTCTGCACATTACGCAAGATGAGAGTTTTTTGCACTTTGTAAACCGCACAATTGTTGAAACATATGTTCAACAAAATTCCAGAAACTCTGGTCTTGTCATTTCACAGCTTTGC
Organism: Naso annulatus; assembly: GCA_029783625.1. Classification (NCBI taxonomy): domain Eukaryota; kingdom Metazoa; phylum Chordata; class Actinopteri; order Acanthuriformes; family Acanthuridae; genus Naso; species Naso annulatus. The sequence goes on along the minus strand of JAPZDX010000008.1, from coordinate 15,258,180 downwards.
TAAATATTTCTCGTCGGTGGAGGCTTTAAATCCGTTCAAATCATCTGTTATCCTACAGACTTTTTAAAAATTTCAACAGCTAGCATGTGGTTAAATCAAAATATGGTCATTTTATACTCGCCTTCAGGTGCACCTTTCAAAGAATGTCACATTTTTAAAATGTAACGGTAACTAACTTCAGTCAAAATCTTTAGATTTCCAAACATTGGTCATATCCTTGTGAAAAAATATTTTGTCTCAATGCTTTGAATCTCAACAGCCTCTTCACTTGGAGGAGTAGGGAAGTTGTCCATGCACTTTCTAAAAGATTTAACTGCTTCCTGTTTGGATCTTTTAATCATTTTAAGGCATAAACGCCTTTATGTTGTTGCTTTAATCCAAGTTTGCTTAGTGATTAAAGCATCGCATTCTTGGTTATTGTGATACTCATACATCCTTCCTGTGAGGACCAAGTGGTGACACATCCTACTGTGAAAAAAAGAGAGAAAAATGTATATTAGTATGAGTGTTAACCTATATCAAAATATTTCCATACGGGTATGAAAAGCGTTTTTTAGCCCGAATCCTTGGCACATCACACATGCAGAAAGAATTTTTTATTCCGCCGTCAGGACTCCGTATAGACAAGAGACCTTGTGAGAGCCATCTGCAATCTGTCACCATCGTCACAGCACTTCTCTTATCATCTAAATTTACAGTAAACTGTCAGCATGATGTATATTTGTTAAATAGACCTTCACTTCACAGTATACGCGCGGAAAGGGAACACCGTGATCTGGCTCTTATTTTGTCCTAAAATAAAATCTCTAACGCCAGCCTGCAACGGCTTTTGTTAACATTAGGAGCGAAACAGCTCTTTAAATTTTGTGGAAAATTACTCAGATAGTGTCAGCTCGTGAAACTCTGTTCCCAAATGCTTCCTGTTAGTCCAATGGTCAATTGGATGATCATTATCCTATTATATTTTGTGCATGCTGCATTGTTCAGAAGGGATTTCCAGATGCTTTATTGCATTCAAACACACAGCAGCAGCACCCTGCAGGCCTGGACTAGATAACGGAGGTATTACCGGGACTTTTATCTAAACTGCTTCTTTTGCAGCACTGAGGTGTCTTCAGCTTTCTTGATAGTAAACTTTAATAAAGTTATTCATAGCTGAGGATTGTGGTAAAAAATAATCCATAGCAACAAGTAGAATGACCTGTAAAAACAGGTTATTCACGCGTGGATAACCGCAAATAAATTGATAATAGTCAAGCTGATTTGGCCCATATTTATACAGCACCCACACGTAATAGAAAGGCAGCAGACTGTAAATTTAGATATTATGTGAAGTCTTCTTACCGCTGACATTATGTTGACATATTGCCTCTCAGGTGGTCTCTTGGCCAAACGGATACTGTAGATATATGGCGGAAAGTACATCAGCTGCCATTTACAGTGAGTTAGGTGCAAGAAAGCCTGTAAGCTGGCCGGCACAAGATAGTAGCAGCTCTACTTCACAGCACCTGTTTGCTAACAAGAAAAACAAAAATTAAAAGAAAAACTGAGGAGCCAAAAACCTGGTTATGGTTGCTTTGAAAAAGAAGAGGTCACCTGTTTTGCGCCAAAATATCCAAAAACTTGAGCTTCAGTAATGGAGATAAAATAAGTGTAATGTAGTTCATTCTAAATATTAGCCATCTGCTGCAAATCTCTGCAGCTGCCCCTCTTCCACAGATGCACAGGCCCATTCTAACTCACATTTCGACGTATGGTTTTCTAGATAGTTGGAGGTCTTTTGCACATTTTTAAAAACCCTTCGGGGACCTTCCAGGGTGCTGACCCGCGCTAAGTGCTCCCCCAACTCCCCAGAGTTTGAACGGCCCATGCAAAACTGAAGTCCAAGTCCGGGGTGAACCCCAGGTCACTGCGTCTAACAGATATGAAAATGTCGCCTCTTTGGAAAAAAGGGCACGCCTTGTTGTTTAACAAAGACTGTCAATGGGCAAGATTAATCAGAAACAAAATGGAAACGGTGTCACTTCGGGGTCAGGCAGAAGTTATCTGTTTAGAGGAGCGAAGAGAATAGGGGGGGACCAGAAAAATGGGAGAGAAAAGAAAGCTTTCAATATTTCCGAAGTTTGGCCTCTGGTTTCTCCATGCAGAGGCCTTGTTGACGCGGACAGTGTGGATCAGCTTTGTGAGGAGCTGCTGCATCTTCCAGGGACGCAGATACAGTGCACCACCTCGGACATGGAGAGGAAACACGGCCTGGACGTGACGGCTGACTGCGAGGAGCACGGTCAGACAATTTTATATTTTTTTAGCCTCATAAACATGCAGCCAGCAAAAAAAAGTTATTTTTTGTCATTTTTAATTATAAAGGAGTCTGAACGCATGCTCCTAAAATTGTGGATTTTAATTATTCACCCAAAATAATGCATGAAATATTATTTTTCTGATGGTTATTGTTATCATGCCTTGGGATATTTGCTCCTGTAAACGTTTAGAATCCTCTCTTCAACTCATATTTTCACCGTTACATGACTTGACTTAACATAAATGCATTATCATAGCTTTGGTTTGTTGACAGTGAAGTTTTACTGCAGGAGGCGCGTGAGACATCCCCTTAACATATTTGCAGATTGTTGCTGAAATGTTGGCAACATGAAAATGCTGTTTTATATATTTTCAAATTTACACAGAATTGCTGAGTTTTTGTGAGATTGTTCATGCAGTGCAAAGAAATTCTGGCATCTCTTACTGTAAATGGTCCATCCTGGTTGCATATCCTCGCTTTGTTTTTGCTGTGTTGCAAGATGCGTGTCCTGCAAGTGTTTGTTCTCTGTTTGTGTTGTGTTGAGACAGTTGAACAGTGCTGATAATACGTGATGTACGTGCGATCAGTGCCAGATAAGTTGCATGTGGTATTGCTGGACAGACAGAGAGGAAAATTAGCTGGAAATATTTTGCTGTGTCCTGGGAATATTGCAGAAAAATGTGCATTTACGCAGCTGTGCAAGGAGAAAAACTGGTGCTTTCTCTTGTTTATGTGTGTGTGTCATGCTCGAGTATAAACCAGGTTTTAATGATGCACAAGTTAAATGCGTTATATGCAGGCTTGTATGTCCGCAGAGCAGCGGCTCGCCAGTGCTTGCTGCAAGCTTGTGCAATAACAGTTTTCTTTTTCGATGATTTTAAGAGGCTAACACACAGACGTTCGCTCTGCATTGTTGTTTGGAGTTTTTTTTTTTGCATCCTTGCTCATCTTTTTAATAGCATTCAACACCTTTTATGCTCAAACAACACACATTCACGTGTTAGAAATAGTCTTTTGTCTGTGGTATTCTTTTTTTTTCTCAAGGCTTCGATTTCATCTCCACTTTCTGTTCCAGAGGAGATGGATTTTTTTTCCCATGCAGGAAAGCCTCACCCACATAAGTTTGGCCCCGCGCAGTAAACAAGTTAGTTGATTGGTTTTGCTTTATATACTGTGATTTAATAAGGAAAACACCAACGTAAGCCAGTGCGAGCAGTGTTGGTGGTACCAGTGCCATGCTTTCCATTGGTTCCTGTTTACATGATGCCCACAGGACACGCCGTGATTGGTGGCGCCTCACACGTGACCAGGCAACTTTGTACATTTGACAGGGAGTAGGAGGGTTTTGTGGAGATCAGAAAAACGACAGCGCGATAAAAATTAGTATTGTTGCACTTCACAAATTAATGACCATGAGTTCCTACTTGATAAACTCCAACTATATCGAGCCTTCCTTTCCTCCATGCGACGAATATCAGCAGAGCGGATACATTCCCAACCCTGGTGATTACTACGAACGGCCAAAAGATACGGGCTTCCCCCATCACGACGAGCCTTCCTATCCGAGGTCAAACTACACAGATACGGGCTACGATTATGGTAACGTTCCCGCCACCGGACTCGACGATTTCGGCGACGGGCACCACGCACAGCCGCAACCGGTTCCACAGAGCCACGGTCCTCGCCTCGCCGCGGCCCCAGACGGTGGCGCAGGGGCAAATGCCAGCAAAGACTGCAGCCTCGCCGGTGAGGTATATCCCGGCGTAGCGAAGGGCAAGGAGCCGGTGGTCTATCCTTGGATGAAAAAGGTCCACGTTAGCACCGGTGAGTTATCGTCACGGTTAAATAGCAGAACCACTGAGAAACAACCACTGGAACACACGCAAGCCTATTGAAGCAGCACTAGTAGCAGCCCTTACAACAGCAATTTACGACTATCGAGCAGCAGGGTCGGTAATTAAGGACCCTCGTAAATTTTATTGCCTGTGTTCGTCTGTCGGGGCCATGTGCCTTTGTTGCTTTTTAACCCAAACTACCTCCACCACTGGAGCCCGGCCAAACTGTAATATCCAACCCTGCTGTTTTGTTAATCATTTCTGTGCTTGATCTGTCCCTGGATGCGAGTGCTTGTACACTCGGCATCTCCACATTAAGGTCATGTCCGTAAACTGAAACAAGACAGAGAGTAAAACAAACAGGGCGGCTGTGATTACCTCACCAAACCCAGAAATGTTTTATAGTTTTTTTCAGCCCTTTGACGTGTCCAGTGGAGGAATGAAATGGCTTTGGAATAAACCGCTATCACCCTGCATGTAACACCTGCTTGCTTGCCTCTTTATGGCTTTTCCCCCCCTTCCAGTCAGTGCCAGTTACAATGGAGGAGTGCCCAAGAGGTCCCGCACTGCCTACACCCGCCAGCAAGCTCTGGAGCTGGAGAAGGAGTTCCACTTCAACCGGTATCTGACGCGGCGCAGGCGGGTGGAGATTGCGCACACCATGTGTCTGTCGGAGCGCCAGGTTAAGATCTGGTTTCAGAACCGGAGGATGAAGTGGAAGAAGGAGCACAAGCTCCCCAACACTAAGATCCGCTCCTCCAGCTCGGCCTCGTCCTCATCCTCGGGGCCCCAGCAGCAGCAGCAGCAGCAGCAACAGCAGCTCAAAACAGGCCAGCAGCTTGTCCCCACGCCGTGCACCGCAGGTCTATAGTGCTTGAATAACCCCCACCCCACAAAAACCCAATCCAGACTGAGATGGCAAATAACACAAGTGGAATTTGATGGACCGATTCTCAGTATTTTACACACATGATGTTCTCTTTCCCCTTGCCTCTGCCATTGGGCCCCTGTCACGCCCTTTGTACCCTTTCCCTCTCCGCTCGTCCTCGCCCTCATCATATAAGCTTGAAATTCACCTTTAATTGCCACGGTGGCAACTGAAGTGTTTATATATTTGTTTATTATTATAAAAGAAGGATGACGCACATTCAATAGGACTTGGATCAAAATGTATCATTACAGTTAAAATTGAGTGAGGTAAAAGTAAGTTTCAACTCATTTTTCTATGTTCTCTTTGATTATTGATTTTTTTGTTTGTTTTTTGTTTTTTTGTTATTGCTCATGGAAAGTTCTAATATACTTGAAAGAATGTTTAGCGAGACTCTAGATGCCTGTTAGAAACCCAGACGGCTGTTTTAGAGGTATGGCATCAGTCAGAGGTAACAGTGTAGTTTGTGTGTTTGAGTGGGATGGTTTACTGTTGAATGTAGTCCAGGTGACTCTCACATAATGTACATAGGCAAATCATAATGAAGGCACAATAAGCAAAGGATTTCGTCCAGTAGAATTCTGTTTGTTTGTGTTGTAAGGTCTAGGTTTCTTTGTGCTAGTCCGTCCCATGTTGTGCTGTGTTCTAAACTGTGAATATTTGTATGTGTTGTCTCAGTAATGACCGTTGTGATGTAGGTTAGCGTAGGTTCAATCTGTCCTTGTGAAATAAATATGTGCTTCACTTATAAGGCTGCCTCGGCTTTGGATGTTTTGTCATCGCAAATTCTGATTTGATTTGAGCGCAACACGTATTTTTTGCAGCCGCGCGTATTAACATGCAAAATGCATTTATGTGCGACTCTTTTTTTAATCAACATCCAATCAGAGAATTTCGTTTTTGTTTTATTTTGTTGTCACGCTGTTTGATTTAATTTCAGTACACGGAATAAATTTTTTGTAGGATTTTTTATACAAAAAATCTGAATCAGTCATACATTGTTTGGAGATGCGTGCGTAAAATTGTGATATTGCGTCCAAGCATTGGATAATTTACTGCGTATCTCTTATAATACATGATACTTTATGTACTTTTACTTAAAATCAATCTGCTATTAATGATGTCATTTGCAGTTACAATTTATTTGTGAATAATGTCGCAACGTTGCGGATTAAAAAAAAAAAAAAAAAAAGATTTAACAGATTTGAAACAGATCCCGCGTTTCCAGGTTTTTAATTTAAGCAATATATTCAGAATGAAATGTGCTCTTACATCCAACACATGGCGTAAAACGTGTTGAAGTGTCTGATTCCATTATGGCTATTTATGCTCAACGGACTGAAATCCTAATCCGTATAATATGCATGAATTTCATGCGTGTTTTCTTGGATAAAGACGAGAGGTGATTGAAATCTAGGAGGCAGATATCAGCTGCAGGCTTTGCTTCTGACACGAAAATTAAACCAAACCCGAAATGTTAAATGTGTCCGGCCACACATATTGTTCTCACTTGCCATTTTAAGGAGATCTCAGCCAAGCTCGGTGCACCAGAGTGTGAGTGTTGGTCACTACCTGCTACATCCAAACAATAGAGAGTTCAACCAGGGGACACAGCGGGCTCTGACCAATCACCGGCTCAGAGCACTTCTTCTGACCCCTGACCTTTCGACACACACAATGTTCAGACCATACATCAGGGCTGGGACCTCCGCGAGCTTTTTCTTCTCATTTAAGATTTACCCAGGGACAGCGCGGAAACAAAAACGGTGTTTAGGTGTGAATCTGAACCATGAATTTTCCCAAAATTCCTAGAGACGGCTCGTCTGCAATTCATCACTGAAACACCCCTGTCAGGCCGTGTAGAGAAGCCACATATGAGCTTAAACATGCGGGCATTGCGCGTGTGATTTAGTACGTTTTTCCAATATGTTTTGGCACTGATGGTTCCAGGTCAATATTTACGCCAATAAAATCAGAATGAATGGGTTTGCAACGCATATAATCATAAATTAGATTCAACTGAATTCACCAAAATTACCAAAGTGGATACGTGGACAAAAATGTACAAACATTTAAGTGGAAGTTTGACATCCATGCTGATATATTTTAGCTACAAATTCCACGTTTATGAGCTTTTTCTCTGCATATAAAAAAAAACTAACCGTGCAGAAACGTTCCGCCCCTCTTTGCATGCACTCTCTGCAGCACGCGCTGCAGACATGGAAGCTGCGCAGAAGATGGCGTTGAGGCTGATTGGCACCGTTTTTGCGCAGACTCTAAGAAGTCCAACTAAGTTAAATTACAGCTCTCAAGTCATTTGATTCGCACATAGAGGTCACTTCCAATGTACTGAAATTTTAATTCGCCCGTTCACGTGACTTGTTGAATAATGAATGCCCCGGGGTCAGAAATAGATCTGAAAATCTGCCTTATTTTCATTTGAAGTGATCCTCTGCAGGGTGCGAGTCAGATCTCTTCTTCTCCCCTGACAAAACTCTGTTCGCAGGAGACAAACCGTCATGACCTGTGAGTAGATTTGACCAGATTTGTTGCTTATTTTAAACTTTGTGGAATCTAAAAGTTGTGTTAAATGTCCCGGAAGTTGTGTTTGTTTCATGACCTTCTACGCAAATTAATGGATACCAAAACAGGTAAAATTCCAGCTGTAAGTTGCTGTAGAGTTCCTGAGCTTGCTAATGTCACAGTTTGCTTATTTTGAAACTCAACAACATATTTCTTAATTTGACAGTAAATTTGAATAGAGTAAAAATGCATTAATTATATGATATGTGTATGAATTTTGTGATAAAGTATTACAGATTTAAACCTTGCATTATATTGGACCTTTCAATAAATATGATTCAAGGCAGCAGGTCTAATTTTCCCTTTTTCTTAAGTGTTCAAACCAGACGAAGGAGGACGAAAAATTCAACTTTCACTTAGCTAGTAAGTATTTTACAAGTCTAAATAATTCTGAAAATTTGGTAAACATAAATTAATACTTAATAATTCAGGTGTACCTGAAACTTCTCTGTGTATGAAGAAACAGTCACTTGCAGTTGATGTGAATAATAACAGAAAGAAACAGCAGCCGGCATGTCTGCAAAGTTAACCTCAAAAATGCAAAGCTTAGACGCGGCTTGTATGGATTTAAAAACTACATGATTTTTTTCCTCAGTCATAATGAATAAATTTTACTGTTGAACACAGACGAGGCTAAATGTATTTGAATAACAGTAAAAATGCAAATGGCTTCATCTGTTTCAATAAGAGTAACCACAACAGTCAGTGTGGACAAAGGTTAAACATGAACAAAGCCTTAAGCAACAAGGTGCATACTGTTTTTTTTTTTTAATTAATATTGCTATGATTAAAAATATGATTGTAATAGCACTAGTAAAAGTAGTCTAGTAGTAGCAGTTACAATGACAAAAACAACAATAATCGTATCGTCAAGCTATTTTGCACTTACCCACACAATGTCATTGACAGCTATTACAAAAAAAAAAAACTATTACATTTAATCTGGAAACAGTCATAATAAAGAGCCAAAGTTCAACATTCAAAATGTTTTATTACAACCATCTTTACGCAAACAATTAGGCAGTCCTCCGTCTGCATTCATGAGAGGTGGCTCCAAAGTCAACTTAAGCGTTGAATTTCGCATTAGCCTTGATGTTGGACGGTGTAAACCTCGCAGAAAGAGTTATCTTCGGCTGAGTGTATCGGTAACCCAAGCCTGGCTGTTAAGAGCTCCGAGTGTCAACATTGTGGGAAGATACGGAGCGCCGTCTGGCCAACATCCAGAGGTCTGCGCCTCTCACTCCTCCTCGCTGACAGTGATAAGGAGCCATGATTTGTGTAAATAACATTTGTTTTATGCTAAAACTGTTGAGATTTAAAGCATAATCAATCAACTACTACTTTTGAGCAAAGGGCAAAGTCTGGAAAAAAGTGCAACAAAAAGTGAAGGAAAAAAAAAGGAGGCTACCAACGGAGGGCCTTTGGTTGGAATAACTCCCCACTCGACTCTCTGCGCCTCTGCCCGGGTCAGGGAAGAGTTCAGGTGCGATGGCGAAAGGCAACGTGGGATCAGCTTCTAGTGCATGGTCATGTCGAGCCATCTAATCCTGGTGACAGCTCCACGTTTGTAACTGCAGAGGAACAAAAAGAGCACAAAGAATCATCTGCAGGCACATTTATTCTGTTTAACAAAAGAGAAACCGTCTTCTTTTTACAATCATGCGTATAAAACCCGTGCGTAAAAGTTCACTTTAGCCCTGATCGTTATTATTCCTCCTCTTTTCCACAGTTTCACACGTGTTGAAGGTAACTTAATAAGAGCGAGTTAGCTTCTGTTCCTCCCTTTAAAAGTTTACCGCTCAACTTGTAGTTTGAGAAGACAAAGGCTGGTGTGGGAGTGGGATGCTGTCTATGTCCGCCCCGAATGATTAATAGTGGTGTGGTGGGATTTTTCCACGCCCGCTGCTCGGTGTTGACGGAAAACAAGCGCCAAACGGTGCCGAGATGAGAGAAGCTCTTCCGGGCTATAGGGTTTTTGGCATGGGATGGCAGGAGCAGATATCTTCCATTGCGCACGCATGACACGCTCTTTAGGCAGGAGTTGGTTTATTTCAAGCTGGTTTGGTCAAACTACAGCAGGACTATGGCTTTGCCGGCACATTTACCATCTTAATCCTACCTTTCTCACCCCTCCCTCCTGTGAAAAACAAAAAACAAAAAACTCCCTTATGCACAAACCTGTAATTTCACTCAGCTGGTCATAGGAAACGCGTAAACGCATGTAGTTCGGATGGGGGTCCATGTAGTGATCAGCGGGGTCGAGCAGCCACTCTTTGGTAACTTCACCTCCACTTTCCGCTCACTGTTGACTGACACGCACCTCTCACGGCCACCAGGACGCACACAGGTAAATGTGTGACTTTTTCTCAGCTTGGACAGGAGCATGCAGGCTTTTGCTGATGGAGAACCAGAGGTTGACTAAGTGGTACTACAACCAAACCGTGCGACTGAGGACTGGGGGGCGACATTGAGTAAAGCTCAGTAGCCCTGGCTGTGTTGTTAAGAGAAGGGACAAGAGGTTTGCTAGAGTGATATGCAACCATTACGCCGCCTTTAAATGGCATTTCGTAGGCAAAGCCCTCTCCATCTCACATAGTGTGAATTGTCACGCTGCAGTGCTAAACAGACTGTTTTCAGTGTGACTCAGAGCTGTGGCTGCACTTCAGACTCAGTATGATCCAACGGGATTAGCTCTTTCAATCGCTAACAGGGCACCAAATATATGGCACTTTAAAACTGACAGAACAGTCTTTCCCTGTGAATGGGCGACACGTGGAAAAGCTGCTTCTCTGCGAGAGACTTGCTCCTCTGCCAGATACATTGCAGTGTCACACACCCCTCTTTTTTCTCCCTCCAAACTGATCCGTTTCTCCTCAGGGGCAATGACTGCCTCCATTAATGATTCACGGGCTCAAATAAAAGGGATTTAAGTTGACGTTGCGTCACGTGAGCGGGGCGCATAATACTGCGCGGTGTAATGGCACGGGGAAGAAAACCGGAGCCCCGGTCTGGCCATATGATGCTGATTATATGCGGGTTACCCCCACTTTCCGCGAGGGGAGTCCGGGCTTTGTAGTTTTGTTTATCGAGGGTAGAAAAAGAAAAGAGAGGCAGAGTTAAAGAGAGAGGATCCCGGGTTTGTGGATGTATTA
>JAPZDX010000008.1:15225293-15236763 GCA_029783625.1 Naso annulatus | reverse complement strand
AAGCATTTCACGTGATCACAAAATAAATACATGGCAGTTTCTTGAATAAAAAACTTAAAAATATATTTCTAGTTTTGTAATTATTAAATTTTATTATTGGTATATTTTTCATGACGGTACAAATATGTAGAGACAATAAAAGAAATACAAAACTTAAAAAAATGGCAATATAAGAGGCTAATACAAATACATGCTGTAAATAAATAAAAACGGATCATAATTAGTTAATCTCTATATTCATCATTTTTATGTACACAAAATAATGTGAACCCAGTGGCTATATTTCATAATCAGTAAGATAAAGGAAAAAAAGCTGCAGATAAAGTCAAATGTTGAACAGAAGCTACTTCATCCTTTCCCCCTTCCTCTGTGTCGAGCTCTCCGGTGGCCTTCTCGCCTCCTCTCATCTGCGTGGGCACATCCATAATAATAAAAATGTCACTCGGGCCCTTCACGGAGATTCTGCAAGAAGACAACAAGCTAAATGAGAAATCGTTTGAAAAATAATTCCCCGATATGTTCAGTCAGTCAAATGCGTTCAGAGAGGATGCAGCCTGAACCAGAATCGCTTATTCGTCTCATTATTCTGCAGATTTGCAGATGCCAGTTCATCACAAAAATGCCTCGGTAATGCGGCTGGTTGTCAGTGAAACGCTGAAGAACGGCAGTGTGTGCCTGTGTGTGCATTTGGTTAAAATGAGGAGTGCATGGATATAATGATCCTTTTTAAAAAAAGAAATATTTTCTTTGCTGCTTCATTTTTTTTGCGTTTAAAAAAAAGATGCACACATGGAGCTAAAATTAGGATTACTCTTGTATTGTTTTGTACATCTCTAATTTAGCTTTTCCAAAAAAGAACGTGGATAATTTTCAGCAAGCTCATGGACTTTTCTCCTCAAATTACCTCCTACCATGTTTACTTCCTATATATTTTTTTTAATGATATGATGCCTTTGTACAACTGCAGTTTTCATTGTTCTCATTGACTTTGCACCAAGAAATCATTTCCAGGCCAATCTGATTGATATAAGAGGGCATGAACATTAGCAGCCCTGACATATGGTTAGCAGGAAAACCTAGAACAATTGAACCATGGTGTGTCAAGTAGGAAAAAAAAACTGATGCACTGAGTATTTCTGCATCCAACACAGACACACACACACTGAGAAAAACGCGCGCACACGCGCACACGTCCACAGCAGGACACTGATTTGACCCATATGCGTATTACACAGGTAGCACATAAATAACGTTTTAACCGAAACATAAGATTTGTATTTCTTTCATTGCACTTCCATCCGTGGGAAAGTGCTCCTAAATCAATCCTGCTGGAGAGACAAGAGTGTAGGACAGACTGGGGTCCACTAAATGCCGCCACCCACTCCTTTCCTCGCACACAAAGCCTGTGCGTAATTCCAAAAAAGCCATCCATCTCTTCCCCTAGCAACTCTGTCCTTCACCACAAGGTCTGGTCCCCTCACAAAACCTGCATGTCTACCGAAACGAAAAACACACGTCGTTGTGTAAAGTGCATTCACAATTCAAAGATAAAAGCCAGGTGAAGAAGCTGCTTCGCCCTGTACTCACCAATGGCGCATTACCTCCTCAAAAAAGGAAACGGTCGCGTCTTGTGTAGCTGGATTCTTATTTATCTTTTAAAACATCCCTCCAGCGACAGCCAGGCTGTGACTGCGAGCAGAAACTGGTTCTAATCTGAGTGGCCAGTGTTTCTCGCCGCTTCATGGCTGCATTTGATCCGGGGGAGAGTTAGAAGCCTTAAATGTGTTGTGAGGGCACCGAGCTGTCAGACCTTTTGGCGAGTAAGATTGATCGCGCACAGGCTTCCAGGACTCTTTGTTTGGTATATAAGCAACAAACTGAGAGAGGCCTAGCACTTCTCCTTCCTCTCTCTTACTCACAAAGCCATATTTTTCACATTTCTTTTTTTTTGGGAAATGAAAAGACAACATGCATTGCTTGATGAAAAACATCCCAAATGTGGCTTTCGCAGATTATTCTGGAGGGGCTGCAAAACCGCTGCAACACTGCAGGGAAGGGCCATTCAATAACACTTTCATCTACATAATAACGCTGCAAATGGATTCGTTGTAAATGGTCGATTGTGAATGTGGTGGTGTGCTTCACTGCAATTTCAGGTAGAATGGATAATGGATATGCAGTGAGATGCCTTTCTCAGCATTGTAGCTGCTGTCCTCTCAGCAAACCCTGGGCTGGCTCTGTGGTTTTCCACCCTTAACATGAATATGAAAACATACTAAATATTAGAATAATATAATCTATCAATTATGGCAGCTTTTGGTTATAAAAAATATAACTGTTATCAGTCACAAAAGAAATACCACCTATGTGTCTAACCTTGTTTTTATGGGTATGTTCATGCACATGGGCGCTCCTGACCTCCTTATAAAATCGACACATAGTGAAATAAACGAAACACATTAAATATCATCTTTAATATCTCACAGAAGCCGGCTTAAAAGCCTTTAATGCAATAATGTTGGTAGGCGCGCATGCATACATGCGCGTGGTTCATGTTTACAAGTTTTTGTAGCATCTCTGTAAACGTCAAACAGCTGTTATGGGATGAAATGGCCTGAACGTGTCATATCCGTCAGTATTAACTTAATGGATGGGCTTTTTATGGCAACACATGTCATTGGATGCACTGCATATTTCACTATTATGCATCTTTAAAGGATCACATCCATTCTGCAGTGTGAACAGACTGGATTGTTGTTGGGTTGGTTTCTGTCGAGAAGTCTTAATATCAGTATTTTGGGTATATTTTTTCACTTGTGTAGCCTGAGTCTTGCCTATATGAACAGCTACTGACGTGAGAAGTGTGTGTGTGTGTGTGTGTGTGTGTGTGTGTGTGTGTGTGTGTGTGTGTGTGTGTGGTGGGGGCGTTCTCGACTGACATCCTCAAACAATACGAGAAAGAGGAGTGCACGAATCCGCGCACCCTAGGCTGGGCTCCTTCCCTGTAATAGTGAGCGTCAGCCATTCTTAAAAAACACATTTTGTAGCTTAGTGGACTGGACTGGAGGGGCGAGAGGAGGATAAACTGAGCGGACAAAGATGTAAATAAAAACAGTCGTCCCCCAGCTGAGCGAGGCGTTCTTCATCTTGAGTTTTTGGATCAATCAGGCAGACAGTGGCTTCTTTTGATTAAACCCCAAATTGTCATTGGGCAGAGGTAATCATGTGACAGGCAATTCGGTCCAATTTCAACCTTGTCTCCATGAATTCAATAGTTTAATAGTAGCTCGGTCCCCACACGGCCGTAATCAGTGAAATAGAAAAAACACCACCAGGAGATTTTTTTAATGATTTTTTCTTTCTCGTCCTCGCTGAGCCGCAACATTTATAAAAACAGGCGTGCAAACTTTCCTCGGCTCTCAGGGAGCGGAGATGAATTACGAATTCGAGCGAGAGAGCGGTTTTATCAATAGTCAGCCGTCGCTTGCTGAGTGCCTGACATCTTTCCCCCCTGTCGCTGATTCATTTCAAAGTTCATCAATCAAGAGCTCGACGCTTTCACGCCCGACACTGATTCCTCCTCCCTTTGAGCAGACCATTCCCAGCCTGAATCCGGGCAGCCATCCGCGGCACGGCCGGCCCAGGCACAGCCCCGACGGATGCAGCCCGCTGCCCACAGCCTCCTTACCCCCGGAGTACCCCTGGATGCGGGAGAAGAAAGCCTCCAAGAGGAACCACCTGCCGACCTCCAGCGCTACAACCATCTCCAATGGCCCTGTGTGCTTCTCCCCGAAAGGTGGGTGATTTTCTGAACTCTTACTGCTAAAAATGTGGCTAAAATAAGAGCTCAGCACAGAGGCCTTTCTTTACATTTTTTTTAAAAGGACAAATAGGCTGGAGACGTTTTCTTCTGATAGATTTATGGTTATTGCTTTGCTGTGATTGTGCATGGAGCAAGAAAAAAAAAAGTTTGGGTAAAGTTTTTGTGATGTCGGATGATTTATTCCCTCTAGCCGTAGCAGAGTTTTGATGTGTGACAGTAATGAAGAGTGATGGAGTGCCGTTGCCGAGGAGGGCAGCTGGAGCATTCATTAGTATCCCACACCAGCCTGGACCTCGCTGCTTTTCTCGTGCACCGTGTTTGCTTCACGCTCATGCTGGACGTTATTTTATGTGTACAACAATCTGATGAGTCGCCTACCTTTATGCTGTGATGATTTTGTGATAAAGGGTTTAAGCTACAGGCTGTAAGCTGGGTGACTGGCTCCAGCGGCCATTTTGCTGCAGCCTCTCTCTGGTGGGTTGTGAGAGTCATAATGTTAGATTCAGCGGGGTTATGTAACTGCTGTGTCCTGTGTTTTAATCCCACGCCACTGTGCTGCTTGTTTTCCAGGCTCGCCTGAGATTGTGGAGGGCGCCGGGGGAGGAGGGGGCTCCCGTCGGCTGAGGACAGCGTACACCAACACGCAGCTGCTGGAGCTGGAGAAGGAGTTCCACTTCAACAAGTATCTGTGCCGTCCGAGGAGGGTGGAAATAGCGGCCCTGCTGGACCTGACCGAGAGGCAGGTCAAAGTGTGGTTCCAAAACCGGCGCATGAAGCACAAGCGGCAGACCCAGAGCAAGGAGAACCACAACGGGGACGGGAAAGGGCCGTGCGCCGAGGACGGCATCCACAGCGACGAGGAGGACGAGGCCCCCCTGTACGAGCGGAGCGGGGCCCTGCTGGAGAGAGATACCTGCTCCTTTCAGAACAACTCTCTCGGCTCCACGCAGCAGCTCCACAATGGCGAGTCTATGGGCTTTGCTGCTGCGCCGCTGAACAGCAATGACAAAAATCTGAAACATTTTCCCAACCCGTCACCCACTGTTCCGGGCTGCATGTCAACAATGGGCCCAGGCTCGGCATCTGGCCCGGACAATGGCGACAGTCCCCCGGCCCTGGATGTTTCTATACACGATTTTCAACCTTTCTCCTCGGATTCCTGCCTGCAGCTCTCTGATGCAGCCTCGCCGAGCTTGTCAGAGTCTCTGGACAGCCCCGTGGACATTTCTACGGACAGTTTCTATTTTTTCTCGGAGTCTTTAACTACAATCGATCTGCAGCATCTGAACTATTAAGTGAAATCAATCACAGTAACTTTTTTGGGGGACAATAAATATCAGGCAACGTTGGTATTAACTCTGATGTTATTTGTATATTCGGTACATTTATTCTGTTGATATTTGACTTGACGATTAATACAAGGTAAGGATGAAATTAAATCACTGAAGTAGCTCTTCTCAACTTGTGACTTGTAATTACCATAACAAATTGATCTCTTGGAATGGAATTATGAGTGTGTGTGAATAATTATACAATATTAGGCCTATGGAACCTGGTGATTTTTATTTTTGTATAGCTTCCAATGTCTTGGATATTTTTGTTAGAATACAATTAACTTGCTACAATCATTTTTTTTCTGGTGTTGAGTCTTTTCTTTTTTTATTTGCAGACCTCATATTTTTTTTTCTTGAATTATTCATGTAGAATCATGCTGAATAAAAGAAGTAGGGCACAGAAAGACAGAGACGTTATGTAGATTTAACAACAGGTTGGTCATGAATATAAATAGTTTAGTCCGCGTTTTGTTGTGAGGGCACACACACGTCTGAATTTTACTTTTTTGCAGAATATAATTGAAACATAATACATATAATTTTAAGAATAGTTTACCGATAAACAAGGCGTCTGTTCTTTTTTTAAAATAATGCTAATGAATTTATTTAAAACTTTGCTGATGAAACTTTTTTAATATAACAAAATGACAAACATCTAAATATCTGCAAAGTAGCTGTTAATTATTGAAGACAGATGGTAGCATTATGTTTTCCTGAAATTATTTCTGATTATTTTTAGCATTATTATTATTTACACAGAAATGTTGCTGCCATTAAAACAGAATTCCTAACGCAGGATTTTTTTTTTTTAAATTTCACCTTCAAACTTTATACTCTGCAGAGCAAAAGCAAACAAGACCGCACAGATCTTAAGCATGACAGGGCTCTCTTAACATTGTGCGCATGTTGCAAGCAAATACCCGAGCCATGTTTGCCTTCAGGAGCTCATAAATCACTCGGTGGCATGAATGAGACGAACATTAAGGAGACCAATTGTGGCGTAATGTGCACAAATAAAACCCCACTTACATTTTCATACGGGACTCCCCAATTCCTTGGCTAAAAGGGGGCTGAGGCTCTGCATGCGTTTGGTAATAATTCATTTTTATAGCTTGTTTAAACACGGCTCTGGCTCGGCGACAGCGGCAGCAGGCTGCCTGCTCAGGTTATGGAGCTGCACTCTTCCTCGTGTTAAAAGTAGCCCAAACTCAAAACAGACTACATGTGGACTAGATGTGATTCATCAGACATATATTTACTTCGAACAGCTGCAGAGAGATAATCATTATGCAATATTTGGCTTGCTTTATCGAGAGATTTTTTTTTCTGTTTTGGGGCATTTTACAACATTACTGGAGCAGCAGAAAGTCTCGGAGGTCAATATTGGGATTATGACTGCTCTTGCTCTATTGTATTGCAAGTGAGTTGACTTATGGGAATCAGATATTAGCTCATTCACAGCTTGACTCGATATGTTATTCCACCACAACAGCTCTGTGTGTGAGCAGCAGCAACCACCACCGGTTGCGACGGCGGCCTGCACCGATCGATTCAGAAATTCATCTACACGCGCGAAATTCATAAAGTCGAGAGTTCAGGCGCCTTATCGAATAATCTGGAAACCATAAGCAGCCCATCGACTAGCTGAACATTAGCCTACTGGTTAACTGGCGTGTGTGTGTGTTTAAGGAGAGGGTGTAGGGTTTAAAAAAGAAAAGGGGAGGGGTACCCCTCCACTCCAGCGCCGAGTGACTAACCACAGGGCCAGTGTAACCAAATCATTCCGAGACAGCGCGCCCTTTTTGCGCACATGTGTTCACACAAAGAGCCAAGAAAGCTCCAAGGCCTGACGGAGTTTCCACAGGCAGGCAAGGCAATGATCAACTGCGCCCACTCACTCAGTGCTGCTGCAAAGGCAGCTGGGAAGACAGAGGAGAGAGGAGGGGCTGGGAGGCGTGCAGTATTGACCCCACTGCGCTTTTTCACTGGTGGGAAGTTTGCATCCCCCCGTACTTTCATTAACATTCCACGAGCTTGTAATATATTTTTATATCGAGGTTAAGATGGCTATTAAACTTGAAAACAAAAACAAAAACAACAAACAAAAAAGTTTACTTTAACAGGCCACTTTTATTAAATTTTAAACACAAGTTAATGAGCAACAAAATGAAAGTATCAAAAGTAAAATAATCGGCAGACAGTAGAAAGCTTCCTGTCAGTGTTCTGCTGTCTTATTACATGTAACATATTTAGTGATAGATGACTATTACTACTAAAATGCAAGCTGCACTTTAACAATATCTGTCTATCTATCTATTACAGTTTTACACTGAGAAGCATTTTGTGTGTTTGACCACATACAGCCGATAGGGGCGCTCATCCCTCCTTGTGATCCTCTTCCTTCCTCCCTCCCTCCTTCCTTCCTTCCCTCCTCCCCTCCCCTTTCTTCTCCTTCCTCAGTGAGAGGTTGATCCTGCACTCTGCTCGCTGTACCGCAGCTCTCCCACGCACACTCACTCTCCTGCCTGCTCTGACTCTTTTTTTTTTTCTCTCTCCAGCGCAGCTTTCCATGGCCATTAATTTCTCCAACAGCTTTATTTGATGAACTTAACAGGATAATCAGCCCACACTCGCACCTCGGGCTATATGGGCGCATTAGCTCCACGACGGGCTGCGCATTATCAGATCATTTGATCACTATACATGCATAATGAATACATGTGGGAGTAAAATCAAAGTACAAAGAAGACCCAATGACCCTGGGAGAGAAAAAAAATTAATATCACATCATATTAATGTTTAATATGTTGTCTTGTCGGTGCATCACCTGTGACCTCCCAGCAGGTAGTGAAAAACAGCAAAACATTTCTAAACGCCATTTTGATGGGGAACAAAGTTTCTTCTAAAAACTCTTTTTTTTTAAATGGATGACTTTAGCTTCTGTCAGAAGTGAAACCTTCCTGCCTCTCGTTCACTGTCACACTGTGACAATATTTGCTGAGCAAATCATTCACAGTGTTAAAGCGTGAAACACTTAACATTGGAATGGGACACTGATAGCCCACCATAGCCTGTGGCAGTGGCGCACACACTCTGAGCTATCCATCCACGAGAGAATGACACCATTATATATGACATCACGGCTGTTACGCGCGGGCGAAGGCAGAGACGCACGAAGAACACATGCACAACGACGTGCGCACTGAGGCACCAACACATACACGCACGCACGCACACGTGTTCCTCTCTGTTCCAAAAAAAACGTACCTGAGGTCAGAGTGTCTGGTCGTCCTCGTGGAGAGGTTGCAGAGGATAACGTCAATCTTTCCCAGGGCGGGAGAGCGCACAGCAAGGGTTAGAAACACCGCGCCTGCCGCTCTCGCTCTTCATGCGACCCCGTAGCTGTCCACCGCCGTCTGCCTGTTAGCTCATTGTTTGCTCGGCCAATACATTAGTGGCGACGCGCGTCACCTTGATCGACGAGCGCCTGGAATTTAAATAGCCACTCAAACACCAATCTGTCACCGGCTGAGGGGATAAGGACAAGTACCTCACTGGCTGACCCGGGTCCACGTGACAGCACCGTTCATTGATATCGGCCCCTGCGCCCCCCTCCTTCGTCTGATAAGGACAGAGTATAGGTAAAGGTTGGCACGGTCACTCAGGGTAAGAGGGGAGAGAGGAAGAGATCAGAGGGTGTCTGTAGAGCGGACGGTCCCTCGGTCCCGTTAAAACAATGCTAGAATGAGCAGCTTCTTAGACTACTCGGTGATGAGCGGTGAAGGTGGCTCATGCTCGGTCAGGGCTTTCCACTCGGACCACGGGATTACAACTTTCCAGTCCTGCGCAGTTACTGTCAACAACTGCGGGGCGGATGACCGCTTCATGGCGAACAGGGCTTCCCCTGACGGCATCCCTCACCAGCCTGGGGCATACCAGTCCACTGCGAGCTCACTGGGCCTCGCCTATGGGGCCCATCCGGCCTGCAGCTCAGGCTATGGACCCCAAAGTTTCTGCTCTACTTATAACCATTATGCGCTCAACCAGGAAGTAGACTCCACAGCGGGATTCCCCCAGTGCGGCCCGTTGATGTACTCTGGTAACATTTCCTCCTCCATGGTCTCTCAGCATCGCCAAGGTTACAGTGCCGCCCCACTGGGTCAACTTCAGTATGCCCACGCTGCCTATAGTGGCGGGCACGAGCAAGCAACCCCTTTTCCTGGATGCTCAAACCCGCTGTCACCACTGCATTCAGCTCACTTGGAGGCTTGCTGTTCACCTCTGTCTGATGGCGCATCTTCTGCACAGACCTTCGACTGGATGAAAGTCAAGAGGAACCAACCAAAAACAGGTGGGTGCCAAGTTGAGCCTGCAGCAATGGCACAAGTTATGCCTGCAGTCAGCTCTGGCTTATAAGGGTTCGAACTTATTGCACTGAAGTGAAGTCATAAATGTATGCAGATGTTTTCTGTGTGTAATACACAAGAATGTAAAAAAACCCCTAAACATTTAAAGCCAAGCTGTTGAGCTCAGAATTTACGCTTAAAATGCGTCACCACCGTTGTGCCATCTTCATAATTTATTTCACAGATTTAAAGGAAAAGACAGAAGGCTTGGGCAACCTATGATAGCGCAATTAACTATTATAATGTATAGAGTAGCAGATGCTATCTTTTAGTGTTATGACAATGAATTACAGCTTGTTTCGCAGTAGCTGACATGAATTGACTGCTGCGTAAAAGTTGCTCCCTGGCACGTGCAGTTTCCTCATAAATCAAAACATGAAGGGTAACCGTTCTGCGCGCTCACGATGGTTTGTTTGTCTCTCTCTCTGCAGGGAGGTCCGGGGAGTACGGCTACGGGGGTCAGCCGAACACAGTCCGGACCAACTTCACCACCAAGCAGCTGACAGAGCTGGAGAAGGAGTTCCACTTCAACAAGTACCTGACCCGTGCGCGTCGCGTTGAGATCGCGGCCGCCCTGCAGCTGAATGAGACTCAGGTGAAAATCTGGTTCCAGAACCGGAGGATGAAGCAGAAGAAGAGGGAGAAAGAAGGGCTGCTGCCGACCAAAGCTCCATCCTCAGACCCAGGAGAAAGGGTTCAAGAGAAAATAGACGATGCAGAGTCAGAGAAGTCTGTCTCAGCCCCATCTACTCCGTCTCCCGCATCCTCCACGGTGTCTTCCACGGGGACTGATCCTTACTCCCCCAACTAAGAACCCACTGCCTCTTTACCTCTTTGGGCCACAGACGGCCCGTACATCTCAAAGCTCATACTCAGTGTATCAAAGCCAAATTCCCGTTTGATGGATGACAAATGTGGACATTTAGGATGAGTTAATGCACTCTTTGGGACTTTGGGCCATAATATGAACCATTTCTGAGTAATTGATTGTTTTATATTGTGTATTGTGCTCAGAGGAGCGGTGGCATTCTCGTGCAAACAAATGCAGCACTGGTTTAAAATGTGTCCACTTTGTTTTGAGATCTGATGCTAAATACGGGATGAGCCACTACCAAGATGGTGCAAAAGCTATTCAGTACCTTCCTTACACCTGCTCCTGACTGTGCCAGTGCAAAGTCATAAAGCTGCACACACAAACAAATACCTCAAATGTGCCAAAAATGTGCGTCATGGCAACGGCCAGGCTGATTGCACTGGATGTCGTCAATTAGGCATCACACAATCAACGAGGCGACCTCGTTTATTAATCGCTTTAGAGTGCATTGTCATAGTACCTCCTTAATCAGTGTCACCTCTGTGTTTGAGGTCTGTGTGTTTGTGTGTCGCGACTGTCTGAATGTTTATTGTGTGGGACTTGCATGATGCGTAATGCTTTCATGTATTATTAGCGGGGCGCTGAGTTTTATCAGTTGGGGAACCGGTCGTGTATATGGCCATGTATGTCCCTGGCTTTTATCTGTTGTCTATTTAATCCAGTGGAGCACAAACAAAATGTTTTGTCCAGAGAGACGTTTACGGGTCAATCATGTGTATTAAAGTGCGTTTACCTCTAAAAACCACTCCTCTGTGTTATTGCTGAGCAAATCCTCCACCCAAAAACAACTCATTAATCTTTTATTTTAAGCTCTGCAGACAAACAACAAAAAAAGTTTCGACCATTTCCCAGTCGTTCAGAAGCCGCATGCTTCTCTTTTACAGCGCAGTCTCTCAATGTATGCGGCCGTGCGCGCTCCCGTCCCTGGGGCAAAGGGTTATTGGCATAATAAAGGCATGTTTATCCACGGAGGAGATGAGAGCGCGGACGTCAGCGTCATTTGTGATGACAACCTTATCGAGCTCTCGGCTCA
>JAPZDX010000008.1:15107553-15122662 GCA_029783625.1 Naso annulatus | reverse complement strand
CAGATGAGAAACATGTTTATTCAAAAACAGTCCTGTTGAAATCCCTAAAATGAACGTCTTCATCTGTGGATCCCAACAATCTTATCAGTGTCCTAGCTGTGTTTACTTTGTGTCAGTAAAGGAGTTGTGAGTACAGCTGAGTGTAAACACGTGCATGAGGGAAGGGGGAGGAGTAATTAACTGACACAGTTTTGAGAGAATGCAGAAAATACAAGGAAGAGAGAGGGTGTGAATCACAGTTTTCTGAAGATCTACACACTCTTTTGTTCAGTCAGTTGTGTTTAGCTGCTCTATAGGAGTCCAAAATCAAAGACCCAAAAATGAGTATAATACGTCCTCTTCAAACATTATCTGTAAAATGTAAAAAACACAATACAGTTTACACAAAGGACAGAATATTCACTGAAAACTACTCTTGATAACTGATTATTAGTTTGTTTTTTGCATATAAACATGTCAAACATTTGCTGGTTCCAGCTTCTTTTATGTGAATATTTGCTGCTTTTCTTTGTTATTCGTCACAGTAAGTGAAGAGCCCTTTGTGTTTAAGGCTACATTTTTTAATTAAACATAGAAAATCTCATTGAGATCTGTTTGAGCTGTAAGCTATTTTGCAGAGACAGCTTCAATAAAAACTATTATGCAACAGTTTGGATTAGTCACCTTTGTTTCTACACTGAGAGATTCATAGTGTTCAATGTCATGTCTTCATGAGCGCACTCCTCAGCGCGCAGGCATGAAGTGGATTGGTCTAAAAAATACTGATGCAAAATGCTGCTATCTGCATTTTCTAACAGTTTTTATACTCTCATATAATTACTTCTGTACAATCATCATGTGTAATTATTATTATTCTCAGCTATTCAGCTTGAGTGCTGGGGCGGCACTGCTTGTCGACTTGCTCACAGAGCACAACTCCGCAGCCAGTCTGCCGGTTTCGTGCCAAGGCAGTTACCGGCAAAACACATGCATTCAGTGAAGGCCAACCTACGACACCGACATTTCTTTGTGCTGGTCATTTCTGCTCATCCTCATCTCCTTTCTCCTTACTTTTCAATATATATCAACGCTAAGTAATGGCTATTTGAACATACATAGTAGATACAAAAGCCCATTACATCCCAGAGGAGTCCCGGGGAACGTCTTTGATTGTCTCCAAGATGACAGGACGCCGTTAGTCTCAAGCCCTGTGTGGTAGGAATGAGAACTGCGTCGTGTGCATCTGCGTCCATTGTGTGTGTGAACATCCAGAATAAGAATTGCTCCATATCACTATAAGAAATAAATATTCCCAGGGAATGTCTAAGGCATCCGTATTAAAAGAATGATGGTCGATGGCATCATTATCAGCCTTCTTAAAACTCTATTGTATATTCTAGAATTCAGCACCAGTCTATTGTGATCCACTGTGTTCTGATAGTCCAAACTCTCCCTCTAAGCTTTCCTGACATCCTGACACCAAAAATGAAGCACAAAAATAAATAACATTGATTACGTTGCTTACGGCACTCCAAAGACAAAACAAACACACTGCCTCTTCCTTGATATCAGACCAAATACTCAAATTCTTGTCCATCTCTAGTCTGGCAATGCCTCCACAGAAGCTTCCATAGGGCAGAGAGATTAAAATTATAAAGAACATACACACTATCACTAACTATAGGGCACTGTACAACATCCAAAATACGGGAAAACTATTCAAATAAAGCTGTGATGCAGGTTTTTCAGTGTTTTCCTGAGGCAGTGTTTTAACCTGTTTGAAATCTCAGCGGGATTTCCTTCATAATTACCAAGCTGGTCAGTCATGCAGTTCTTTCACTCTGTCTACTGCTGTTCCGTTTCACGCAGTATCTAACATGGCATTTGTGCAATAATTCATATCCCCATTCTCAGTTATTAGATGGTGGCACAATGATGCCACAAATAAATGCTAGTAATGGGGGTCTGGGGAGTGATTTTACGAAAAAGGCACCAGGCCAGACCAGCAGGGATCTTGTCTCTACATACCGATTTAAAGGCGTAGTATTTTTCATCGTACTCGTGGGCCCCAATGGTTATCTCAGGCAGAAACTTTGGTATGTGGGTCAGGGTTGCAACCCTCTGTTTGTCTTCCACGCTGTAAAACACAGAGAGAAGGGCAGAAAAAATGTGTTTAAAGCAAAGTGTTGAAAAAACCTGCATGTAGAAGCTAGAGGAGTGAGACGTACAAAAGGAAATCAGAACAAATTTGACTTCTCAGTTCTCCACAAGACTACTTTGCATATTCATCTTTAATAAGTACGGCAAACACAAAATTATTTTACATACTCAAGTGACAGCAGCGGTAACTCCACTTGTTGACTTGCTTGTTCCAAATTTAGAACGACCGCTGAAGCAGTTTTTACATAAATGCTGAAGGCAAAAATATGAGAAACTGAACTCTACACCAGCCACGCTCTGTCTGAGCATGTTGACTTTCATGGAAGCAGGTTTTTCAGCTTCAACTGACCCAGTGAATAATGAATATACAGCGTATGATCATTTCTTTGACAAATCACAGATGTAGACTCCTCTTTTTAATTACTGTGCTTAAACAAACCACACTTTCTTGCCTTCAGCACAGTAAAGCTTTTAATTATTTAAAAAAAAAAAAAACGAAAAAAAAAAACAGAGAGCAAAGAATAAATGATGTGTCAACGTCATATTATCCATGTCAACAAGAACCCTGGAAGGGGGCACTGTACAAGTATAGACCACCGCTTTTGTGTAAGCAAACAGGGTGTAGGTTTGAGCCACACTTCTCCACCTCTCAAGGCTCACAGCTGGTGGTTGTGTCTGAAGAAAGGGGATACAGTTACACAAATGGCAACAATCAACAGCCCTCAGGACATAACAACCACCAAGCAGCTGTTTCAACCCTAGAAAAACTGGATCACTGCTGGAATAAAGGTCGGGGTGTGATTACAGTCTTAAAAGCACCATGGCAGTCACATGTCACAGACAGAAGTTACAAGGAATATAAAACCACTCATTTTCAATAAGCTGTCTTTCACAGTAATAAGTGGGTGAACCTCTTGGCAAATAATTTTACACATATGGTCACCCAATACACTGGTCTTCTTGGGGTCTTATTTGTTTTTTTAAGTACATTTTATTGTCCCTGTATTCAGAGAAGGCTTAATATGTGCTATGATGAAGAGAGACAGGTGCAGCAGATGCTGTTAACTAGACTGACCCATAAACTAATTATATGGAGAAGTTACCTCATTATTTAGGGTGCAGGTTAAACTGATTTGCCAAATACATAATAAATGCAAGTCCCCCTATCTAACTAACTAGGAAAAAAGATCACCACCGAATAGAAATATGTGAGTGCTAGAGACATACAAAGTGAAAGCGAATGTTCATTTAAAGTTTTGCCAACATGCCATCTGATTTTGTTATCTTGTTTGCAAGAATACCAGGAAATGCCACAACATAATAAGTCACTAGTTTGATGACACTCATGGTTGTATAACATGGGTGTTGCTAGTTAGCTAGTGATAGCATTAGCTTTTCCGTTAACCACTGAGAAAGTTTTAAACGTAGTTCATCATCTCATAGTGAAGTGCTTTAGCTGGCCAGCCAAACTTCTTGGTACAATAGCTGAGGAGGAAAGTCTGATTAACTTTACGTAACATCACACGCATACACTTGCCTCTGTGGGAAACCCGCAGGCTCCAGCGTCACAAGGCCTTTGTCCCAGTTCAGGGGTTGTTCGGTGCACCTCTCGGCCACTGTCAGGCAGGTGCTCCCTGTCATCCCTGGCTCCTTCCCCTGGGCTTTCTACCCCTGAGTTGGTATCAGTGTTGTTGCTAGTTGAAGGCCCACAGTCAGCCTTGTCAGTGGCAGACACTTGGTGCACCAGCCATGTGTTCAACTGTGTGGGGAACCGCGGGGAGCCGAGGGTCCTCACCTCGTCTAGCAGCCGACGACTTGCAAAGAAATAGTCCAACTCGGGACATTTTGGATGCACACTATATCCATCAAGAGTGTCTCTCAAATTATGAAAGGGTGTTTGGGTGTAGGCTGAGCTAGGACCCAAGTTAATCTCTATCAGAGGCGCATAGTAGCCGCTTAAATAGCTGTCGATATCCACACGAACTCCAATCAAACTGAGTAAGATTGTTAACTGAATCAGGCCTTCTGTTAAGTATTTTTTCGCGATTTGCATTTTCTAAAGACTTTCAGAGCTGTAGATAGTTGTGAAATCCTCACCCAACAGTTCCTCTTTCCCGAATGGACAAAGGGAAAAGCTAACAAAAGAGCACGCCTTCCCCTGTCAGACAAAGAGGTCCGCCTGTACCGGCGAAATCGTTAGATATCTATGCTAGCTGTTAGCAGTTAGCTATCAGCTTCTATTACCTGTTAACGTGAACCTCTTGACGCAAACATAGCGAAAGCGTTACTTATCCGTCCCTTGAAGCGGACAAATTATTCATCTGCAACACTCAGCTTGAAACCTTCCTCACGTTGTCAGTTAAACAGAAAATGAAACATCTCAAAGGCTAAGTGCTGTCACCGCAGAGTGCTGCTACTGGGGAAACTTCGTTTCAGGATTTGCATAGCTCATGCAGATTGGACCAAAGCGCTAACCGCAACAGAATGTGATTGGATAAGAAGAATGTCCGTTATTATTTTGACCAATTAGAGAAAGGTACGGTAATTCTTGCTACCGCGAGTCCCCACCCGATTTTGAACAACATATATTATCTGTATTTACAGGAACAACAGCAGAAAACAAACAAATATTACTGATAAATCTATACTAAATGTTGATTTGTGGTGTTAATCTACAACTTGAACAACTTATTGATACCAAAGGTATTTCCCATGAGCATGGTAGGTTGCAGTTCCGGGACATTTGTGCTACTGACCTGCATTTGTCTCATGCTTGGCCCACTGGTGAGTTGCTGAATTACAGCTTGGACTTGTTCAACTACACAGTGCTGAAGAATCTCCCATCAGCGTGAAATGTCAAAGCAGGAAACTGGTGTTTACAAAACATCCTACTCACCAGACACCTAAATCACATGACCTCATACTTTCCTCGTTATCATAAGTAGAAAATGGTAATACTATTAAAAAAAAAATAATACTGTAGTCTAAATTTAAATACATCTAAATAGGCTGCTATAGATGTTTAAAATGGTTTCACTTTAACCAAGTTCAACCTGCTGGGAGCATAAGTAATACTACTACTACTACTACTACTACTACTACTAATAATAATAATAATAATAATAATAATAATAATAATAATTCAATCACATATAGGCCTAGACCTACAACCAAAGTATAGTCATTCATTATAATGAGATGAGCCTTTAAATCCATTTTTCTGCTAAAATTTGTCCAAGTCAAATACTGAATGCATGATTTCGATTGTAAGGCGTCACCTCTATTGTGGTACTTTGCTTTGAAAAGCTAAAAATAGGCTATGAGATAATCTAGCACTGTTCATGATATTAGAAAGAGAAGGAGAGAGGTTGAAGACTGAAAGATGGATAAACATACAAAAAACTGAAACATGAATCCTTGTTAGACAAATGCCTGACCGATGATGATGGTGAGCTTATATTTTGCATGAAGCAACCATTTGGACATTTCGAGGTCAGCCTTGTCAGTGGTTTTATACTCCAGGATGTCCATTTAATCTGAATCAATCATAGGATAGTTTTGAGTGTTGCCTGTTCATCTAAAACTCCTCATAGTTTGCATTGCTCGTGCTGTAATAGATAAGGACCCTTAAGACCTACTGGGGTTGTTCCCTCTAGCTGTATGATAGATAGGCTAACGTACTGTACTTCATGTAGACTCCTGCATGGTTGACCTCTACAGAGACACAAATAGAGATGAAATAAAGAATGGAAATCTCTGTGTTGTATTTGTCTGTGCTGTGTTTCTTTTTTAAATTTACAATCACGAGTCATATGAGAACAACATGCACAAAACAAATATTACACAAAAAATCTTTGTTTCGGAGGAGCTTATTCTGTCCTTGTCCACAATCTTGGTCATAGACTAGCTTGCATTTATCAAAGCAATATCAAAAGGAGCTACTCTTGTCTTGCTAGAGTCAGACATCCAGGCTCCTCGTTTGACAGGATTAAACCATGTGGGCCTCCACTGATAACTGATCATGCAGAGTTTATACTGCCTTATGTCAGAGGTGTGATTTAGAGCAGCCATGTGTTCGATTTGAAAGAGCAGAAATAATCGACAAAATCACAAGGAAACTATTTGCAGATTCAGGCAACATTTATTTTTGAAGAGCACAGTAAAATACATACATTTGTATGGCATATTCAGTGGTGAAAGAGGCATTCATATTCTTTACTCAGGTAAAACTAAACTCAACTTTTGAACAAAATTTATACTCCAGAGGGCCAATTACCAGAAAGAAAAACAATAAAAGTTTAAGTATTGATTATGCTGCACGAAGATTTCAAATTGTCATGTGTAGCCTATACTATTGTTCTCTTTAGTTTTTACTGATGTGTAAACAGCATTTTTTTTGTTTTGTTTTGTTTTTTAAGCTTGGTCAAGGTGGTGTTATTCTCATGTTAATTCTACAACAATAGTTTAAATATATATATTTCTATGTAATTTATATATTTATATACACAGCATATATATATATATATATATATAACAGTAGGCCTAATACTCAGGTGAAGGTCAAGTGCCCCCAGATTTTGTGCTTACACATGGATGTACCCTCCGCCACCATGCATAGCGTGTTGTGGGCTCTGTCTAAATACACCAGATTGTACATTTCTGCGTCTTTATGTGGGGATAAACACTGACAGACTTATAAGAGGACACAGTTTTGCTGAAGGCCCAAACACAAGAGACAGGCAACGGTCTTGCTCAACTGCGACTCCTGCTGGCGATTAATGGCAACATTAATGTAAAATCATTTTTAGTCATTTTTGTCACATCTCACATGAAATCGGGGCCGCAATTACAAAGGCGTGACCCACATTCTGAAACTTCGACTTTGTAGACTTGTGAACCTTTATCAAGAAAAAGATGCTAAATATATTCTATGTCTTTGTGTTAGTTTAACAGCTTGATGAGTGGGCTTCTCTTTGATAAACTAGCCTGTAATAAACCACCTACGACGTTTGCGTAGGCTGCTTTTACTTGGTAAATTCTGAATTTAGGCCTATATCGTTTTCTTATTTCTGTTGAAGTATAATGTGAGAACTGCGTGCGGGCCATAAAGGGAAAAAAAAACATCTGTCACGACCCTGATGTTCTTGAGCTGTAACTGCAAAGTGAGAATAAGCTGCTGAAGTCCAAATGTGTAAAAACACTTCCTCTGGGCCTCTATGCTGCACTCACCTATTTAGCCTTTGAGTGTTTGTGCAATGAAAATCCGCGGTAAGTCTTTTGGAAATTATCTGAACAGCTTTTATAGGCCTATACAGCACCACAAAGAAGCTGGGGAGAGCGTTTTTAACTGGAAATAATCCTAATGGGGTGGCTATAACAAGTGTAGTTCAACACAACAAGTTCAACACATATGTGAGGTTGACAGTCCCAGCAGCAGATAGTCGAGCATTCCTGCAGAGCAAACACAAATCAAGTGCAGTGAAGACAGCTCAAGCGTCGGCCCGTCTAACGTCCATCACTTCATTTAGGATGCAGATGCAACACTGTAAAAGCAAAACTGCAACCATGAAATATAAACGCAACGAGCAACTATCGGTTACAAAAAGTCTGTATCTCTATTTGAAACTGTATAGTCCATTAGACGTGAGTGTAAAATATATTCGCGTCTTAAGCTGTAATATCGCCGCATCAAAGTCTTGCACCTCATTGAGAAGCAACTGACATTTGCGTTTCCCCTCGTGAAGCCTCTACGGATCGGCTTGGCGGCCCCCAAAAAATCCAAACAGTGTCGCTTTAAAAGAGCTGCGAAGAATATCTGCTCCAGCTGATCTCGTGCCAACGTCCAGTCATTTGATTAATCCACAAGTATTTTCATAACGATGTGAAACACATTTAAATCAACTTTGTGAAGTTCTGACAGATTTATTAGGGGAGAGCTCTTAAATCACCCTTACATACTCCTCTGAGGGCGAAGCTGATTGGTGGAATTACACATGATGTGTGAGAAGCTAGTGCGCGTGCGCACCATTTTATGTCCCGCAAAGACTCACGGGAAACCTGAGGGAACGCCGAGGCGATTTCCGTGGGACTATTTTTTTTGTTATTATTTTCTGTTTTCTGCCGCAAGAAGGAAAGTTTAAACCCGCGGTTAACGTCATGAGTTTTCACTGATCTCAGGTCATATTAAAGGTTATGCAGGATGCAAGGTCAATAAAAAATTGACTCTCTTATTTTTTAGCCTAATTTTATTTATTTGTTGAATTATTTATGATCAGACTTTTGAGGCAGGGAAACACTCAGTTTCACTCCTGATGAAAGTGCATTTGAAATATTAATTTGCGGTATGAACCTATTGATTGCTAACCTTTGTTCAGTTCACAGTGGACGCACTGTGGATTTCATCGGTTAAGCGAGCTGATTAAATTAGCAAAGCAAAGGAGCTCAATACTGTTAATGCAGTCCTATTTGATCAGTTTCTACTGAAAGACTTAAATTTGAAATTACATTTTTAGTATAGGCCTATGTGCAGCTTATTAGGCCTATGGGGATTTTTTTTTCTTATAAAATTAGATTTTTTTAAAATTTGTTTATTTTTTATTTTTTTTAAAAAGAATTCTAAGACAGTAAAACTTTTTTGTATCATTTTTTTATTTCACACTTTCAGTTCATTCATTGAATACAGGCCTCCATTTATTTTTTCTTTTTTAAATGAACTTGCAATGCAAATAATAAAAATATCCTCACTATAATAAAAATCACTCTTGGAAAATGTTTAAATTTTCCACACCGATTAGTCTCGGCTACTTTTTATAAATTAATTAATTAATTTAATTTGACCAACCATTTAGATACTTATGTGTAATTGTGTGTTCAGTAAATAGGCTTTTTTCGGAGCTGTAATAGCCTACAATAACAATATTTTGGTTTTTTTCTCCTTTTTTAATACCTTACAACTTAATTTACCTGGATCTCTCAAATTTAAAATAGCTAAACATGTATTTTATGAAATCATCTTTTTTAATGTAGGCTAATAGAACAGTCTTGTGTGGTGTCAGTGTGTCTTGCAGCTGTGTGTGTATTTTGTGTGTGTGTGTGTGTGTGTGTGTGTGTGTGTGTGTGATTGAACAGGGCTCAGCAACCGGAGCTCTTTCCTCCAGAGAGCAAAACAACCGACTGGCCGCTCTCTACCTCCAGACCCCGTCGCTGCGTGATTGACATCCTCGTTTAGCCAATGAAAGAACAAATCGCAACCCCGGCTTCCTATTGGTTCTCCGCTCCAGCTCCAACAGCGTGCAGCAACCAATCAAAGAGCGTGTATCGCCATAAAACTTAATATAGCCATCCTGGCAGACTCTGTGGCGCCCCGCAGCGGAGGCATATGGAAGCAATTTCACGTCGGGCTCGCTCTCTGCAAATTGAGTTGTGAAAATGAAAAATGCATCGCTCTTTTCTGGGTTTTATTTCTTTTCCTTTTTCAATGCGGGTTTTGTTTGAATACTGATGTACTGTGCAGACTTCTTCTGCATTACGTGTCCGTCTGGTCTGCAGCAAAGTGAGCGCTTTGTGTGGGTCTAGTTAGCAGCGTTTCTGCTTTATTCCATCAGCAGTAATACATCCACCACTGACTCTAATGAAGGACTGCTGTTTTTATTACCACGCTAAGCCACACAAGACTCATCAGTTCCCTATTCCTTATTTTTTATGCCCATGTTTAGCTTTTAACATGTGATAATATTTTGCAAAGCAGTTGTTTATGCAAAAAAAAGTGCTAGTGCGGTATTGACCACTAGGCGGCACTACTGTCCAAGTTATGTGTATCTTGAAGTCTGAGCTGGGTTACTCACTTCTCCCAGCTGAAGCCAGAGTGGACTGCTGCAACTTCATAAGGCTCTTTGCTGTTTAATCATCAGTAACATCTCACTCAGTATTGAGAAATATGAAAACTGCTCTAACCACGTACAGATTTTAGAGCTCTTCCTCACTTTCTCCTCCCTCCTTCCCTTTCTTTCACCATCTCTCAAGAGTCCAGAGGCTGAGGGGCCAACATTGGGGCGAGGCGCTGACAGTTTAAAAAAAAAGAAAAGAAATTAGCACAAGGAGCAGTGGTGGATTTGATGTCAGAGACTGAGATGGCCGCCTTGATAAAGTTGGTCTGGCTCGTGAGATTGGCAGCCTTCTCCTTGGAAAAGAAAACAGAAAGGGCCCTGCATAAACAGAGAAAAATGTCCCTGGTTGGGTGAGGGAACAGCTCAGTATGATGTGACCTGGCAACTTAGGAACAATATCAGCTCACACACACACACACACACACACACACACGTGAAAGTGGAGGGATTGAAACTTATATTAATTAAGATGCATATGATGTGTTTGCAAGCATACAGGATGTGTGTGTGTGTGTGTGTTTTCAGGTCTACGTGTCGTAGCCTCTTTCTGTGTTTGAAGGAAACCTCCCTGTGCCCGCTCGGTTCCTGTAGCTATTGTGTCTGCTCCACTAATGGACTCCTCTCACCCTGTCTCCTTTTCCTCCCTCTGTCTTCCTCTCCTTTTTGTCCCATATCATATCCATGTATTCCCCTGGGGGCTGATTAAAAGGCTTTCTAGCAGGGGTGAGGGGAGGAGAAAGGGGAGAGAAGAGGAGAGGATGGGGGGATGGCAGTGGAGGAGAGTGGTCCTTATTACCCCATATGTCTGGACAGGAGAGGGTGGAGTGGAGGTCCTCTCCCAGTTAATCAATAGAGATACCGTCCTACGCTCTCTCTGCGTCTCCCTGTGTGCGTCTCTCTTTCTTTCCCTGTCTCCTCTTCCCTCCACCCTCAGACTCTCCCATTAGAGATAATGTGTCTGGTATTGACACAGCGAGGTCTGGGCACTATGACAGAAATACAGTTTTTGCTCTGCGAGGCCGAGGCCCACGTCAAAACTCTGCGGTCAACGCAAGTGACCTGACTCATCGACTTGCTGTTTAACCAGGGTGATTGTGTGTTACATCCTTTCATTGGTGGCCCCTCACTGTGAGATTTACCACTGGATCAGTGCAATTGATCTCAGCAGCATTTCTGTTTCTTCTTCTTTTTCAATATCTCTGGGAAAGTTAATCATAAATTCAAAGAGATTTAAAGTGTATAAAGAATGCTGAAACATCTATTCTTTTAGTATCGAGGATAACTCATTTCCCTCATGAGAAAATGTATGTAAAGGCATTACAATTGATTAGACTGGCACTTTTTCTCAGCAAGGTGCCCATAATTTTCCTGTGTTTTCCAGGAAATTGATGTGTGTAAACCTTTTATCCCATTAGCCATTGATTTTCATGGTTTAGAAGCTCCCTTTTTTCATATTTATATTGTTGTTGTTTGGTTGAACCCTAAGAGCTGGTTTCAGTAACTTTAGGTCCTTGTGATTTTGGTA
This sequence comes from Naso annulatus, assembly GCA_029783625.1. Classification (NCBI taxonomy): domain Eukaryota; kingdom Metazoa; phylum Chordata; class Actinopteri; order Acanthuriformes; family Acanthuridae; genus Naso; species Naso annulatus. The sequence continues at coordinate 15,111,112 of JAPZDX010000008.1, read as the reverse complement.
GGAAGATAAAAATGAAATTGTCTTTTCATTATTTATTCATTTTTATTCTTGATTTATTTATTTTCGTATCTACTAAAGACATAGTTACAGAGAGAACATGTATTTTGAAACTTACACAGTAAAATTATTTTTTTAAATCACTTTGGTAAAAAATAAACTAAATCAACAGTTCAGACCATAAATGGCAAAGTGTTAGTGATTCACTGAAGAATTAGAGAAAAAACTGCAAGATGCAGATTATGAGGTGACTTTCTGCATGGACAAGCACACAGATAGAAATACAGCAAGAGTAACAGTCGACTCATCAGTGAGAGGGCCCAAAACATTATTACCACATGCAAAATAATTCTTAAAAGGAATAATTAGCGTCCTGTGGGAGAGTGACTGGAACAGACCATTGTTGACTAGAATGGGGGGGATCCCTGTCTCCCCAGGCTGGTCGAGGGTCGTGTGGGTGTCGCCATGCAGGGCCGCAGGGTTTCAGGCACAGAGACTTCTGAGAGATGCCTGGGGTAGCAGTGGGGAGAACCACCTCTGACCTCCCTGACTCGGTAACCCCTGGGGTCACAGAGGGAGGGGCCGGCGCTACAGGGGATAGGCTGTAATTGATGTGGGGAGGGAGGGAGGCCTGTGGGGGCTGCTGGAAGCAGGCAGGGCGGGAGGGATGGAGGGGAAACCTGAGGCCCCAAAGAGAGGTAGGAGTGGGAGAGCTGATGAGGGCTCTGGTCTGTGTCCATGGATCTATGGTGCTGGATCCCACGAGAGGTAACCTGGCCGAGATGATGGTAGATCAGAGCCTCGACTGTCCAAACCACAGAACAATTTTTTATTACTTAAACCAATCGGCTATTTAAACAGGAATTAAAATCCAAATCTTGCATGATTCCTGTCAGTTGTATGCAGCAGTTTAATTTCCTTGCCAACACATATAATTAGAAGTCTTTTAACAAGTAATTGGCATAGTTGAGGTATTTCGAGCTAATAGTGAATACATCTGGGCATTTTTTTAAAGTATTTAATAACATAAATCTTTGAAAAGACTAAATAACCGCATGGGTTTCCGCTTTGCCACATTTTCGGGTAATCACTAACGTACTGTAATCTCAAAAGTCTTCTCTCTTGACTTGTGAGCCAAAGCCAAATAAGTATTTGTTGTTATGATAACGCTCGCTTATCCATATACAGACATGCAGCTAAATCCATCTCCCCTTTTGAGGTATTTGTCAAAGAACTGAACTCTGCTAGTATTTGGCAGAAAGTCACAGTTTCTCTTTCTTCAGTCGAAGGTCAAAGGGCACGCTGAATTGCTGAAGTCTGGTGGAGGAGGGGTTGAAGAGGGAGGCAATAGCTGACAGATGTTTACAGAGGCCTGACTGCACTTCTGTTACCATAAGAAGGGAGACGGATTTCACCACTACCACTAAAAGTCCCAGTCAGCTCCATGTCCACCGTGAGGGCCATGTGGTAAATGCTTCTCTGTGCTTTGGCAAAAACACTGGGCGCCCCTGTCTGCATCTTTGGCCCCGACTCTATCCAGATGGCCTGGGTGTATCTCACCAGGGGCCCAGGCCCAGTAGGTCTTGTGTGGGCCAACTATACCATCCATCCCATCCATTTCCACCCACCACCCGCCTCAGTATGGACCGGTTTCCTGACTGCCTCTCTTTCACAGCCACGGGATTCCTCAGCGCTCGGCGTCTCGAGCAGGCAGCTCTCGAGTTACCGGCAACCCGGCGCAGATCGTGTCAAAGCTGTTATTTTAGAGGACGGGGCGAGGAGAGGGAAAATGTGTACGATGTTTGTGAGAGAGAGAGATTCAGAGTTTCCTGTCCACATCATAGCACTCTTGAGGATTCTAGTCCTGTCATGGCGTTGAACATAAACATGTCCTCCCAAAGCTATAAACACATGGTCAAAGAAAATACTTGAGAGGTGTATCGCCGAAGATCAGAGTGGCTAATCTAGTCTGTGCGTTGGGTTGCTGTCATCCTTAAAAAACTGTAAAGGAGTTCATAATTCCTACACACCTCCTGTGAATTGAAACTGTACGACTCCCATTTGGGCAATTTTTTAGTTTTTTATTCCATACTCTTTGACTTCTAATAACACCTCTACGTATCAAACTGTTTGGAAATTCAAGAGGAAAACTCGGAATACAGTGAGTTAAGTTTTAGTGCTGATAAATTCTCAAAACCCTAAATCAACATGGATTTACGTGGAGATTGTGCAGCGGGATTTTGCAGGCACGCATATTAATGATGATGACCCCTGATTTGCCATGCTTGACTCGCAGAAAACAGATGGTGTTATGAGGGAAAAACAATTTGGCTCGCCAAGCTTGTTCCCCACTCCAAGACCACTGGTTCGTTAGGCCACTGAGACAGTACACTGTGCATGTTTCCCTGTATTTCAGGGTGGAAAAATAGCAAAACAAACATGCAAACAAAACCTCATTGGAAAATATAACCACTCAGCCAGCCAGATCTGCTTAAGACAGGGCTTTCATTGCTATTTTGTGCCGTGCATTCAAAGTTGATTTAATTTCTCCTCCCAGAGATGGTAAAACAGGACCCCACAGTATGTGCTGTAAAATGAAATGAAGTGGAAAAAACGTTTTCCACTTCCATAGAATGCGGTGAAACCTATGATGAAAATGAAACAAAATTATTATATACATCTGGGGAGGATTTACATGCGTAAAAATAGGGAATGATGTTTAACAAGTACGCGATCCAGGTTATTTGTCCTGCCTGTGCTGCTACATTATTATCCTTACAAACCAATTTGAAAGGGAAATACATCTAATAAACGGAGACACGACTTCAAAGGTATTTCTCTGCAGTTGTTAGATGATAGGCTGCAAAACACACCCATCCTCTCATGTTTAAAGCAACTGATCCCCATAGCTAATACCCATGATGGAGCCCTCCCTGTGTCTCTTTGGCCTCCAGAGTGACACTGTTGTTGAAGCAGGAGGAGGTGTGTGTGTGTGTGTGTGTGTGTGTGTACTGGGACCATGGTGCTGCTTTCACAGGACTGTGTCTGGTAGAGTGTAACGCTGATGAAGACTTCATCCACTCTGTTGTGTTCATGATGGGAGAGCAGAGAGATGACCCGGACTCTCCCTGCACCTCTCAGCCCCACAGCGCTGTCTCTCTTCCTCCCTCTCCCTCTTCTTCTTCAGTTCACTGCCTTATGTCAAAATCCACGTACACAATTTGTATATCAATGTTCATGCACACAGCTTCCCATAGCTCAGAAAAGGGTTGCACTTTATTTGGATAGTCTGGCCACAGATAGCTTATAGAGTATTTAGTTTTTGCATTTCAACAACATATCAGCTGGTTAACCGACTGTAAATATACTTGTTGAATCTTTGTCGAACATGTTCAAGGTTGATGTTACACAATAAAATAAGAAAAATGACTAAAAACAGTACCACTAACAAACAAACAATAAACAATTTTGCTGGTGACATGAGACAACGAGAATTTGATGGACTGTATGAATTCAGGTGCTAAGTGCTAAAGTGTTAAGGTATTTAAAGTGCTAGTGACAC
>JAPZDX010000008.1:15093237-15103523 GCA_029783625.1 Naso annulatus | reverse complement strand
GCAATGACGTGGTAACACTGGTATAGTCCTTTAAATTAATATTACCTTTTCAAATGAAAACATTCATTGTTCATTGCAAATTTCCTGCATATTTTTATGACATACAATAACCATTTCTACATTACCGGGACTTACACACATTCAGTGTTTTACATATACGTCCCGCTCAGATCAATCAGAACAAATACACACCAGGAGTTCACATCTCGCTGGTTCAAATGTAGCGAAGTTCCAACCAAAATGCTGCTTGCACGATGAGAAGCAAGAGAGAGTGACAGAGTAAATCCTACAAACAAGAGCCAAGAAGTGTTTTTTGAGTTCACATTCACTTCATCATCATTCACAAGATGGGCTTTTGTCTTCTTTGTTTTTCTGACCATGTTAAATTAGTTCAAAACAGATGGGTGCTGTCTCATTGCCAAGCCTTCTCTATGAAAGCTGTGTGTGTCCTGTGTGTGTGTGTCTGTGTGTGTGTTTGTGTGTATAGGTAAGCGAGACAGGGTTTATTCATGTACTGATCTGCTGTGTTTGTGTGTGGCTAATTACAGCTAAGACATATGCACAAATCTGTCTTTTCTCTTTGGCTGTCTAACTGTCCAGCTGTCGTATGCGCAGATGCACGCGCGTATGAGTGTATTTGTGTGTGTGCTCTAGCATGCAGATGTCCTGGGGTTGATCTACTGCCAGTTACAAGGTCTTTTGGAGAGCAAAGTGGAGGGGAGGACAGCCAGGGGATTGGCAGGGCTGTGAGGTGCGATCCACGGGGAGTCAAGGTTTGTGTCATCATGTGCAGCATGCGTTTGTTGCTGGGCAGCAAAAGGTGTTGATGCTGTGTTGTATCCATAGTCTGAATTTCCAAATTTAACATGCATATGGTCTTTGTCACGCACACAGTTTGTGTATACGTGTTCCAAACCTGATCTAGGATGATGTCATATGCAGCTGCTGCGAGGCTGACAGACAGTTTCCGCACCACAACATTGGGCCCTATGGTCCGCCTGTCAGGCTGATAGACAGGTGAATGACACCAATGAGAGCCAGCCGTCCCTCCCCCAAGGAGCCAGGCATTGAGTGACAGCCAGTAAGCAGCCAGAAAGAGCTTCTTTGAACCTGAAAGTAATCGCTTTAACTTTTTCTCCTTCTCTTACTCCGCACTGCTCTTCGCTCTTTCTCCTTCTTCTTCCTCTCCTTGGCTCGCTCTTGTCTCCTCAGCCTCTTTTCAAAAAAGTCTCTTTTACTTTTTCTTTCTCTGTGGGTATTTTTCTCTTCCACTGAAGGCCTCTGTCTTTTTTCACTGTCTCTCCTCCACCCCTCTCTTTCTCCCTTTCACTCTGTCTGTCACTGCTCTGTGCTGTTTTCTATCACTGTGTCACCAAGTCTTAAAGAGCAGCTTGACTGCCTCTAAAGTCAAAACTGAGGAGAAAAGAGTCAAAATAGGCATTAGGTTGTGTTAAGGACTTCAGTTTGTGTGTGTGAGTGTGTATGTGTGATTGAGAGGAAGAGAGAGAGACAGTTTAGCTGCAGAGGTGGTATTCCTCAGCTGTTTATTCTGGCCATAAATCTCTTCTCTTCTCTTCTCTTCTTCTCTTCTCTTCTCTTCTCTTCTCTTTCCTAAACGTAAAGCTTTTCCGCCCAAACTCAGAGGTTTCTTGGCCGAGATTTTTGGACAAGATATTATTGGAGTATCACATTTTGGAAACATCACACGGGTGGGTTACTTCAATGCTCATTTGGCAATAGGAAATCCTCCACCCTTACCCTCTGGACCTCCACCGTCCACTCCATGCCCCTGCGTGTCTCCCATCAGAACTGCAGTGAGCCCACCCAAGCGCCTTTCAGCCTGGCACTCTGCCCGGGGCCCACACACCCATCTGACCTCATAGCTACTGGGACATTGCCCAGGCCTTTGCACCCGCTGACCCCTCACCTCTTGACCCACTGTCCCACGGTCCTTCTGGCTTTTTTTGTCACCTCAGCCAACCACCACCACCCACACTGGCATCCAACCCTTAAAATGTACAGACGAATCTTGCAAAAGTTTGTTTTGTACCTGTGTATTAGATACATTTGTGTGCTTATCTGGTATTTTGGGGCATATGTGTGTGTGTGTGTCAGTGAGAAAGGGGTTTCCAGCAGCGTTTAATGAGGCTTGATGCCTTGTAGTGTGAGAATATCCACTTCCCTCTCTGTCCCTCTCTCCAGCTTCTCTTCCCTCTTCGTTGCCAGCTCTTCTTCAACTTTGCCTCCTATCCTCTTTATCTCAATATGTTTCTGTCTCATTTGTCCATCACATCCTTTCAATCCATCTTCATCTGCGTGTCGTCTCACTCGCTCAGTCAGTCAATCTCATTGCCTCGCAAGTGTGAATGTGTCTCCCGGTAGAGCCTTGCTGTAGGTTTCTGTCTCCTTTCTTTGTTGTTTCTCTCTGTGTGCTTTCCCTTTGCCTTGTGAGAAACTCTTAAGAGTCTTTGTTATGAGCTCCAGTCTCTTCCATGGTGACCAGCATTGACTGACAGCTCTTACAGAGGACTCTTCATTGCATGGACCACGGCAGCCATGAAGGAATGTGTGTGCATGTAAAAAAAGAGAGTGCATGTAGGTGCATCTAAGCATGTACATGTATGCATGTGCGAGCGGTTTCTGCACACAAGTGCAAGTGCTCGTCCTCCTGCGGGTTCATTTTTCTCGTCAAAGGGTTACTGTGATGTTTATCTCAGTGACATAGACAAATAAACCAGGGCAGAGTCAATCTGAGCCGGGCAATCAGTGCAGAGCCTTCTACGGTTCTGCAGCCTGTTTGTTTATCCTCCATGTTTCCTTTGAACCCCCCACCCCAAACACACACTGATGTATATGAACTCATATAACCTAAGAGAAAGAAGAGAGTTAAGTGTTAGTTTGACAAAGAAAGACCTGCATGCAGGGAAGGACTGATTAATGAAAGAAAGGCCCACAAAATTGATTTTAATGGCCGAAGATTGGGTTGGTCCAAAGTTAGGTCACCACCTTTTGTGACTGAGGTTATTTCAGTCCTGCTCTGCTCCCATGCAAAGAGAAAAACCCTGCAGGCACTATCTTGGAAATCTGACAAAGTGAAACAGAAGGAAGCTTTTATGTGAGTATTTTGAGTAATTATTTCAATCTTCAAAATGCTCAAAAAAGCAAAAGACTATGCTGCGCTCTTTATGCACTTTATCTTGGCTGGAGTTTTTCTGGAACATGTCTCATTATTCTCTGTCAGCCATTAGAGCCAAATATCTAAAGCAGTGATTTTAATCAAAATGATAACATCAATTGCTCCATGGAATGGAAAACAGAATTGTTGAAATGAAAGCCTATGCTTTAACTACCTTAAGTGGACCAAATGATAACAATGGGCGGGACAGGACATGGTCAGAGGTTGACCTTTTGACTGACAGGAGCCCTGCAGTTTGACGGACAAACTCCATGGACCTGTGGAGCTCAAGAATGTCAGCTTGACTTTAAAACTGAGGACCTGCTTCGTTTTCCACATTTTCTCCGTGCCTGTGCAATGTCTGAAAGATGGAAATATGTGTCCGTATACCTCGTATCAACCCAAGTCAAACATAGACACCCTGGCAGTCCGAAACTCAAAGCCATACAATAACACAACGCAAAGACATTCCATAGCACCCAGTGAGAGGGCTTGAACTATTGCGAAAACATTCCCCATATAAGGAAACCCCAGAAAATACACAAGAACGGCATTTGATATTTTTAAGGACATTACTCTTGAAATGATCTGGAATTGAGAATATAAGCACGTCTTTGCCTCCTCTCACTCGAAGCTTGCAAACCACATTACCAAAACACCTAACTGTCAAAAGAGCTGATTGCTCTGTGTTAAATGGCTGACAATCAAAGTGGTCTCATGTTTAAAAACTGGCGGCGGTAACGGCACACTGAAGAGTGGTGGTCATTCATTTCAGGTTCCCAGCGTTTCCAGCGGGAACTTCCGCAATTTGAAAGTAATCGAGGAGAGAACAGCAGACGGGAAAGCGAGCAAAAGGGAGAAGCAGTTCTGTGTTATTTATATTTTTAGTTTCCTCTGTTATGGCGAAGTCTTTTTGAAGTCAGCAGGCAGCTTTTGAAAGGATCCAGCCCTGTGTGGTGGACAGAGATGGAGTGACTGAAGCAAAGAGTGAAAAAAAAAAGGAAAAAAACGATGAGTGTCAAGATTTCCTGAGAGTGACAGCCTGCTGCCTCATCTCTCTGAGCTATCAATCTCCGGGGGCATTCTAATTATCCATAATTGGTCATAATTGGATTTAATTGGCTTTGATTGGCTGTAATTGGGGCGATGGGCTAATCTGATTCGAGATCAGAGGCATAGGGGTCCTGTGTGGTTTGTCAGTGAGTATTCCCTCGCCCCTCCGCTGACCCGAGATGTACACATCAAACGCATTCGTTTGTAACACAGCTGATTGCTACCGGTCATTGCTGTGTGATTTGGGAGCTAAACTGCAAAACAAGTTCTCATGTGTTTATGTTGCGAGCTTCAACTTCAACGTAGTGATTTTTTATTTTTATTTTTTTTAGAAATTAGGAACAACTTCCTTAATAAATACCTGCTGGGTGTGTGTATACATCATACGTGTAAGAGCATTTATGCATCCAAACATACACACATGCACACAAAAACGGCCTCAGAGAGAAACTGAGAGGGAGTGAGGTGGCAGGAGAGATCATAAGTAAACAGTAATGTAATACAGCACTAATTTGAATCACATTTTCTTGCCCAGAGCCGCTGAATTCCTAATTGTGCATGAAGCTGTCCAGAAGTCGTGCTGAATTATAATATCCCAGACAGAAAGAGAAAAGTGACTCTGCAGCATTTTGATTTGGTCTGACGAGGGACTTTGAGAGGAGGAGAGGAGAAGGGAGGGAGGAGAAGTGTTTGTATTGGAGAGAAAAATCCCTCCTGCCCTCTTTTTCTCTCTCGCTCTCCCTGTCTTTTGTTCCTGATTTCGGTCTACCCGGTGGCTTGACGGGCAGATGGAAGCGATTATATCGTAATAATAAACCATGGGAGGAAACCATGGGAGAGAGGAGAGATGACAGAGGAGGAGGAGACGGAGAAGGGTGAGATCTGCAGAGCGCTCACGGGCCAGCACATGTGTCGATCAGGCCCGCGGATCGCCGCCTGTGCTCGTTTCCATCACCTTGATGGCTCAGACCTACATCGCACCAGCCTGAAAGAAATAAAGGGATACACAATTCCCTTCCCAGAGATGTTATACTTTGATCACAGCTTGATTAGTCTTGATGCAGCGTGCAGATGTTTCACACATTGAGGTCTGGTCTTGAAAGATGAACTCATTCTCTCTAAAACAACAAAAATCATTTCTGCTCCTTCCATCTTTTTGCTCTGCATGGCAGGTGCTGTGTGTATTTTTTTTTTTTTTTTCAGTTTTGTGCTGCGGTTTTACTCTGACAGTAGCCCTGTCTCTCGCCCTGTCTCCCCTCAGTCACAGTGTGTTTAACATCTGCCCCGTAGGCCTGTACCTCTCACTGCCTTTCAGCACCCGTCGCTGCCTGCTCAGCATTGCAGCGCCACGGTGCTCTGCAGTCACGCCAAAAAACAACTCTTATCATCTGCAAGTCAAGTGCCATTGTTTTATGGCATCACCATCAAACTGAGACTAGTGCTTGCATACAGCAACCTGTCAGCCATCACAGAGAGAGCAGCAGACTGGGTAAATGTCAAACTGTGACTGCAGGACAGATCTGGCAAAAACATGAAGCACCTGCATGAAAACAGGCTGAATGATGATGGCATCAAACAGTAAAAAATTCTTTGCTGAAAACAGAGAGAAGTGATTTGAGCTCGGCGGACAGAGGTTGAGTGGGTTAATGTGTAGAGTGTGCTTACGCATGAATGTCAGCATATATGTGTGTGTTTGTGTGTATGCGTCAGGGGCAGCTGGTCTACGGATGAGGGAGAGAGCCTTCATCCAGAGGCAGGCCCCTCCCCAGCAGCACTACACCCTCCCCTTCGCCTCTACCCTTTAACCTTTCACCCCTCACCCTAACAGCAGCATAATACGTCTGTTGAGGGATCAGGGTAGGCAAGGTTGTTTTCTGCTCACATCAGCATCCTCTCTGTCCTCCAAATTGCCTTTGAAAGCACTGAGTGCCATGGGGGGAATTATTAGTACAGCCTGTTTTGTTCTGTTTTCCATGGTTGCAGCATTTGCATCGCACAGACACTGACTTCAAGCTGTTGTGTATTTGTACTACAAGCATCAAGGTGCGGGCAGAGTGAACAAAAGGCAAACTTCAGAGGTGGCGTGATTGCACACAGAGACTCAAATTTGATGTTGATGGCTGTGAGCCAAATCAAAGATGCATTTGCATGAGTTCACTTGAGCAACAAAACGAAAAGTTCTCAATCAGAGGCATGGAGTGGCTAAATCACGCCCCTCTATTTCTGAGCCATGGAAAAAAAAATATAAACAGTCAGTGGAGGTCAGTGGAGAGAGACAAGTTTTTGATCCTGTTTGAATTGTACCACCAATCTCAAATATGATGTCTGTCAATTAAAAGGATAATTTTGCAAGTCAAAAAAAATTACAGTTAATCACAAGACTGCTGAAGTATAGGACTTTGAAAATATGTATTTAGAAAGACTCCACATCTGAGAACAGAACCAACTAAATCTCTGTTTGCTTGGCTGCAGCTCTCAACATGCTTGTAATGATTTTCACCTCTTTTAATACATTGTCCCTTATTCTGAAGGATGACAGAGACTGTGCTATGGTTGCAGCCATGCTAGCATTGGTGATGTGTATTGTGCAAGACGAGAGATGTAGTTCACTGAGCAGTTTCACAAAAACTAAAAGGTACTTAACTACCTACATGACAAACTGCAACTTTGTTGATGTGTAAAATTGTCTTAAAATGACAAACATCATATTTGAGAATGAGAACACAATATAAACCAGGTCAAAAAATAATTGTTCTCTGTCCATTGACTACTGTAGCCGACAAAATTTTCCCGAAATAAGGTCCCATGGGGTCCACCGGAAGGGACGTGACTTAGCCACTACACTACATGAATATGAAGATTTTAAAAAAAGTGAAAAAATACTTGAGGAAGATATCACTTATGCAATCAGTGAATGTGTTGCTAGCTAGTTTAAGCTTATGTCTGTACAGTCAAGACACTGGCTATTTAGAGTGAAATAGCTGCAAATTGTGACCAAAAGTGACCAAATGAGTGCCAATACATGAGGCAAAAATTTATTTTTTGGTTAAACTGAACAAACTTAAGAGTCAACTTTATAATTTAATAATGACAAGCTTAAGGTCACTAAAGTTCAGGGTATGTGTGATGTGTCATTTGACCTTGTGAACGAGCAAAAGTGTTAGAGCTGTTACATACATTCAAACTACTCCAGTGTCATCAATCTGCATACAAGCAACACAACTTTTATAGCGTGCAAAGTCCAGTTTTGCACGCAGAGATATGCCGTTCCATTCAGTTCTGCAGAGAGTCAACAGCACACAAAGAAAATGTCTTGTGAGGGAATATGAAGAGTGAGAAAGTCAGTACAGGGTGGAGCCAGAGATAAGACTGGAATAAACAACCACAGGGCTTTCGTCCCGGAGACAGGTGTTCCTGTAACACCAAAAGTCAACGCTGACTTTTTTCTAATGCACATAGCTTATTTACTATTATCACAGAAGTAATCTAGCAGATTTTTTTTGCCTAAACCTAAGCAAATTTGACTGTTTAACAATGTTAATCATATGTTTGAACATCGATCTATTCTCAGAAGGAGTTAATGGAAAGGATTGGTATGTCATCTGCACAAAAAGACTTTGGCATATGCACTGCACACATGCATTACACATCGTTTGTAAGTGCAAATTCGCACTATTAGTACACAGAACAATAAGACAAGGTTGGTTCAGACATAAAGGTTGGGTTAAAAGTGTGCCATCACAGAGAGGAGCAGGTTGCAATAAATGTTTAAATGGAAAAATTACACTTTTTCTTATTTTGCAAAGTTTCTTGGGCAGCGCAGTGTTGCACTTCTTTCTTTATACAAATACTGATGGTAGATGTGTGAAGAGAGAGCTAAAATGCTGGGAACAATAGAGAGTTCTACTCTGCTTGTCACGTCTGGAAAGGTGTAAATATTGAGGAAGCATCCTCCACAATTCTGACTTTGCCTGGAGCTAACTGCTACACAAGAAGGACTTCTGTTTGGTGGTAGATAAACTGGAAAAGTCTGATACTCAGAACTGAACAAGTCAGTTTTTAAAATGTTGTGGAACCAAATATGTCACCTCTGAAAATGATAAAAACTGACATTTGTGTTCTTGCCCCGTCCTGATCTGGTTTGTCTCCTAGGTCCAGGGAGTCACTGCAGTCATCACAGTGAAGCAACCATGATTTCACCCAATATTCCTGTCATGTTTCAGCAGGCTGTTTATTAAAACCCTTCAGCCAGCCAGCAACGGTGCTGTAGACTCTCAGCCACGGCGCCCAGTAACACTCTTTCACATCACAACTGTCGCCTCCAATCTCTGTCTGTTCCCCTCTCTTCATGCTACAGCTCTTATTTTCCTTCCTGCTGTCCCAGTGGTGGTTTCCTAAGTATGACATCATCACTCAGCGCCTGAATGAGGGCTCGGTGACCCATAGTGCACTTCAGATGCAACTCTAGTTTGACTTGTTGTTTTTTTTTTTTTTTTAAAAAGAAAATTCCTCAGAAAGTTTTATGCTGGGCTGTTGAGTCATTGACTGTAACAGTTGTATATTTCTGTCACATCCATCAACAAGACGTCAATCACGAAGTTCAAAACAAACATAGAAGACCACACCTCCCATTCATGACAGGATTTCACAGTAACTGGATTTGGGAAAGACTAAAGAAGGAATGGCAGTTTTCCTCTTCCTTAGATGAATAGATGTCCGATTGGCACTGAGGCCGGCAGCACAGTATCAGGCAGACACTTCCTGGAACAGGGTTTCCTTCCGCCTACGGCAGGGGCCTCGGCTCTGATTAAAGAACAGGAGGACAAGGGACACCTGAAAGAAACAGCAAGCTAATCAGACAGGAGACATGCACACGCAACACACACAAACAAGTTCACACAGAGGAAAAGTTAGCATGTCCACACACGCTGGCAACGCTGGGAAAGGAACATGTCATCAGCAGAAACATACATCACACAAGCGTACAGCCTTTAATCAAGATGGGTACTTCTCTTGCCAAATGTTTGTCAAATAACGGTGTGTGTGTGTGTGTGTGTGTGTGTGTGTGTGGGACCGTTCAGCTGAACTTGATTTCCCAATGCCTGCTGCTCCGGATACCACAAAAACACCCGCTGCCTCCATTGTCTGCCTCCTAAGGAATTCCCAACCTCTGCCATCTCTTGATTAGCAGCTCAGCCGATCGCGTGATCCTCGCACGACTGTTTGACTTTCCCCATGTTGAGAAAAACACATGTTGTTGCAAACGATACAAGATCCAAATTACAGAACCTTGGAACAACATGTCCACCCATTTTCCCTCCAAAAAGAGCATAAAAACTTGAGAAGTGTTGGGAGTTTGAGGACCATGTTGACAAAGAAATGAATGCAGAATGCATTCGCAGACGTGCAATCACAGGGATGCATGTATGGGCATATGTAGGCATGGACGCTACGTCAGTTTGTGCAGCTGTTTTGCATGGATTACATAGCAACTGTGTTTTTTGATGGCGGTGTTTGTCTCCCTTCAGAGCACCGTTGAAATAAGGAGATGGAAAAACTTCGTTTTTGGATCGCCATTTGCAGTTTCTGCACATTTCCCTACTTTGAGGGCTTGTCTTTGTTTTCTCTAATTGCCTTTACACCTCTTTCTTTCAACTCCGAATCCCTCCATCCCGCCAACCATCTGGTGCCTCTTCCCCACTGAGCTGAGTTTGCTACTAACAACCCACAGCTGGGCTCGCCCACACATCAATTTATTCTAAAGTTGCACAAACAAAAACTTTTTGACAATTTTTTTAAACAATTTTTAAATTCTCAGTAAATTCAATAACTTCAAGTTATATCAAGTTGATTGACGAATAACTGTCTAAGATATTCATTATTAATAACATATTTATTGGCCAGCCAATTAAAAAAATAAAACGTTATTAAAAATCGATTATTAGGATTTGTGAAATGATTTTGATTTTTGGAAAGTGAGAATCTAGATTCCATTGTGAGTCGTTTTTTTATACGTCTGCAGGTAAAAAGTTGAATCAGTTCTCTTGAGGCTTAAAAA
>JAPZDX010000008.1:15075698-15089395 GCA_029783625.1 Naso annulatus | reverse complement strand
CAGCTCGTCGAGACATCACCTGTCACTAAGAAGCGCAGCGTAAAGCAGCCAGTAAGAGTGCACGCCCTCCAAAATTACCTGTGTTTGGCTGAAATATGCTCATCTCGGTCTGAATACAGAGCCAAGGAGAGGTGCAGAAGTCTAGTGTTCTTTCAGACCACCTGAATACAAATATGCTGAGAGGTTATTATGGAATTTTTGCCCAATGACACTGAAAATAAACTGCCTACCTCAGCTTTAAATATACTCGAGTAAAGAGTAAAAGTGCAAGCTTTAAAAAAAGGAATATTTAGAGTACTCAGTCATTAAAAAAATAGTCTTTTACTCATGTCGGTCACTTCTGATAGGTTACTTCCCACCCCTACAATTTAGTATTTTAATCCTTACTCAATTTTCCCCTAAGTTTTTGGGGACCAACCACAGTATTTTCCAAACTGTTGTTTGTAAGATTTATCAGTTTTGGAGGGCACAGACACATGATATGCACCTGATTGAGGCATGAGATTAATAAGCACTTATGTGTCGATTCAGAGGGCAAACGATGCACATTATCCTTTAATGTGCATTGAGAGGTGGATAAGGCCTCAATTCTGCTCTGAATTCAGGGACACCCCACAGAAACCAGGGGGGTCCGTGGCTCAGGAGCTGAAGAGGAAGCCCCGTCTGATGATGGATCACATTTCTCGCTCTCTTCCACCTCTCATCTTCTATCTTCAGGTCGGCCTTTCCTTTCATCTTTAACGTGCTGATCCCAGGTGCAGAGAAAAAGATGCGTTTAACTGCGTGTGTTTGAGCGAGAGGGAGACACCCACAGAGAGGCAGAGGGGTGAATGAAAACATTCCTCACCTGTCGGCTGAGGAGCACGGTTCAGCTGACAGCTTATAAAGTGTGACCGCGGATCAGTTTGTTGCTCTTTGGGGTGACGGTTCAGCAGTCAAAGAACTGCGAGCCATAAACCTAGAAAGGGAGGCACCCTGGGAAAAAAGGAAGATTGAAGGAGAAAAAAGAGGAGTACAGACGGAGGAGGGAAAGGGTGGTTACAGGGATAGAAGCACAGACAAAGAAAGATTGTTCCCCTTCCAATTCCAGTTATTGAAAAACCACAGTTGCATCACCCAGTTTTATGAGCTGCACTTTATTATCTTTAGTACTCGATCACATCAGAATCAATTTACTTTCAAAATCCAACCGCAATATCCTCGAGAAATATCTATGAAAACGCACATTACTATGAAGAACATGACAGCCAGGCAAAGGCATAGCCCCAGAGTGGGTAAGTGTTTTATTTTCCCAATGTAATAATGATGGTTTGTTCCCTGGGAGCAGTATGTTACATGGGAACACATTTGCAAATCAATGTGTGTTTTTACACTTGAACCACAATAACAGGAGTCTGTTGTGTTTGCTGCTCCTACAGCCACATTTCACGTGATTCATGCCTTTGTCAGAAGCCAGAAAATCAACTTAAAGGTTATATATTGGTACAAATTGAAAATAATAAACCCCCCTCCTCTCGTCTCTCTCCAGGGGTTACAGGGCAGACAGGGTCCCTGGCTGCCGTGTGACTTGCTGGCCAATTAGTGCAGAATTTGAGCGCTGTAACGAGCCAGGGGGGAATAAAAGGAGTTTGATTACAACACCTAAACCTTCCTGTCGCCCTCAAGCCGGCACCCCAAATATCTCAATGACAGCCAAGTCACAGCTGGGGACGCCGGCGTAAATGCTCCAGACCACACAACCCTCTCTGTTCAGTGCAGTTTGTGAATGAGCAGTCAATGATGTGAAAACAGCGGGTACAGTTTTTCTAATTTTTCAGGCATTGTTTGCGTTTATTACAGTACCCGGGCGAAGAATTTATCTTTCAGAACAAGAGGCTTATTGAGGCAGCTACAGACAGAAAGTGGGAGAGAGGGAAATATACAAAGCATAAGTGCCTGGTTTTTCCTACATGCCTGTTCGTGCTCGGGGCTTCATTTGGAATGCATGGCGTAAAAACCATAATAAACGGTGGGATTGAATCATTCAACAGTGCTGATTTGCTTGGCCAAACGCAGGGTTGAAGTTTATTTGTCTCTGTTGTAGTGAATCAGAGCCTTGGAGCGGACTGGATTCAGTCATCCCTGTAAGAGGAAGGAGTCAAACAAACACATGGCTCCAACTATTTGGAATCATTGTAAACAACATTGTAAAAATTGAGTGGATTGGCACTTCATCTGGGTTGGTGATTTCAGGATGTTCTACCAACATGATGCTTCGTGAGGTCTGGAATTGATTCAGCAAAACTCACTAATCAGACCACAGAAGTAAGATGAAAGAGACTCAACTAGCACTTCTCGTCAAATGCAGTTCTGGACATATAGGGTAAAAGTAGGACATTCCAGATTCTTAACGTTTATCCACTAATAGCTCACATACACCACATGGATTTGTCTCCTGAACAGACCCAAACTCCTTCAAAATCCAAGAAAAGATCGGTTGGATCATTGGGGAACGCTGTGCCCTCGAAACGACATGACCCGGCCACCTCGGATGTCATCATGTTCCACTGTAATCCTGATGTGAGCCCGGCACCAAAGGACTCTTTTGATGCCAATATTATCCTCAATGTCAGCTCAGATCTGCCGTCAACCTGCTCGTAATGCACAGTGACGGGAGCCCCACCGTGAGGACCCCCACTCTGTCTTCTGATCGGGCAGCCAGATGGACAGCTCAGCCGCAGGAGGGGACCTGATATCAGTGTCAGCGATCAGATCTCACCCTCCGAGAGCTTGTTTATGTGTGTGTGTCTGCGTGGGAGAGGGAGAGAGAGTGCACAGTGCCAAGTGATTGTTGGGAGCACATGTGCTGACGGCGGCCAGAGTGTGTGTTGAAATGAAGATTAATGAATAAGAGACCTGAGTGTGTGTGTGTGTGTGTGTGTGTGTGTGTGTGTGCGGACGAGACTGAAGGGTCAGCGGACGTACGACGAAGAGTGCATAAACTTGAGCTTGTGTTTACCTACAGTTGTGTGTATGTGCATGTGTGTGTGTATGTGTGTGTGTGTCTGTGTGTGTGTGTGTAACATGTTATACTGTATCTTTTAATTTTTCAACACGTCTTTCCTGCAGCTGTGAGGTGCAGAGTGACATGAGAGAAACTCCAAAAGCTTATAACCGCACGATTCAACAAGTCCAGAGAGTCTACTTCTCCTCTGGGTGTGGTGTGTGTGTGTGTGTGTGTGTGTGCGTGTGTGTGTGTGTGTGTGTGTGTGTGTATGTGTCTTTTTTTGTGCGCAAAACGAAATAGGAGATGATTATTTTCATGTGTACATTTGTAGCTGTTTCGACTTCAAACTCAGTGACGGACAAGTGAAAAGTCCCGGCTGCTTCACATCCATCAACGCAGCAGAAGGAGGAAATTTGCTTCTCTGTCTTCAGATTAAAAATGATAGCTGTAGCTGTAACTTTGATGAGCACCTTGCGAATAATGAATCAGCCGCTGAATTGAAAGAAAATTATAGCTAAGTCAGTTTTATGCAATATCTTTGGCAGATGTTGTTCTAAACAAACAGTAAATCAGAAGAATGCTATGCGCCCTGGAGGGAGACAGAATGTTGCTGTTTAACAAAGCCAAAGAGCATAAAGTGTATGTGTGTAGTAAAACTTAATCTATCCCACAAAAGTTTGTTGCTACAGAAGTAGAGTTTGTATCATTTAATAGGACACAATAACCCACAGACCCACAATGGTTTTGGATACAACCAAACACTTAAAATAATTTCATGACCTCTGACCTTTAAAGTACAATTAGTGCAGCAAACGTTCATTAAGAAGATTTGATGGACTACAGCTCCTGTATTGTACTGTAGCCACTGTTTTTCGTGAGCCATCTGCTACATTTAAGTTTTATTGGCATGTTTTAGATTTCTGCAACAGAACAAAATAATTTTTCCCTTGTTTATTTTGTAAATTATCAAATTTTAGTGCCATAACAGGAAACAAAAGCTGCAGAAGGATGTATTTTTGATGGCTGAACCAACGTCTTAAATTTATTTCTTGTGCTGTTGCAGATAATAAAAGAAAATTGAAAGTTCTGCTTAAGTTAAAAATGTAAATATCAGATATTTAAACTTTCCCTCCGAAGGGATAAACACAGCTGGGAGACACATTCTGTTACCATGGTTGGTGATTTATGAAAATAATGTAAAACTGAAGGCCACAGCTTTTTAGTGTCCCCTAAAAACAGCTGCTGTTTGATGTTTCCTTTAAGCAAAAGAGTTGGTGTTTTTTTGCAATTTGGTTCCCCCTAAAGTTTTGGACTCCCATTCACTGCATGTGCACGTGCATTCGTTTTTCGACTGTCACTCGTGATCAAACACAAATGAATCAACACATCCAAGACACAAAACTTAGCTAATCAGCTTATATTACTTTCTCATCCACCAACAAGAAGTCCACCTCTGTGTCTGTCGTGCAGTCAACCACTAAAAGCCAATCAAAGATTTATTCTTGTCTGGTCTCTTGCTCTTTCAAGCTCTTTTTCTCTTCTTAGCTTCCTCCATAAGTGTCCTTTACAATCCCTTTGCCTCTGTCATGATGTCATAGAGGCTGTTGAGCCCTGTTTCATTACCTAACTGCCCAGCTTCTGTTCTGGTTTCACCAACCTTCCCAGGTCTTCGTCTTTCTCCAATACCCCAACTCCCCAGTCCAGTCAAGTCGGAGTAAGCTAGCTGCACAGCTAACTGAGCTATTTAACTAAAGGCAGCTAAGTTAGTTGCAGTTAGAGGTTACTTTAGAAACAAGTGGTCCTAAACCGCGCTGTCCTAAAGGAAACTCTGCAATTCCTTTTCTCCACGACATGATCCAGTTTCACCGACAGAGTTGGTGGTGTGTGGTGCAAGTGGGAATGAAAGATGCACCATTCTCCCTATTACAAGTCAGCATCCCATCACAATGATTCTAGAGCTGTTTTATAAAGATAAAATAGTACATTAAATTGGTTTTATTTGCTTGTGTTTTCACGTCGTAGGCAACAAACCGGATATCAACCTAGCTGAAGCAAAAGACTCCAAAGGAAGCAGCTTTGCTGCTCTCTCTCCTCCCGGTTTTTGCTCCAACTCGCGTTTTATTTCGTTTGTTGTCGTTCTCTCTTTTAAGTCCAGTTTACACCAAAGGTTCGTGACGAGACGAAATGGTTGTAGAGAAAGTTGTAGCAGTGTAAACTTGTCTGTCTCAGCTTGACTCAAGTTGACCGACGGTGTCGCTCAATCAGCTCACGGCGACGTCACCTGTCGCTAAGAAACATGCACTTGAAATGACCCATGATTGGTCGAATAGTGCCCGTCCCAATCTTTATTTTCTAAAACCTGAATACAGAGCCAAAGAAAGGTGCAGAAGTCTAGTGTTCTTTCAGACCACCTGAATTACAATATGCTGTAAGGTTATTCTGGATTTTCTTGTCCAATTACCCCAAAAATAAGCTGCCTTCCCCAACTTTAAGTTTTTTCTTCAGGCCACCATGCTGTTTAAAGTCATTTTACACAAATTTTGACTTGAAGACTTTGAATATTTACTGCCAAATCCTTTCTCTGAAAGTCAATTTATATATGTTGACAGTCAACAAGTGTCAGCAGTTACAAGCCAGTAATGAAGTACTGTTAGATGCCTGCCTTGTATTCTGGATCCACAGTAAATATGCACAACAAGTGATTAATACCACAGCCTTGACAAGACAGTTTGTCTCGACTGACAAAAGACACAGTTAACCAAGACAAGAGCAAAAACAAATGGGCAACACACCAGGGACGTAAATAGCAAGACGTCAACACTCACAGCAAGACACTGACAAAAGCCTTATGAGGGTTGGAGCCAGGCAACATAATTATGAAGTACAGATGTATTAGTCAAACGCTTCCAGCCCTCTTCTTAGTCCCGTGTGTGTCTGTGTTTTTAATGGGAAGTGTGCGTGTGTTTCTCTGAGTGTTCTTCCCTCTCTGCTCTCTCGTACCGCCTTTCAGTCCGAGCATTGATAGATGTGACGGGCCGAGGCAGGGAGAGAGGAGATCTACCCTATTCAGCATCAGATGGCTCTATTGAGAGGAAGCAAGGGAATGCCAGTTCACCCCTCCCCTACTCCCCGTCCCGTCAATCCATTCTGCCTGTTCAGTAGAGCGGAAGAAATCGGAAGTCAACTCTCCAACAAAGAGCCAAGACTAGTTTAGATGCTGGTTGTCGTTTACTTTGGCAGCTGTCGACGCTTCAGACCTCAGGTTGAAGCCATAAAACATGTAAAAAATCAATCACTCTCAGCAGCATTAGTCAGATTTGGTGGTCACTGTTTTCATCACTCGCCAGCTAAACACGATGTCTTCTTTCTGCCGCTGCCTGAGAGATAATCTATCTGATCTTTTCTTTTTTCCCCGTTCTGTCACTTTGCGTCTTTATTCATCTGTTTGCCCTTCCATCTATCTGTCAATCCATCCATTTATCCGGCAGCATCTGTCATTTCTCTTGTCACTTAAATCATTCGTCCATTAGACCATCCGTCTTTCAAGCCACGCACTCGTCTGCTTTTCAGCGTGTCTCTTATTAATTCATCTGTCCGTCCTGTCTTTTGTGCTCGATGACGTTGTTGTGATCTCGCCTCCTTTCTGCTGAGTTATGGTGACAGATTTGAAGTAGGAAACGACTCGGCCGCTCACGTGCTTTCACACAGATAAGGCCAAACACACCTGTGCCACTTACAACACACACATATACACACAGAGACATGTTGTTTCCCATGACCTCATGTACATGTTGTTTTCACCTCACATGCCAGGTGAGCTGCTGCTCTCAGGCGAGACTCTCACACACATTGGAAGGATTCAGCTGGATGTAAACAAGTTGTGTAACTTCTGTGGAATGAATCGCTAACTGGGTGAGCTGAATGAACGGGGAGGATGAATTTGCTGTGTGTTTGTGAGAGAGGGAGAGTGTGTGTGTGAGTGTATACATTGGTTTGACAGGGGGTTAGAAGCCAGGGGCCTCTCTGGGTCTCTCTCTTTAGCAAGTGAGTGAAATACAGGCCTCGTTGTCAAGGTAACAGGCTCTGACAGCACACTCGGACTAAACCGTCAACAGCCTTTCACCGCAGAGATGCACACACAGAAAAACACACTCAAGTCGCTCCGTCTTACGCACTCCCTCCATGGTGAGGTTGCCTTTTTCAGATTACTCTCTCTGCGTTTTTCTCCGAATTTCTTTTCCTTTTCCTGACCCTTCTGTCTCTCCACATTTTCCTCTAACTGCAAGTTCATACATGGCCACAGCTCTTTGCACAGACAGATCCTCTCCCCTCATGCTCAGGCAAGTTCGCACCACTCAGAGCACTCGAGGTATATTTAGATTTCCCGTGCAAAGACGCCACTGAGTGAAAAATTTGGCCATCGGTCCAGGTGAGGGCCGAGCGCTGAGAGATGAGAGAGCTCATTGAGGAATCACACAAGGGAGGTAAAGACATGAGAGGTGGGACTGAGCAAAAATGGAAAGAGTGACTGAAGGTAATTTGTTATTCTAATGTTTTGTCTTCTTATGTACCCATCCCGGTCCGGTCAGCTATTAGTCATTCTCCTTGTATCAGCGCTTTTTATCTCGTGTTTCCTTAGTTTGTCTGTTTGTTTGACAGCTGGGAGGTCTGCCACCATGCCGTACCTGTCAAAGCCTGTCACAAGCCTCTCTCTGCCCTGCAGGCAAACACACACACACACACACAGAAAGAGGTTTGGATAAAGAGAGTCTTTTGAGTGAATGTGTGATAAATCATCATCCAAACAGCCTTAAAGTCTGTATCCTCTTAAGTAGCAGGATTATGTAAACAAGGGTGTTGTTAATTTTGCTACAAATTAAACATATTTGCAAAGTCAAATCCTGTTCGCCTGCACATCGAATATGTATCCACAAATGTCATCACAACGGCCAACTCAGTAGCTTGCTGGATTTATACTTTATTGTAGGATTTCTATTGGTTACGCTGGAAAGGTTCTTCTCAAATGCTTCCACTTTAAGCCATCTTCCCTTTCACAAGCTGGAATGAAATTCCAGACTCACTGGCAATAACAACGACTGAAGTAAATCACCTGCACATGATTTGAAACGCAGATGTGCCTCTTCAGATGGGACCTTACTTATCAGATCACCGACAAGCAAGATGCCTTTTTGGCTCAAATGTGGACAAACATTAAGGGGACCATTATTAATTTGCCTTTTGCACCAATTATACTTGCTGTAAACTTTATTCTTTACTTAAATTATTGAACCGTTAACCAGGTAAGCTCCTTTTTTATTTCTATAGGGAAGAAACCTGGACAAAAGGGCAGGCACTGAGCAAGACACAACAAATATTAAAAAAAATCATAATAAAAGTAAGCTAAGAGCAGAGAATATTGACAAAATAAGTCATTTAGAAGCTACATAACTCTCCTGCTTCAAGATAATGTAGATGTAGCATGCATAATAAGTTTAAAGAGATACAAAAAAAAATTGTGCAAAATTACTACCAAAAAAATGTATGAGTCACTCAGTTATTGTATGGACAAAGATGGTCACCTCTTTGTGAACTCATTATGAAGTTTAGTGACATGTTCTCTCTGTCTGCCAACTTTGTCGCTGAAGTCACTACTGTAAGTCTTCAGATCTACAAATGTTTGCTTATTATACTGCAGCCCTCATCACCTTTTCTTCTGGGTGCACAGAGTGGAAATACAGAAAAATTAAAGCTGCAGTTGCTTACTTTTGCCAACGAGCTAATGAGCTAACAAGCTAACATTAGCTGTAGCATGAGACTTGTTGGGAAGCAGCTGCACTGCAGGTTCCCCTCCCTATTTTGCTGCAGCTTGCATTTTGTTTTGTTTCTTGTTGCTCTCTCTCTTAAGTCCAGTTGGACGATTGCAGGAAAATTTGCAGCAGAGTTCTCAGTCCGTCTCATCTCGAGCTTGAACCGGCTAACGGCATCGCTTGCAGACCCTCGGTTGTCAGCAGAGGGGAGTGAGAGTGTAAGGCACGAACAGCCAATAAGCCCATACCAATGTCACCTGTCACTAAGAGGCGCTGTGTAGACCAGCCAATCAGGACCAAGAGTACATAGAGTGTCACTGATTAGGCAAATAGAACGGGTGCAATAGGATTTTCTGCCAATCTTGAATACAGAGGCATGGGAAAACACAGAGATGTCACGGTACTTTCCGACCACATCACTTACTAAAGCTGTTCTAATTTTTCAAAATAGAACACAAAAAAGCTGTTAATGTTTACCACAAAGTTACGAACTCTAGCTTTAAATAAAAAGTCATGAGACATCATTCTATCTGTTGCCTCCACAGGCCAGTACAGACAGAGATGTGAGGCTGATGCTGAATCAGATATGATGAAAAAAAAAAAGACAAAACCACAAACATGATTCTTCTTATATACTGAACAGTATAGCAACAGATCTTTTGCAAGCATAATTATTTATTACATCATAAAAATGACAGATCAGCTATTATCATCTGATAGAACTCTACTTATGTTGTCGCTTCTTATAAGAACATTCTATTTTCAAAATAACATGCGTGTGTTTGCTTCAATACATTAAAGCTGTAACCACTTAAAGGCCACCAGAGCCCCGGGGGTGAACTGTGTCGGCCTCTGGGAATCGCCTGAGTGAGAGACTCCTTCATTAATCTGAGGCCTCTGACAACTGTCTGTCAGCAGCTGAGGGGGATTTCCACACTTTCTGTGTCTGCTTGTGTTAGAGAACAAAACCCTTCATTAGCGCAGGGCATAAATTTTAACACAGGATCTCTCATCAGCGGCTGGTTTGACGTGTGCATTGGAGTTGCCGGCTCATAAATTTTAAGGAAGACAGCTAAACAGTCACATGCATTCACACTGAGTAAGTAAGTAAGTAAGTAAACAATCGTTACTGAATCACTTTTAACACAGGCCAAAAATACCGCTCAGCTGTCTGCACAATCCACTGAATGTAAACAGTCATCGACAGTGAGATTCGACTGGACACACAAAAGCTTTGAGGCGACAGTGTTGACATTGACTTAAAGAATCTGACATGTTGTAACTGTGTCTGATGGAATCTATCAGTGGCTGCCGGTGATAGGCTGGTGTGTTGGTCAACAAGTTTCAATAAGGAAGACTGTTTTGTCTGTTAACTTTAAAGCTGAGATAGGCAGTTTATTTTTGGTGTCACTGAGCCAAAAATTCCATATTAGCCTTTCAGCATGTTGAAATTCAAGAGGTCTGAAAGAACACCAGACTTCTGCACCTCCCTCTGGCACCGTATTTAGGCTTTAAAGACTGAAGACCTTGACACTTTTCAGCCAATCACAGTAATCTCAGGAAGTGTTCCTATGGGTGAATTATCAGTTTACGAAAGACAAATGTCACGCGGTTTCGACGGCGCATGACGGCTGCCAAAAAAGTCGTTAGTGGTAGACATGTCGTGTTGTGTAATGGGATACCAAAATGGCAAAACTGTTCAAAAAGACCTTAAATTTGACATAATACCGTCAAATCACACTCCTTTTCATGCTATTGATAGACATCTTTGGTTGAAAGCTCTGAACACTTAAAAATACCCAACTTCGTGGTACTCATTTCATATCAGGTAAGCTAATATTCAGTGAGTTAGTCTGTTGTGATATGTGAAGAGCAGTTTAAAAGGAAAATCCAACAGCATAACGTAGGATTACTTCAGAAGCCGTCTTCAGCTCTTCCGACTTTCTGCAACCAAGGTGCATGCACATTTGCAGTGTTTACTCACACATAATTGGTCTATTGGCTGCTCTACACTCCACGTCTTAGTGACAGGTGACATTACTACAAGCTGACTGGCTGTCGAAACAAGTGACGTGCCTTGCGTTCTAAACTGACCTCTGGCAACTTGACAAGCCGAGTTGCAGGCAACATCATCAGTCACCTTGAGTCAAGCTGAGACGGACCAGTGCTGCAACTTTCCCTGCAACCGTTTTGTCTCATTGTGAATCTTTGGTTCAAACTGGCCTTGAAAGAGACGGCGACAACGACTGAAAATAAAACACAAGCTGGAGATAAAACAGGAGAGTGTAGCGGAATTGCTTCCTTAGGAGTCTCATGCTACAGCTAGCTTGATTTCCAGATATTGCCAGCTTTAATGGTAAAGAATATAAAACATACAGTATTGCGAAGTGTGCACTAGATTGATTATTTAAGTGCTTGGCGGGAGAACAGCACACTGTGAACACTCAGTAGGTTTACATTATATTGCAAAAAGTCAATGTGTTGTTTTAGTCTGGCTAAAGCTGGACCTTTATAATACACGTAAACATGGTAGTCCCACTGAAATCATGGCCGAAATTTTTTGGAGTCAGACTAACATACCAAGAGTATGCCATTCTTATAAACTTGGTACTGACACAGTCCAATTATATATCATCTTTGACCTGATCTAGGTATATTATAACTAAAGCTTAATTGCAACTGTGCAATCTAAACCCACTGACTGACAGTGGGTTGACAGTCTACCTTATAAAGTTGATATGGCTAACATATTCACTAAAAGATTCATATTTACACATCAAGCTGACCCGGAGTAGCAGTATACATTAAGAGTTGCGTTTCTGTCCATTTGCTTAATGTAAGCCTAGTTATTTTCTCTTCTTTTCATCCTGTTTTGGTCTCCATCCAATCCTGAGGGAAATATCGGGTTCTTCAGCCGCTGCATGTTCCACTGTGTTCATCAGCTACTCGCTAACTTTGTTTGCTGTTTGCTGGGCAGAAAGTTTACAGTGGATTTATCTGGACTTTTTCACTGAACTGTCTGCTTCTGCTTCATGTCGATAATGAAAGCCATCATGAGACTGGACCAAAACAATTAAAGTTGAAGGTTGCAAAACCAAAGTGATGACCTGAAAGTCACTAATAAACTGTCAAAACAGAAGGAAACTGTAGATTCAAGTGATAATTCTCTGTCAGTTCATCACAATAAGTGACAACTTTCACATGACACTTGGGAAACCTTTTGGAAAAATTACAAAAGAAAAAAATAAAGAAAAATTAAAGATGTGACACAACAAGACAAAATGTTCCAAGAAGAACAATCAACAGGGAAATGATGTGAAACACATGAATAATTCTTGCTCTTCAGAGCGAAAGCTGCAGACGCACTAGCGTCTAACAGTGCAGTCTTAGGCAAGGAGCATTTGCTGTTGCCAGGGCAACAGCCAAAATGTTGCAGGGGTTGTAGCCTGTGGATATTCGGATGATGAATATCCATGCCTAGACATCCTCTTCAGTGCGTTGGTTACTGTTTACAGTCCAGTTAGCAACTAGAGACACAAAGATGACATTTTGCCTTATCTCTGTAAATAAATAACTTAATAGGAATACAGATAAATTAAGCAAAAAATCTAATAAGAAGCCGTTATCAGATGATGAGCTCTGAGATTACTCTGTTTTGGCCAGTGCATTCCTCCCTATTTTGCTCTGCACACAGACCTTTTGCTTGCACACAACCAAAGCCTGCTCAGATTTGTGTTTGTCCAGATTTAGCTTATTTTAAGAGTGGACTTTCTATCTTGCTGTAATGTGAAACTAGAGACATGTAGCTCAACATCTGCGATCATTATCTTTAAAAATTACAGTGGTTTTGTTTCCAAGTTTCAAAGAAGCAGATATGATTTGAAATTAGGAAATCCCCTGGATTGATGCAAGAGAACTTCTGTCCAGGGTCTGTGTGTTTGCATGTTTACATTGTGCACGTTTGGCATGTACTGTGTTCATTATATCATTATATATTTGCCTGCATACTCGTGTCTTTTTGGGTTTGGTTCCATGTGCATTCAGTGCTCCAGCTGTAGATCTCCAACTCTGATTCTTGTGATGTTCTCACTTTCTGGCTGCTTGCTGTCATGCTGTGGCGTGACATGACTTCATCGCATGAACACTCACCATGCCAAAGTATAAACTTGTCATAGCTCGAGAGTGATCTAAACTTGTCTGAGCTCAAACAATACCAGATCGAGTTTGCTAAGCAGTTACAAATGAGTCAAAGGCTTCTGCTCTGTCTTTGTTTTATTTTCCAACACATGATGAATGGCCACTGTTATGCTTCTCTGTGTGTGCATCTGTGCTTGTGTGCTGTATGTATAGTTGTTTGCATGCACCCACACTCCCATTCTACCATCCTCTCCCCTGCTGTTGTAACAGTTGCTCTCTTTTCACCATTGTTTATCAGAAAAACACCACACGTGTTCACATTCCCACTGTAGCCTCACGCACTTTATTCTGGCCTCGCCTCTATTGTTTCAGCTCATGTTGAGAGGTGGATCATCTTCATTCATATTTTTATAACCTGAATTTAATATTATGCTGATTTCTGACAGCCATCCGGCTGTATTTTGAGACCTCTTGGGGTCCTGGAGGTACAGGGGGTCCCCTCTCCCACTCACTCTCACCAAGAGCAGATGGCCCTGGCTGGGCTGGGCAGTGTGAATGAACCCCTATTGTCTGTGGATGTAGCGTAGCCGCCTAGCCCAGATGGCATTTGTACCTTTTGTGTCTATGCTGACTTTCTGCAGAGTGAGACAGTGTGTGCTGTCTGCGACGGTGGGTGGTAGCCCTCTGCACTCTTTCATTAGCTTCTCTCTCTCTCTCTCTCTTTGTTTCTCACACTCTTGTTTCTGTGTGTCAATTCAGTCCACTTT
>JAPZDX010000008.1:15019034-15030482 GCA_029783625.1 Naso annulatus | reverse complement strand
ATTTTATGTGTATTTCCTTAGACTGTATGGGGTAATGAGGCTGATTTATGAAGTCTTGTTGTGTCTTGTTTACCAGCTTTTGTTATTTTCAGACTCAGATTAGTACATTATGTCATTTTAGAATCAAACGCATATTGGAAATGAACCGTAGAGTGCATGTGCGACAGTAAACAGCAGAAGAAGAAGAAACAGAGTACTAAGTGCTAATCTGAGTCTAAAAATAACAATTTGGCAAATAAACAAGTCACAACAAGCACACAGGACCGTTTACAGTTGTTGAAAAGTTTATCTGCTGACTTTAGGTGGAGGCAAGCTAGCACTTCCCATTGACTACCATTGTTTGAGCTAAGCTAATTAGCCGTGAGCGAGCTCTGCCCGTCTCTTCCTTGTTACTGCACGCACAGTCAAAAGAATGGGATCTATCTTCTTGTCTGGAACTGGGAAGGGAGGCAAATAACAAAAAGAAAAAGTTGTTGTATCCCTTTAATGCATATTTTGATGGTAATACTTTTGTAATTTTGAGTCAAGTTGCTGATGTAAACGATTTCAGTACTTCTTTCTCTATTGAGTTTAAATCCATGTAAATTATCAGTGAAAGTCTGATGCAGCATGTTCAAGAGTTGAGATAACGAGATCAAAGGCCTACCCAGCTCTGCACTGGTCTGTTTGTAGTAGTGACAGTTTTTGTATTCCTCGACAAGTTTGTCCTCGATCTCTGATGTGGACTTTGACTCGGTCTCTAAATCCAGATCTGGAGGGAAGGAAGAGGTGTTGAGGAAAAACTGAAAGGTAAATGAAAAGATACTGTACTCACATAGACTAACAAGGGTTCGTTTGTTCAGTCATTAATTACACTAATTTTATCTGTTTTTATGTTGCTTGATTACATCCAGGTTTTAAACCAGACACAAACACACACAGACAAACCTTCACGGTTGACGTAGTTAAGGGCGACAGCAGTTGAGTCTCCGTTTATGACGTCCAGGAAGAAGTCAGCAGGGTTGTTGTGGGGCTCACAGGTGTATCCTGGGAAATTAAATCCAAAACTGAATTACACACATGACCTTTGCATCAGCTTGTGTTGAGTAGAGAGAATTTCATGTTCTCACCGATGTCTGAGAAATACTCCAGTGCTCTATGTGCAGGACCGTGATAAACCTACCAGAGTTCACACAAGAGTAAACATGAATTCCTGAATTAATTTAGTCTGAACACAACATAAAATATGACAAGAGCTGACGTGTTTGCTAGAGGTTGGAAGAAAGAGAGAGAAGATCAGCTGAGAGAGAGACAAAGATAAAAACAAAAAGAGATAAGAAAGAGAAAGAGATAAGAAGAAAACAATAAATGAGAGTAATACAATATGACACAAAGAGTGAAGACAAAGAGTAAAAAAGAGACACAGTGACTGAAAAGAAAAAGAAAGAAATGCAAGAGTGACAACAAAAAAACAGAGCCAGAAAATACGAATCAGTGATACAAAAAAAGACACACAAAAAAAATGTAAAGACAAAAATACAAACAACAGCAACTGTTAAGAAGGAATGGGCAAAAATTAAGGTGACAAAAAGATGAAAAGGAGAAAAAAACAAAACAATAAAGAAAATGATAGAAAACAGAATGAAAGGCAGAGAAAAAAGTGAGAGGTGAGAAGAGAAACAGTGACAGAACAAACATGGAAGAAAAGAAAAAAGAGAGAGAAGAGAAATATAGAAGAAAGATGTGAAGAGAACCAAAAAGGCACAGGATCAAGGAAAAAAAAATTGGAAACAGTTTAAACGTCAGCGGGCCAACGGCGAGAGCGACCTGTTTGCCGTTCACCAGCAGAGTGAGGCTGTCGAACAGGCGGTAGATGGAGTATCGAGGCTGGTGGATGGACAGGATGATGGTGCGACCGTTGTTTGCCATCCTGAAGAAACGAGAGAAACTCATTAAATCATCCTCACTCGTACACATGAGGATTTAACCTAAAGTTTGCTTCATGAAACTTTAACATCCATATTTTAACCTGGACACTTGTTAATGTTAACAAGCATCAGGAAATCCAAAAGACTGATGGGTGTGTTTTGAATGTTTTCTTCTCAAAATCGACCAAGGCATGAAAAAAAGTGTTTATCTCTAATGTCTCACCGCAGTATATTCTGGAATGTTTTTACATAGGGCCTCATTTTCAGCTCACTGAAGCCACACGGAGTTTGGATGGCTTCCTGTTTCGCTGCTAATGCTAATGTCAAGTCAAGTCAAGGGACCCAACAGTAGTCACTGCATGGTTGGAGTTTGGCGGTGGCTACTACTGGGTCCCTTGGCTTGCGCTGACATTAGCATTAGCAGCGAAACAGCAAGCCATCCAAACTCCGTGTGACTTCAGTGAGCTGAAAATGAGGCTCTGTGTCAAAAATGTCAGAATATCCCTTTAGGAATAAAATGAAAATTTAAAGCTGTGGCAGACAACTTCTGCAAACGAGGTAGCAAGCTAACGTTAGCTGTAGCATGAGACTCGCTGGGAAGCAAATCCACTGCAGCCGTTTGCGTCAGCTCGCACTTTAATTCGTTTGTTGTCGCTCTCTCATTGACCAAACGGTTGCAGGGAAAGTTGCAGCGGAGTAAACTGGTCCTGACTGACAGTGTGGTTTGCAGACACTCTGTTGTGAGCTAATCAGCTTGTACCAACATCACTTGTCGCTAAGAAGCGCAGCGTAGACCTGCCAATCAGGACAGAGTACAGAGAGCATCACTGATTTTCATTTTTCCACAAAACCTTCGGCCCCGTGACAAAGAAAATATCCTGGTACAGACAGGGCTTATTGGAGATCAATTTAGCAGCGAATGGAGTCATTTTCAACCACTGTTACACTGTTTAATCAGGTTATACGTCATAACGATGCACCAACACACAAACACACACACACACACACACACACACATCATAACGATGTATTATCAAAAAATCTGTCTAGTTTCACAACTTGTTGTGTTGACTAATGTCGAGTTTGTGCAGAAAAAAGAGGAGATCAGAAAACTTTGCACTACAATATGACCAAATATACATACACTTGAAAGGTGTGTGTGTGTGTGTGTGTGTGTGTGTGCACAGACCTCTTGAGTAGCAGCAGCACTGAGTTGGCGGTGCTGGCGTCGAGGCCCGTGGTCGGTTCATCCAGGAAGAGGACGGGCGGGTCGATGATCAGCTCCATGCCAATGTTCGTCCTCTTCCTCTCGCCGCCGGAAATCCCACGAATCAGCTGCGTTCCCACCTGTACCAACACACACACATGTTTGAATTGTGTACTGTTGCTTCTCTGTAAACATTTCTTTCTGTCCCTCATTCTCTCTCTCCCTCCGTCCTCACCCTGGAGTCGGCCACGCGGCCCAGTCCCAGCTCCTGGATCAGCTGGTTCACTTTATTCTTCTTCTCCTCCTGAGAGACAGATGATGGGAGACGCAGCGCCGCAGAGAAGCTGAAGTTCTGTCGAACCGTCAGAGTTCCCATCACCACGTCGTCCTGGAGATGAGACGCATCATTAGCAACAATGAAACATCAACAGCTGCTGATGGATGCACTTTTACTTCAAGCATATTTCATTTATCTTTTCCATTAGCAGTTGTGACTTATGACCCCAGTTTTTCTGCAACAGTGGCTTAATCAGATTTGGCGTCGGTAGTTGTTCTTATTGTTGCGAGCACTTCCTTCCTGCCGTGAACAGGAAGCTCTCCTGAATCACAGCGGCTCTATTGGTTCCTGTGCTGCAGCAGAGCTGACTTCCTGTCCGTCTCACTAACCTGCACCACGTATCCAGACAGACACTTGAAGTTCGGAGGCTGAGGAGCTCCGTTGATCAGAACTTGTCCGCTCAGGCCGACGGGATCCTTCCTGGCCGCCAAAACATCCAAGAACCTGAACAACACGCAGGAGCTCTTATTTCCTCATCAGCTCGTTTCGTTCATTAGAAGCTCTTTGTCTGATCCGAAAGCTTTGTCGCTTAGCAGAGTTTCAGACGCCTTCTGTCAGCAAATTATCTGAGGTGACAGCAAGAATCTCACCGTCGTCACACGCAAACATGATCAGAGTCAGCGTGCGACGGCGGCCATGTTTGAATGTCTCTCTCGTTTCTACTGACTTTACAAAAACACTCACGATGATTTGCCGCTTCCTGTCGCTCCCATGATGGCGTTCAGGCCCGGCTTCATGAGCCCGCTGAGAGAGAGAGAGAGAGAGAGAGAGACAGAGAGAGAGAAGATGATAAGAAAAAACTTTATTGATCATCGGCGGGATTCCCGTCCAACAGCAGCTCAGCAGTCAAAGAACAGAGACGGTGATGATAGATGAACATGAGACAAGACGAAAACAGGACAAACACAAACGTAACATTAAAAAAACTTCCACACAGGCCGACCGTCACGCTGCAGTGAAGTGAATGAATGTTGGTACATTTTGAGGAACTGAATTTATTTATCTATTTATTTTTTTGGTGGTTTTTCCAAACTGAGTAAATTGTGACAGTTCAGTTTTTTTTGTGACGCTGTTTCACCAAAGTTTGAGTCAACTTTTGGTCCTTTTGCTGACTCAGCGTCAGGACTTCCTGTCCGTGTTCCTCATTCAGCAGATTTACTCACATGGGGCGGCGGTTTCTTTTCTACCATGACGTTGCAGTTCTGTTTCCAATTTTTTTTTTTTTTTTTTTTAGCTCTTTCTGACGGAACTGAGACCGTTTGTGTGTTTTTTGGGTTTTTTTCAATACGTTGAAGTGATTTATGACTTTTTAAAATGAATCTGTTGAGGTTTTTATTGGCAGAATATAACTAACACTTGGCCAGCACTTTTCCCTGCACAGCATCTATCAGGTCATTCGTCAAGCCTCCTCAAACATGACACTGCAATTTATTTCCACCCCTGAAACCATGACGCTGCAGTTTTGTTTTGCATTGTAGGATGAAACCAGTTCCTTCCTCCTTTAGAGTTTCTTTTTTTAGTTTGACTGCATGTGTTTATTTACTTCTTACTCGCTTTTCCTCTGTGTTTTTTCTTCTTTTTGCCTTTTTTCTTTCAGTCTCTCTTTTTCGCATGTTTGATTTCTTGTTATTTTTTAAGCATTTATTTTGCATTTTTCTGTCCTCTCTGACTCCGTAGAGGCAAATGTAGCAGAAGGCTTAAGTTTCACAGACGAGTGAAATTTAAATCTACATAAAACACGATTCTCTTGTTTTTTCGGATCTGTATCAGGATATTTACAACCAGAGAAAGACAGTGTGAGAAGAGACTGTCCAGTTTTTTCCTTTAACTCAATATGAGTTTTTTCCCTGCTCTACGGCGGCACATTTTCGCCCCCTTGTGGTAGAATTATGCCATTACAAGTCATCCTTTTTTCAGCATGTGCATTTAATACCATGAACTGTTCCACTCATGTATCTTGGCAAACTTATTCAATGGTATTCATAAATTACACTAATAAGTGATAGTATGGTTTTTATAGGCAGACATTGTGCATCACTTAGAGCCTTTTTACATAACCACTAATAATGCTCACACACACCTGAAGCCTCAACGGTGACAGAGGAATGCAGTGACACAGGCGTGCTCCTCCCTTTAACTGACACAACAATGTAATTTAGGCCTGTGTTTGAAATACACCTCAGACACTATAAATAAATGGCACTAATCCCTTTGGCCTTTTCAGACAATGTGAATTTCACTGACAGCAAACAGGTCCTCTCTTTCAGAGGTTATTATGTTCCTTTTTGTCATTTCTCAACTGATATTTGTTTTTCTTTATTTAGAAATCAGCATCTGTTATAAGACAGTTCTCAAATTATCGGACAAAACAAAGTTATCCTGCACCTTCCAAGTTGAGCTCCCAGATTGTGATGAACATAAAGAAGCACACATGCACAAACACTTTACGACCGATTGTAGCAATTACCAGATTTATTCTCAAATTTTTGCCTTCATTTAAATTCACAGGTGGTGCAAAACACAGGAATCCATGCAAAGCAAAACTGGATCACACTTTCACTTTCACACTCATTCAGGTGGATATCACATTAGCCTCCTACATTGCTTTGTTTCAGACTCACTGAGTTCATCCTTCATTCAAAGTTTTCTTTGCGCATTTTGCTGGCAAGTTTCGTGCATTACGTCTGAGTAAAAATTGCTCACAAGCGTTCTTTAATTTCTTCCACTAACTGATTTCTTCTCACACATTATAATGAAATCATTGTACACCTTCATAAATATCCTTCTAACCCTTTAGAATTAACATTTTTTGCAAAAGCATTTGTGAAAGGAGCATTTTAATTATCCTTCATCATTAAACATTATAACTCTCAGTACAGAAATAGTGTAAACATATTATGGACATTCTTCTGGAGAAAGAATTGTGCTTTCTTTAAAGGTTTTACATATTTTTAGGAGTTAATTACATGTTGAGCCCCAAAGAACTGACTGCATTAGCAATGTATTTCCTCTTGTGGGTTTTGATTATGGGATATTGTTGGCACAATGGTTCTTTAACCATCATAAAAGCCAAATTTTCACCAAATATATATACTTAAGACATGAAGTCCATCAAAAAATTGTCCAAATTTCAAATATTTCATGTATCATTTAACAACATTCCTGCTGTGCCAGGCTCAAGGTTTAATACCCCTTTTCATCTTCGTCATCACCACCACAACCAACACAGCTGATCTCTTGGCATGCCTCGGGAAAACGACGCATCTTCATGTACTCAAATTCTTCTTTTCTATAAGCAGCTTTGTAAAGCAGTCTTTGATCACCTCCTCCTCAACTCATCGCACATCCTCTTTCCCCTCTTTCCCATTGTCTGTCTCTTTCTCCTGTATGGGAAGGGTCGAGCGCACCTTCCTCTTCTCCTTCCATCGACCTGAGCGGGACACCTTCATGTTCCTGCGACACGTCTGCTCGTTGAAGAGCGTATCCAGCCGGGAGTCGTCGTAGGTTTCATCACTGAGGAGGCTGGAGCCTTTGTTGGACTCTTGCTGACTCTGGGACTGGTCACCGAGGGTCTTTGAAGCTGCTGAAGAGGGCTCTTTTGGTTTCTCGGGCTTTGCCGCGAAAGGGTCAAAGTCTGGGTCAAAGGTGTGGGTTGAAGCGTCCTTGGAGCCTTCGCTCCTCCTCTTCGGCAGGAATGACCTCCACCACTTGGCCCTCTCAGTTGTCATCTTTGACAGGAAGTAGGCAACTAGAACAGGGAGCAGATGCCCTCAGTTATTCAACTGTAGCTGAGATGTTTTTCTGTGCATCTTTAGTATTTTCAGTGATGCATCTGTGAGCTCATCACCTGTTTACACACCGTGAGTTAATTTACCTTACTGTCCTGCTCTTTAATTTTTCATTAAACATCAATTGTTACCTCTAAAACTACTGTTATGTCTTCAGTTTTACAAAGTTTTCTCTTAAACATAACTGTATTCATCACTCCTCATCTTCAACTTTATTCTCACACTCTTAAGCATCACAAATCATATTTTCTGTCTGAAAATCAGGATTTAATCTCTCTCTGTAAGGTTTTTGTTTAAATGAGATTTAATGTCACCGCTCTAATTACCATTCCCCACTGGTGAAACAGCTTCTTACCAAGTCATCCTTAGAGTAACCAGTGTAACCATACCTTCTCTGTAAAACCTGTTTAATGAGTCGTGGCGCAAACACAAGCCGTGATTCACCGGTGAAAAATGTGTAGTAAAAAGTTCACTCGAACACTCACCTGCGCTGCAGCAGGAGCTGTGGCCACCTTAACACGAGCCAAAGGTGTGTTAAGTGCAATGGACACACTTTTGACAGTGCTGAGATATAAATCCACAGGACAGGGGCAGGGGCAGAGTATTCTTCTTCAGTGGTGGAGCACAACTGTGACAGCAGTCCTTCAAAAGGTCGCGCTAAGTATCCATTTCACGCGCGAGCCAGGTGTCCTGCCCCCTCGAGTCTCCCACCTGTACAAAGCTCAGCGTCTCCTCTTTTGCTCTCGTCATAAAGCTCTACTCTTCCTCGGCGATCCTTCAGAAATAACACATGAACTGACATATTTATAAGGAGGGGCTGTCGTCTACTGACCCAGCAGGTTTCCGCCTCCGAAACTCTCACCTCGAAGCACCTGTCCTCACTGCTGATTGGATGAATTCCCCGCGTCCGTCACGTGAGCCGCGCTCAGGTGAACCCACTGAGAGAGTAGGTGGGACTTGTGGTTACTTGGCAACATGCCCAGTGGGAGCTTGTGTGCCTCTTCAGTGTCGATTTTTTTTTTTTAAAGGGCCCTTTGTACCAGTCTGACCCAACCCAAGCCAGGGAGCCAAATTACGTTTGTTCCATTTCCGGACGCCCAGTTTTAGCCTGTGCTCGTGCATTGTCACGCAAAAGAGAGGGATGGAGTAGGTGTTTTTGTCAGCGAAGTAAATGGTAATAAAGCAGGTTGTACTCAGCAGCATGTAGTCAGGCCTCATTGTGCGAAATGAAAGCCTGTGCTGCAGTTATCAAGGAGGCGCGCGACAGGAGGAAGTCGCGAGTCTCCTGAAGTGACATTGCTGTACCAAACGTGCAATTGTTGCCGCTGTAAAATCATATTAAGAGACGGGAAGCAGTTCGGCCTGGCGCCAGTTTCACATGCAGTGGTAGGCTACGTCCGGATGACTCTAACCTACTTTGTCCATGCTTAAAATTTCAAAAGTCAGAAGTAGCCAAATAGTTTCTCACTCTCCTATATGCTGTCATATTTATGGTCATACTAACTGTTTTATAAATGGAAATTACAGTCTATCATCAAGTCTCCAATGGTGAACAGTAACAAAGTAAATTTACTCAGGTATTATAATTATATATAATCAAGTCTGCAGTGGTGAAAAGTCACAAAGTATATGAAGTATTACAACTATATACAGTTTTGAGGAAGGAATGCTTTAGTTAAGTCAGTACTAAGTGCTTATTTGATCTTAATTCACAACTTTACTACATCTAAGAGGAAAACAGAGACTTTTTACTGCATGATGATATCAGGAAATATGTGTTGTACATTAACAAGACAGCAGTATTCAAGCGTAACCATACAAGCACAGTTCAGTGTCATACATTGCTTTATTCTTAGTATCCCAAGCGATTCACCAAAATGTGGTTTAATTTAGCTGATATCACCCCTATAGTATATATTCAATTATTTACACCTGTCTCAGTTACCAGAGCAGAGTGCTGCTCTCAGTACTTTCAGCATTACGATCCAATCATACAATATTTCAAATGACATTTTT
Source organism: Naso annulatus (assembly GCA_029783625.1). NCBI lineage: Eukaryota > Metazoa > Chordata > Actinopteri > Acanthuriformes > Acanthuridae > Naso > Naso annulatus. The sequence continues at coordinate 15,021,227 of JAPZDX010000008.1, read as the reverse complement.
TTAGTTAGCCTAGATATTTTAGCCAATTTTGCAAATCCTGTTTATAGATTCTTGAGTAATTTCAAACTGTTGTCTTTCTACTATCATTATGATGAAGGACGTGAATACTTATTCCACCATAAGTTAAGACCTGCAGCTCTTTTCCAGGCTGGTTCAGGAGTCCTCCTCATAAACTAACTTGAGAACAAAACATTATTCATGCCGATGGGTAATCAAAATCGACCAAAGGTTGCTGCTGTTGTTTTTTACACCACATGGCAAGGTGCAAGTTCTTCCCTTAATGATGTATAATTGACATATTAGTTACAACTTATTAACCACTAATGAAAATTATTATTAGCAATTGATTGTCAGTTAGGCCATTTCACAGTGTTAGTTTGAATTTGAAGGTTAGTTTGAGTTGCTGTGTTGCTTTTTGTGTCATGAGAATAATGCATAAAGGATAAAATATCATAGACAAAGGTGTAATTCAACAAAAATCTTTATTGTCTTTAATGAAAGTTATTTACACTCTCATTACAATAACACACAATGATTGCCACACTGCAACTCAGAAATGTAAACCTCCTTAAGAATAAGAACATTCGTCAGCTAAAATACATATTTAAAACACAATTTATTACTATATGAAACTTATATAGGATTTGGGATTTAGGCTGCTGCACATTGTTTAAATACATGTGGGGTTAAAATGCATCAATCCATACAATCTTTAGTCTTACAGTCTCCATTGAGTAACAGCCAAGTTTCGAATGTCACTGGATCCTCATAACAGAGGGAATCACAGTCGTGACGTTATGCCAACAAAAGCTGTTTTTTCTTGGCGCGAGCTTGGAATGAAAGAAATGGTTTCTGTGTGGGTCGCAGCCAACAGGGAAGACCCAGTCTGTGCTGAGCAGCAAAACAGAGATAAGGCTGAAACAGAGAGAGGAGGAGGGGGGAACCGGGGAATGCCTTTCGTCTCTCTTAAGAGTGAAAGTTGTTGTGGCAACAGGAATGTGCAGGCTGCCGTTTCTGTCTCAGTCTCCATCAGCAGGTGGTGGCCTGCACACCTGGGACTTCCTCTCGTCTCGTCTCACATCCAGTCGATACTCAGCTGAAATGTTTCCTCACTCCACCATGTACAGAATGCTGTTCTTGATTGTGCTTTATACTGATGGTGCTCACCTACAGGTAAGCCTGGCACATTTTTTCACATGTAAACACATAAATGTGCAAAAGAATATGCAAATGACCTTACAGATTAACTTGCTATGGCTGCAGTTGATTATTTTCATAACAAATTGCTCTATTGCATCTTTCCCAATTACTAAATTATTGTTTGGTCTGTGAAAAATTAGAAAATAATAAAAATTGCCCACCACGGTTGGCTAAAAGCCTGGTTGATGTCTGCCAAGAGTATAAAATCCAAAGATTTTTATTATATTCTAAATTTAAAAATGCAATTTCTTACCTTTAAGAAGCTGCAGCCAGTTAATATTTGTGAATTTTGACATATTTTATCTATTAAATTAATCAAAATAGTCAAAATAACCCACTTCCTACTTTCTTTGTCACCCACAACCCACATGAAGACAGCTTCCACTGATCCAAACAGCACCACAGTAACCACAGGATGTTTTTGTATCACCTCTCAGTTTCTCCGGCTCATATCTCCCTTGTCATATCTGCGTTCCTCTCTATTAACCACTGGTAGTCTCACAGAAAGTTGATCTTTAACTACAACCAGAGCAGATAAAGAAAACACGCTGCAATATTTTAGATAGGGCTGCACTGTAAACACCTGCACCTCCACCACAAGAACATAATCGGTCATTAAACATGTTCCACAACTGAAGGATTTCCATAGGGTGTAATGTGAGTATTTAGACTGTGGGGCATGTGGAGAATGTGTGCAGAAAGTTAAAGGGATATGCCAACTTTTTTTCCCCCTTTTTGTTATTTGCCTTCCTCCCAAGTTCCAGACAAGAAGATAGATGCCATCCTGTGCGTGCAGAAACAAAGAAGAGACGGGCAGAGCTCGCCCAACGCTAATTAGCTTAGCTCAAATACTGGTAGTCAATGGAAAGTTCTAGCCTGTCTCCGCCTAAAGCCATTAAATAAACTTTCCAGCAACTCTAAATGGTCCTGTGTGCTTGTTGTGACTTTATTATTTAGCACATTAATTTATTTTTGGACTCAAATTAACGCTTT
>JAPZDX010000008.1:14792296-14804455 GCA_029783625.1 Naso annulatus | reverse complement strand
ATATTTCAATGCAGTACACTTCAGTGCAGCACACTCACTGTTTGGTGCACTAATCTTGACAGGGAAGTGTTGTCTCAAATCACGCACTGCCGTTTTGCACTTACTGGAAGTGACAATGTTTTTTTTAAACCATCTCTTTTTCTACTTCTTTTCTAACGGCATATTGCAAACCGACGGTGGCCGACTATCACCAATGTTTAACAGCTTCACAGAAACCAAACTCACACCAGAACGTTAATGCCTAATTAAAATGTGCCACTGTAACTAGGAGCATGTTAGCCAGCTAGCAGATGCTAACGGTACCAAACCATTACAGACCCAACAAATATTACTGAAGTCGGCTATCTGACAGCAGTATATATAGATAGTGGTGCTTAGTGTAAAAACACGCATAACTTACATCTGTACAACACAGTGACATTCACAGTTGTCACATCTGTGGTGTAAGGAAACCCTTGGCTGTAATCCCCTGCCGCCATTTTGTATGCGATCTGGAAAACGGCTGTATCAGCTCACGCTCATTCAATTATTAACTAAATCACAGCTTGAGAGTACAGATACTGCTTCACGTGACGATGCATTTTTCTAATCACAGAATGGAAAAATGACTCTCAGGCAGTATTTTTCCGTCCTGTTTCTCGGGGCTCCCTGTCCTGCTTCAGTTGTGTTCCCGATTCAAATGATCAGCTCGTTATCGAGCTCTGAAGTCTGATAACGAGCCGTTCATTTGAATCAGGTGTGTTGCAGCAGAGACACATCTACAACATGCAAGTTAGAAAACACTGCTCAGGCTTTACAGCAATGATAATGTTAAAATATATATATATATATAATTGTAATTCATTTATTATGAATTTTTTTTTGTCAAAACCATAGAGAGCCACTGCGGAGAGGCAAAAGAGCCGCATGAGGCGCGAGAGCCGCAGGTTGCAGACCGCCGCTTTAAGGGAGCGACAAAGAAAGCCAATTAAGCTGTGAGTGAAGACAGAGAGAAACTCACCAGGTGACCCGTGGAGTGTTGCTGCTGGGGAACAAGTCAGGACTGATCAACCCCAGCTTGGACACCTGGGGCGAGGCGAGGGTGTCTGATGCTGAGAGACTGGAAACACCCGAGGACCCCAGGTCACACGTCTGATTCGGCACTAGGTAGGCCTGCTTAAAATTTAATTTTTTTGTGTGTGTCAGAATTGATAAAATTGTGATTTGCTGCTGCTTTACACAAATTATCTCATCGCACAAACTCCAGAAGTAGAAACAACAACAGGAGGTTATAATTTAATGTGAGGAACGTTTATTTTAAGAGCAACAGCCAACATGGAAAACTAATTTAATCAATCTATTGTCTATGTTTTTATAGATTCCTAATCAAAGACTATTATATTCTGGTCATTTTTGGCGTGTTACTGTATACAAATCATTCGTTGGCTTAGCACTGTTAGATTTTCTTTTATTCCTTGTTCATTTGGGACAGAAAACATCTATGATCTACTTTGAATTATTACACAAATGTTAGCGTGAGCTTCAGTCTGTGTTTCAGCTGTATCCACAGAGACCTCCACATTTTTGATATGTAGCTGTTGCTGTATTGGTTTGGTGAGCCTTTGTGCCCAAGTTCTTGTGAAAAACTGAGTCTGAGATCTTTTTCATTCTGCGGCAGGTTTATTGTTCCTTTTGTCGCTGGATCTGCCAGAACATCAAGATACGATTGCTTTGATGCCGGAAGTTCAGTTTTGGTTTCATCAAACCACAAAGTGAGATGACAGCATCATCTTTTAGAGAGAGTGCAGTCAAAGTGGTGCATGATGACAATCTTCTTGATCCACATCCTATTAAAAGTCATTGTTCTGTTTCTCCATTTGGACAGAAATGGACAGAGCACTTATTGGCACTTAACCACCTTTTTCCAATGCAAGGGCACCCTAGAAGGCGTTTCATCATGTTTTTTTTTACCATAGGAGCATCCAAGAGGGCACTTTTACAGCATTTTTTCTAACATAAGGGCAAGGAGACTCCACGAGAACTGATGAAGATCACGTACTCTGTGCTGCAAATACATGCCTCCTCACCGTCCAGCCTCAGAATTCAGATGTTCATATGTTTTACAGAAATATGTTTACTTGATAATTTAAGAATTAACACAAAAAGCATTGAAATCATCCCCGGAAAAGAACCTATTTCTGTTATTAGATTCAAAAACAATGAATTAATAACTACATTTTATTCATTACTGAAACATTTTCTCATCTTCTCAGGCCCAGTTTTGTTCCTGCAGTAATTTGTACCTGTTAAGTTTTTAGTGACCAGAATAACATGCATGTCAAAACTCTGAATCCTAACTTTACTTATCACTTAAAAACTGGGAGTGGGGGGTGTCACTGAACGCGTCTCAAAGCTCATTATTGACCGCTGCTGAAACCTGACTGGACTCTGGTGGCGCGCACACCATCTAATCATGGCCGCTCATTCATCCTTGTATGCTAATGACACCGTGAATAAGCCAAGAGGATTCAATTCCCACAGTCTCTTACAGTAACCAATATTTCTGTCAGCACATCCTGCGAGGACAATTTGGAAACATGGTATTGACAAAAGCTAATTTGGTGGACCAACCCCCAGAGAGCTGGACTTCATTTCTCTTGGGCCCAGCAGGCCAGAACATTTGTCATCATTATCGTTAGCAGCAGGAACTGACCACTGTGTCTACCGCTAAACCCCAGAATAGCTCTGTCCCCCTCTATGCTCCTGTACTTTTTCTCAACAGTAATAAAACAGTACACTTATTTAAATGAGAAACAGCATTTATTCTAGCCCTGAGCTGCAAATCTCAGCCACAAAAAGCCACTGCCTATCACAAATGCATCCAGCTGAAAGCACCGAGGCGTGACTTCATGGACGGACACACACCGCACAACAAGGACAGATCTGGACGGCGCCTGTTAAGAAAGTAAATCCCAAATCACTCGCAGAAGCACGTAAATCTGAACGGGATGGCCCCGATTCACAATCAGCCCGAGGCAGCCGGCTCTCAGCCTGTGAGCAAAGTACAAATCTACCAAACTGTGTAGCCTCGGCCCCCTCCTTTTTCTCCCCACTAATCCTTTTTCAATCATGCACTTTTTGGATTATGCCTCTATGTAATTCTTCTCAGGTATTGTTTTATAAGTTAATATGATATTTCAGTGTGGGCGAGGTGGGTTATGGGTTTAGGACACCGTGTGGGATTGGATAAGCGGCACAGGTCTGCAGGCAGCAGATTGGAGTGGAGGGTTAGTGCCAGGCTGAAAGAAGCGTGATAAACCTTTGACACAAAGTCCAAATGGAGCAGGTGCATGAAGGTGCTGAGACTGACCTGATTCAAACTTTTGATGGCCTCCCGTCTTGCAATGTGAAGCCTGCATTCATCCCGACTCTTGCTAAGCATCTCAGCTCCCGAAAGAAGTAAAGATGCTTTGCATAGTCAGACAATCTGTGAGGGAAGGGAAGATAGCAGCTCTGCAGCTGACATCCTGATTGCCCTTGTCCATGTCATGTAAACAGGAAATGTAAAGCTCACAAATGAAGTTAATTTATTAGCTTTGCTTCAGGAGCAGGGACACGCCTCAACCACACAATTAATCACCTGACAAGTCTGCTTATACCTGGACCTGTATTTACCAAGCTTCTCAAAGTGTCATGTTGGTCTTACATGCTGAGAATTTCAGAAATTCACTCCTGCTTTCATACTCAAGCATAAATGCAAGTTATCAAATTTCTTGAAGCTAACAGTCACTCTTACTCTCCCGGTTATTTAAGAGGTCTCTCAAGTGGTTAGGAGTTACCAGTCGGGGCCTGTGACGGCACTGAGGAGACGAGGATGTGAGTGAACCTTCCAGAGGAAGAACGTGTTTGAATTGTTTGATGACGCACAGTTAATCAATCGATATCACTTGGATAGAGCAGGCACCATCTTTGTCACAGACTTTGAAGGACGTCATCTCACCATCCGCTTTACACAGCGACGCAATCAGAGCTGAATTAAAGGTAGTGATGATGCTTCGATTCCTTGCCGAAGGAAAAATGCAACGGTGTCGTGCTGATGATTTGGGACCATCACTCAATTAGCCGAATTGTTATGGAAACAATCATGGCTCTTACTGCGAGGGTTTCCCAATTGCGTCATCCACGGTTCGATTTTATGACCTATTTTCCAACAATTTTTTTTTGTTTTGAATGCAGTATGTTTGAGGGTTTCAAATATGATCATGGTAGGCCTAGCCTATTTATCAAAGGAGAAGTTGTGTAAAAATACGGTTGGGCTGTGGTGCCGCGCTGGAGCTGCAGGCTGCAGAGACGCACTATATGTGAACAGACACATGCACGTGAGAAGCAGCAGTTCGGTTTGGCAACGCACACGTGCTGCTCACACAGTATGTGTAAACCATGCATTGGGGACACGAGATGTACTGCTTTTGTGTGATCACATGTAGGGAAGAAAGGAGCCTTTAGTAGGAGTCTTTCTACCGATCTGTGCGGTGTGGACATGATATTCACGCAGCCTTGGGTACAACAGCTTAAGGAAAACAAATGTTAGCCACCACTTGTCTGTAGCCGCTGTCTCCGGGGAGCAAGAGGTCGGGGCTTCAGCTGTTAGCTCTAAGCTGCGGCCTGTAGCTGCATCTACTCTGTGATAATGTGATTTTTTTAATCAAACAAAAAAACATCTAATTGTCTCTTTCTTTTGTCTTGTAATGCATGGCAGGTCAGAATCTCAATCGCAACACAATATAACAGCATTTATGTGATTATTGAACAGACTGGACGTTAACCTTCCCCCTCGTCTTCTTGTTCAGCCGGACAGCCAGGCCCACAGTATACCTCGTACAGTCAATGTCAATGCCTACTGGTTTAAGACTGCTCCAATAGTTTTACACTTAACCCAACACCACGCCTACGAGGATTCAAATTCTGCAAAGAATTCCCAGTGGAGCGTGACCACGCCCTTATCAGGAAGTGCATTTATCTGCAAGGTGAATTATGGGTCTGGTTTATCAGGCTAATGATGAGTTTATGAAACTCTGAATTCTGAACTCATGAAAATTGTTGCTTGCATTTACTGCATTCACATTGTTGTGCAGTGCTCTGTTCGTGTGCAACAGGAACAATCTTTGATTGAACCTCGAAAATGCCAAGGCCCTTCTGATTGGCCTTTTCTTTCTTTTCTTTCTTTCCCGCTGTCTCTCTGTCTGTCTGTCTTTCAGCAGTCAGGTTCACAGAGGAAGACAGACTTAAACAACCTCTGACTGACAGACAAGAGCCTGCCATGGAAGACTCTACGTCACCTCAAAGTCTCGCTTATCTCTTCTCATCTTACTCCCTCTCCTCTTCCAGTCTTCTCACTTTTGGCCGATGGGACAGATGCATCAATGACAGAAACACAGTCATACTTAAGTGCTGTCTTGTCCCGCAGCAAGATAAAGTGTGTAGATATCTGTGATTTATATGGTACCACTTCTCATTTTATTGTCAGTTTTCATAGCTTATATGTAGGAATGATTGCAGCAAAGGCCCGCATGATTTGATCTAAAATCTATATGAAGATAAAATATCGGATAATGACTGCAAGTACATTTCAGCCACACTAGTGGGAGTCATATTGCTATGAAATCTGGTCCCCCGCCGGGTGAACTGAAATAACTTTGGAAACTTTTGTTGTGAACATTTAGCACAAAGTCCCGCTGTGCATAAATTCAGCCTGAAAGAGCCTGTGGAATGGCATTAGATTTTTTTGTGCAGTCCATGTTGATTTATTCCAAACAGCCAATGTATCAACTGTACATTTGTTAGCTGTAAGACAGCTAGCAATAGGCACACTGAGTGAGTGTGTGGGAGTGTGCATGTGTGTTTGTGTGGCAGCGAACCTCCTGACTACATTCTCCAGGTACTTCAAAAGCATCAAGATTAGGACCTCACCGATATGGGATTTTTGGGGCGAATTCGGACAATATCAGGAAGCAACAAAATTCCAATACCCAGCATATTGGCTGAAAAGGGTTATCAAATACCTATGACAAAGATATGTAATGGAGGCAGAATTTCTCAGATTTTAGGAAACTTCATTCCCAACATCAGTGCACTGACCAGTAAATGCTTCACTTATTTTTAATTAAATAATGGACCACCCCCTGCTGGATAAACTATGTATTTGCACCATTTTAAATCATGAGTTCAAGCATTTTATCTATGCCTTAAAAAACTATTTTAATATTGGCACATATTGAAGAACATCTACACCCTTGCCGATACATCTGTGATAAGGGCTTTTCAGATAGAGCATTGTTCAGTGGGGTTCAGCGCACAAGTGGCAAAGAGCAGAGAAAAATGTGATGTAGTATATTATAATAAATATATAAAAAGTGGGCATCTTGCACAATGAGTACTACTTAGAGAAGCTCAGTAAATTTTATTGAGGCATTTATTACAGGGAACAGGAAAGACCGTTAAATACCCGAAACTGACAAGTATAAACAATACAGATTAACATAAACTGAAAAATAGAGACAGGTGGAGACAGAGTGAGGTTTGCAAATGTGGCGAGAGGACAGCTTAGAGAAAATACAAACAGAAACAGGAGGGTGAGCAACACCTTTCTCGTGACAAGCACCAGGGAAACCGAGGCAAGCAGTTAGTAGTCTAATAGCAATCCGTCCCTCCAGGCGATGAATGCCTGCGAGACAGCTGTCAGAGCCCAGGCCGGCGCCTAGATGGAGTGATGATGATGAATCCCAGACAGATGAATTATAGATGGGTCTGTTGATTAAAGTCAGCAAGGCTTTGACGAGTCATTGATCGACTGTATGTGACGGTGAGACCCAGATGTTCGTCCTGACTCGGAGACAGCTGGATAAATGACATGCAATGTTTGACTGTCTTTTTTTTTTACTTTGATAGGGGTTTTTCCAGATTGTCACTGGCTGTTTATGTTAGGTTTGTCACAGCTGTGTATTTTGTGTTGGTGCATGCAGTGCCACATATTCGAAGTATTAGTGATTCATAGTGTTTGTTTTGACAAGGACATGTTTATTTTGAGTTGATGTCAGAGTTGTAGGCTCTGATCTAAATCACCTTGTTCTTCGATGTACAGTAAATTGACTATTTCACATAGAAAACTAATCATGTTATTTTTTATTTGTTTGGCAGATTGTAAACTCCTTCAAGGCAAACTATTGATTTTTTGTTTAAGTAAATAAACTTAACATGGCTAAGGAGCTTAGGACTCAAATCAAGGCAGCCAAGGCCGGATATCCAGTCACTGAATTGCAGCGTGGTTGTGTTTTCACTGTTGTCATGGTTCTTCTCCTTTTTGCCTGCTTCCTTTGTCTCATCCTCTGCTTTTCTCCCTCCCATCTTCCCTGAAGCTGCTGAAGGACTTCCCGGACGAGCTGCGGTCCGACATCACCATGCACCTTAACAAGGAGATTCTGGAGCTGTCTCTATTCGCCTCCGCCAGTCGCGGCTGCCTGCGCTCGCTCTCGCTGCACATCAAGACCTCCTTCTGCGCTCCCGGAGAGTACCTCCTCCGCCAGGGTGACGCTCTCCAGGCCATCTTCTTCGTCTGCTCGGGGTCTATGGAGGTGCTGAAAGATGGCATGGTGTTGGCCATCCTGGGTACGATAAAGGATGGGGGGAGGGAAGGGGACAAAGGAGCAAGAAATGTGCTTTGCTATCATTATAGTTGAACAAAGAAACAAAGTCCTGCAGCGGACTTTATAACAAAGCTCTTTGCAGCTCCTTATGATGAAGCAGGGTCTGTAAATGAGCCCATTGTTTGGAAATAGGAGCATTACAGTGTCCTAAAGGTCATTCTTAGAGCCCATTGTTATTAAACTCCACTAAAATCTTCTAATTAGATGACTCTTTTTTCACAATATGTTCTTGCACAAAGAACTGAAAAAAGATTTATTTTTAGCTGTGCACGCAAAAAAGTAGAGCTAGATCCTTAATTTCCAAACCTAAACTTGATGTTGAGTGACGTAACAGTGTTAATAATTGCTGATCCATCGAAGGTGAGACACAAACATGTAGCCACCGCAGATTGTAAGACATTACATACCACTAATTTATTCAGAGTAACCTAGAATCAACCAATTTTATACAGGTTAAGCCACTCCAGTCAAGTGATCAGCAGCTCAGTATGGCAAAGTCTGTTCTGTAGCATTGTACTTCATTCCTGTCCAGTATAATCTGTGTTGTCCGGTTCAGTCCAGTCCATTTCATCATTCACTGGAGTCAGGTAATTGCAGCTCCACCTAGTCCGGGCTGGTTTAGTGCTGTCCACTCCAGTCCATAGATTTAAAAAATGTAAAGGTTACTTTATCGGCCACATATACAGCATACAGTGAAATTTGGTCTTTGCATTTAACTCATCCCTGAGGAGCAGTGGACAACCACACTGCCGTGCTAGGAGACTAACCCCAGATTCTGAGCCAGTGCCTCGGTCAAGAGTACAAACTGAAGTTAGAAGCCAGGACCTTCTTGCTATGCGACGACAGTGCTAACCACTAAGTCACCGCTCCGCCAGTATAGTTTAAATCAGGCTACATACAGCACCCAGGGCCAAAGTCGTATGCATTTATATTTGCAGTGTTAAATTAATGTTTGATTTGCTGAGGCAGCAGATAATTACAACATCAGCTGCTTGCACTGATGTCTGTGCATTCTGCAAGAGACACATGAAGCTTAAAAGGTGCATTTCAGCGGTGGAGTAAGCCTGAAATCAGCAGTTCCAGATAAAAATGTAGTGATGCTAAAATAGAAATGGGCTCCTCATTAATGGAGAAAAAATAGTCCAAAACATTTCCTAAAGCTGCAACTCAGCTCAAACCTAGAAAAGACATTTCTTTATTCATAAAGTTGTAGTAGTCATTATTTTTATAGAAAGTGTTGTGCTGTTAAAGCAGTAGGAGTCATTATGTGCAGTTCTAATGAGAGGAAAATATAATACTAGATTGATTATATAAAAGATGCATGAGAAGTGGCTGTGACTCAAGAGGTAGAGCAGGTTATCTGTTGACTGCAGGGTAGAGAGTTCGATCCCCACCTCCTTTGTCCAAGAATCCTTGGGCAAGACACTGAACCAGAGTGCAGAAACCAGAGAGTTCCTAATATCTGATCCCAAGATGGAGAAATAAGGAGAGTTATATCAGTCAGATCTTTGGACATAAAAATCCTTTGCCAGATCAAAGGATCAAATCCGTTTCCTTGGATTCCAGAGCTCATAGCAACCAAATTAAAAGTGTCAGTCATCCCAATATGCATTTTTTATTGTATTCAAGAAGTATACAGATTTGAAAGTATAATTGAAGATACTGGGAAATATTGAAATTATCTTTCTTGCAGAGAGGAAGATAAATGGATCAATACCAAGTTCATGCTTGTGAAGTAAACATGAAGCTACAGCCAGATGCTAGTTAGCTTAGCAGCAGCTGGGTAATAGACAGCTAGCCTGGCTCTGTCCAACTACTCTGTCACACACACTCGCAAATTGTGTTAAGGTTAGGGGCTGTGGTGAAAAGCACAATAGATGTCAGACATATGACTTGGTGCATCTGAAAAATGATGCCGAGTCATCAGTCAGGTTGTATTCCCGACCAAGCACATCTGCTGTGCAACACAATCTCTTGTACTGAGTGACCTTAATGGCTTTTGCTATCTGACATTCATGACACAGAGTTATGGACCAATCATTCAAGTGTGTGTGTGCGTGTGTGTGTGTGTGTGTAAGTGAGTCAGCGAAAGCTTAACGAAAGATCTCAGCTTGAAACTCCATCCATCACTTTGTCTCTGTTGATGTGGTTCTTACAATCTTTTGTCTCAATCTCTGTTATTGTGTGTTTGTGCGTGTGTGTTTGTTTGTGTGTGTGTGTGCTTGCTCGGTGTGCATGTGTTTGTGCGTGTGTGTACAAAGTGTGTCTACCCTTTGTCTCAGTACCTGCATGCAGGCGCTCCTGTTGAAAAAAAATAAAGTTTGTGTTTGTGTGTGTATGTGTGTGTGTGTGTGAGTGTGTATGGAGTAGGTGGAATTGTTTACTGGTGTTCAGAGTGGTGTATGTGTGGGTTGGAGCATATGTGTGTGTGTCTGTAGGCTTGACAGGCGGAGAGCATTGTTTCCTTGCATGCCTGCTGACTGTGCAGAAGGTCAGGCTGACATTGAGTATCTGACTGAAGGAGAAAAAAGCTTCTGTCTTTTCTGTTTCTCTCTTCCGTATGTTTGTGTGTGGTGGTGGTGGTGGTGGGGTCTTTCTGCCCCCTTCCTTGTCACACTACAAGTCCGCACAGCCTCAGCTCAGTCCCACATGACAGATAGTGGGTGAGAGAGAGAGAGAGAGGCCATGTTGAGGAAAATGAAACAGACACAGAAAGAATGGGGAGAGGGTGATATGGGGGGGATCCAAAACAAATGAAACAAAAGTCAAAGGAGGGAAGACAGAGAGGAGGTAAGGAGAGAGTCTGAATGGATGAGGAGAAAAACAAAGGGACAAAAAGGAAGCAAGTAACAAAGTTCAACACAGTTGGAGACAGAGAGCAGAGCAAGAGGGATGGAGAACAATTTAGGCAAGTGAGATTGAAAAAACAGAATTAAGCTGAGGTAAGGCAGGGAAGGAAGGAGGAGGGCAGGAAGTGAAACTTAAAAAAAAAAGAATGAAGGAAGTGCAATCATGAGGAAGGCATATAGAGAAGAGGGTTGGGGAAAGAAAGGAAGAAAATTAAACAGTGATAAAGGAAGAAAGAAGAAAAGAAGCTAAACAATACAGGGAGGAATAAGAAGGAGATGAAAAGAAACATGGAAACAAATGAAAAACAGGAGGGAGGCAAGGGAAGAAGAAAGAGAAGGAAAGGAGGTAGGGGACATAAAGGGAACACAATGAGCAAGGAAGGATGAATGTGAACAAAAAAAAGGAATAAATTAAGGGAGGAAAAAGATGAAAAGTGAAAAAGAAGATAGAAAGGAAAAACAGAAATGAAGGAACGGAGAAAAAACATTAAAAAGCAAGAAAAAGGAGGGGAAACGGAAGAAAGAAGGAAGGGAGCAAGGCCAAAATGATAAGGAAAAAGAGTAAAATAGGAAAGAAGGACAGAGATGGGAAAATAAAGAAACGAAGACAAAGAAAATACAAAAAGGAAGGCAGACAGGAGGAAATACAGTACAGTGGCAAAGGGTTTGGCATAGCGGGACGAGTGAAAAGTCTAGAAAGAGAGAAGGGGAGGGAGAGAAGTAATGACTGAAGGGAGAAGGAGGAGACAGTGAGAGAGAGGAGGGGGGATAAGAACAGTCACGACTGCCGCTCCATCAGCCTCAGTGTAATTGAGCAGCATTCACAGCTCACAATGACCGTAATGAATATTTTATCAGTGCTTGAGGGGCATTAACACTAACGGTGTACTTATCTTCTTCCTGTATGTATGGAGAGAACAGGAAACTGCTGTCAACACCACTTCACTTAAACAGTAAAAATTAGTAAAACAGTAACACTTGTTATGTTATATAAATATAGTTTTTAAAAGGTAATATTTTTAATTCGGTCTACACAGTCCTGTTCTTACTTTGTTTTAAAACTTAGTCAATGTGTTCTTACTTTGGTTTAAAGCTTGGGTAGGCAATGTGTGGAAATCAAGCTAGCTGTAGCATGAGACTCCTAAAGAAGCAACTCTGCTGTACCCTCCCCTCACTGTTCTTGCTGTGGTTTGCATTTTATTTCATTTATTGTTGCTCTCTCTTTTGAGGCCAGTTTCCACCAAAGATTCACAACGAGACAAAACAGTTGCAGGGAAAGTTGCAGCGATGTAAACTCAACTAAAGCCGGCTAACAGTGTCACCTGCATCTGAGCTCGTCAAGTCGCCAGAGGCCCATTTTAGAACACAAGGCATGTCACTTGTTTCAACAGCCAGCCACCTCATAGCAATGTTAACTGTCGCTAAGAAGCACAGCATAGAGCAGCCAATAGAAACATGGGCTCTCTAAATGTCCCACGATTGGCCAAAAAGTGCCCGTCACGGTCTGAATACAGAGCCAAAGAGAAGTGCAGAAGTCTAATGTTCTTTCACACCACCTGAATTACAATATGCTGAAAGGTTATTATGGAATATTTGCCCAGTGACACCAAAAATAAACTGCCTACCTC
>JAPZDX010000008.1:14730069-14740423 GCA_029783625.1 Naso annulatus | reverse complement strand
GTTTATATGGCTGTGAAGAGGTACGACACCTTAAACTGAGCCTCTGGCGGTCCAACGATTATGACCATCCTTTGTTTGGCATCCATTCCTTCTGCAGGTGCAATCTGAAGGAGGGCACACAGCCAGCATTTAAAAACTGCATCCTTCACTTATTCCCATCAGTCAAGTGACAACCAGTCGACAGCCGACATCGACAAGTTATCATTGAGATGCAGAAGTTAACCTCTCATCCGTCACTCACATTGATTGAGGCTCCGGCAAAGTGTGACAGCTGTTTGATGTGTTGACCCTGTTTTCCAATGATGGCTCCCACTGCAAGCGCTGGGATGAACAGGTGAACTGTCTCCTACTCCGGGTGTCCCTGCTGGGTGTAAGCACGTTAATACTACTTGGACCAGAAGATCGCACAGACAGGAACTGCAGACCACTTGGTCAAGTCCAGCCACTAACGCGCAAATGCAGACAGTGGAGCTCGGAAAGCTGGTCAGTTCTTAAAGCTCATGCCCTCGACTTTAATCCACGGACTGATCAGAAGAGACATCTGTCCTCTGTTGTATCAGAAGCTACAACGTGTGTTTGTCTCGTGCAACAATTTCAAGGGATTGCTGGTTTTTTGATGTGGGGCTGTATGAGGCACTTATGTCGAGTCAGTGTATTACATGCAGCAGGTAACTGTCAGCTCACTCTCAGTCTGGAAAAGGAGCACAATGCGCCCGCAGGAAACAGATCATAGCTCTGCTGTGAATGGTACCAACAGCAACACGTCTTTTAGCCGCCAACAAGGTCAGCTGTCTAAAGTTCATCTGTCCCTTTACGTGACCGTTAAAATTTTTGGCGCTTTACATTCCCTGTCAGACAGCCATTTCCTTTGGGACTGCATTCCCTCAACCGCACGTCGTCAGTATTCCTACGCACAATTGCAGCTGTACCTGCGGTAGGGTAGTCCCAAAGAAATCAGCTGCCCGATGGTGATGTTCAGCACTGAAAACTTTTAAGTACAGCGTGCACGTCAAGGGACAGATTAACTTTAGGTGGCTGGTCTTGCTTGTGACTGAAAGCTGTGTTGTTGTAGGTACCGTTTACAGCAGAGCTATGATCTGTTTCCTGTAGGTGCATCGTGCTGCTTCTCCATACAGATACCCGTAAGACACCAACCATGCATACAACTCCCCGCACATACACAAAAGAACGAACTATCCCTTTACACCAAGCAGTATCTTGGTATTACACTCCATAACAGACGAGTGTCTCATTAGAGATGACTATTTACAGATACCTTGTTGCACACACACACACACACACACACATCACTTGTTTTACAGAGAGTGAGGTTGACTTGTGGAGGTGTTTGCATCGTCAAAAACAACAACAAGCAGCGCTGCTGATTCTGGATCAAGCCCAATATTCCAGTCATCGTGTCAGCTGAGGGCACTGTAACAACTTGCTCTGGCAGCCTCCAAATCTGGCGAAGGGCTTTCAGTGCTGAGGTTGTTTCACTTGCCGATCGAAAAAAAAACAACAAAACCCTTCTTTAAAATCTGCAAATGGGGCACATTTTGGCAGAGATGACAGTGTTAAACACCTGGTGAAGGTGATCTAAAACACAACTAGCAGCAAAACCACCATTTCCCTCCAGGACTAATGTCTCCTACTCAGCAGGGGAACTGCTGCACAAAGATTAGGGCCTGCCTACAAGGGCAAACATCAAGGGGCAGCTGGAGAACAGTTCCCATGTAGCAAATCCTGCCCCCCCAGTTCTGCAGCGAGCAGCCACAAGCCGTGCAAAGCACTTTGGGATGGGTGACTTACAGCAAGGGGCTGGCTGCTC
This sequence comes from Naso annulatus, assembly GCA_029783625.1. NCBI lineage: Eukaryota > Metazoa > Chordata > Actinopteri > Acanthuriformes > Acanthuridae > Naso > Naso annulatus. Next base: position 14,738,595 of record JAPZDX010000008.1, on the reverse strand, counting down.
GCCGACAGCATAGAAGCCCAAAATGGCCCCTCACCCCCATAAGGACTGCACTAAAGGAAAAAAGAAACATGAAACTGAGTTGCTAAAGACCAAATGTCTGCTGTCGCTAGCCTGATTCAAGAGCTGCAGAATGTCAAGTTTAACATGAAAAACACAACCAGTCATGAGTTTGTAATGGTAGGATATGGAAACAAATCCCTGTTCTTTCAAACAAGAAGACTGTCACTTACTCCAAATGATGAGCATCCACCGTGGGCGCCAGGAGGCGGGACACTGGACATTGAGGAACCCATGCCTGGTGCACCGCTGGGGAACAAACCCAGAGCGTTCAGATTCAAGCCTGGAATCAGGTTGGACTGGAGCTGGAGAGAGAAAAGTACATTTCTGTTAACACAAAACACTTCACAAGCTATGTACACTTTGCTCATCAACACCACTAATTCATTTGATACACTAAAAGTCACACTTCAGCTCCAAAAGTGAGAGGAACAAATACAAATTAGAGTTGGCCATTACTTGTTTTACCTGAGGTTACAAAGACGGAAATCTCTAGCAGGGTAAAAGTGCTCGCATCTTTTTTATACCATTAGTGTTGAAATTAGCAAGATACTTCAAAACTTAACACATCCAGAGCCTGACATTTCAAGTTTTCCCCAATCATACGTTCCTGGTAACAGTGAACACATTGAACAACCAAAGGTGAGAAAACTCAGAGACAGAAGACTGATGACAACCTTATCAAAACCGCACAAGTGACGACTTAAGGCAGGAACTGACTAAAGAAAAAACACAATCTCAGAACAGCAGCTCGATTTTAGCTCGGACGTTTATTAACCCCACAGACAATCGAAAATAAACTAACCCTAACCCCAAGAACACTTTTCATCACTTTTTTCCTGTTTAAAATCGTAATGTATCATGTCCACACTGTAAAAAACTTTTCCACATGCAGTCAGTCGGTTCAAAGCTGTATGCTCACAGTAAATAACGAACTGGTTACTGACCGAGTTTGACAAGTCTGAATTTACTGTATCGATTCCCCCTGAAATTTCTAGAAAAACAGAAATCTTCTAAGATTTGAGGCATTAAAAAAAACTGACACAATTTGCCCCCGTTAGAAACCCTTTGTTTGACAGTATTTCTGACAACGATTCAGACTGTGAAAGCTGTTTCTACATCACGGCTGCACATGCCAACACTATTACCAGAATCACATCCTAAAAACAGTTCTCTAGTTATCCTTTTTACTTTATTTTTTTTTATGTAAATGTAGCCAGTAGTTACCTACTGCTGCAGACTGTCTACATTGCTTTTAAAATCGTTAAAGAAGCATTTCACAACTGCAAGGATTGTCTTATTAAAACTGTGTTGTGAATGCAGTAGAAAGACGCAAATATTCTTGAAATTGGGGCCACGTGACCAAAGAAAACAGGCTGTGATATTATAAGCTTTTGCGCAAAAGGTAGTTAAACTTACAACAGTGTGAATACACTGCGATGCAGGAAATGTGTCTGAAAATATTTCCGTCAAGAAAAATGCAATGCAGTAACAGTAAGAGTCTTGGATCATATTTGATCAGCACTGACTAAGTTTGATAGTTTGATCTAAGTTTAGTGCTGTGGGCCGCCCCCTCTCTCGATTTGACTTCTACGCTCATGAGGGCGGACACTAAAAAAAAAAAATGCAAAAGTTCAATCTTTTGTGCAAATAGCAACCGTGGATCACACTTGCTGTTCGAATGATTCTTTCCTTCACAAGTGCTGAAAATACTTACGTTCATAGCAGCCATGTCGCTCTCGTAGGATTCCCTGACTTTCTTCATCACCTCCTCCTCTGCTCGTGCGCACGCCTCGATGGAGCCCTTCACTGTGATGGTCCGCTCTGGGTTGTACAGGGTCAAGTCCTGGAGACTACACAGAAGAGAGACAGACATGACCACAACTGTCAAGAGCATAAATTCTAACACCAAAGCAAATATTACACTATTAAATATGCAGTCAAAATGCACTTTAAGATTTTTATACATTTTTTATAAGAACACATCAGTGAACTAAACAGTTTTACGGTGAAATCGTGATCTTGGTCCCCGTATCCTGCTCGATTTTCTTCAGGTTGCGTCCTTCTTTCCCGATTAATCTTCCTACAAAGTTGTTGTGTGCGAGTATCTTCAGTGGGATCTCTTCAGTACTGCACAAGAAGACAAAGCAGATGTTTAGTGAAATGCTCCTCAGCTGTTAAACTTACAAATCAGACCTCTCCCACCAAAGTTTACTGTGTTTGCATGTTAGTAACGGTCAGTATTTCACATTATGTCTCTTTTATAGCAAAAGCAAAGTTTCTTGGGCCACAGAAGCTGAGTTTATACACATACAAGTGTTTTCTTTAAATCCTGTCCACACAAACACTCTACCACATTGACCTCAGTCCAAGTGAAACCTCAAACGCAGCTTAAGGGCCGTAATGAGCACGAGAGACCAACAGGCGGCAATATAACCCTAAAGCTGGAGCCACTTTGTCCAATCAGAAGCCTGAATAACACCTATTATCTGGCTAACTGCAACTAGAGTCAGGTTGTGAGTGTTTGATTATGATAACTGTGTTTTTCAATAAAGTTAAAGAGTGACTGTACATTTATGAGCAAACACACGAAGAGTCCTGCTAGCAAGGTTGGCACCAGCACTTTATCGCTGGAGGCAGCGCACAATCTGGTGGCACAGACCGAAAACTCTGTTTGCAGTGTTGTCTTGTAGACAGACAAAAGTTTGTGAATCATTTCACCCTGGCTGGAGTTTTCTAAAAGATCAGTGTTAAGGGACATTTAACAGCATGTGTGTGGAATTAAGGCCACAATGCACACAAGAAACAGTGTGTACATGTGGACAAAGCAAAAGTTTCCATTTTTTCAAAAACCTCGCTAACACTGGCTTTTATCTTCCACCACTAATTTCTGCCAATTAACAACTGACTTGACTCAACTTACCACCCATTCTCATTTTGACTGGATTGCAACAAGTGAGGACAATTGAAAGCATTTTAAGAAAAGGTTTGGAAACTTAAAATAAGACATTTTACGTCACTGGAAATATGATTATGCCACAGTGTGCTTAACAAAATGACCACTTCATCTTTCACAAGTATAGACGAGACACATTACATAGTCAGAAGAGCCAAGTTAAACACAGGCAATAATTCTCTCATTTTGTTTGTGAACAAACTCACAACTTTGTGTCGATGGCTTCCTTCTGCATGATATCCATGATGGTTGTACACGCACGTGAACAGCCTTCAGGAGTGGAGTGAATTGTGATTGGCTTCTCTGCTGCACCTGCATTTTCTTTCCTATGGATGTCGATCCTGGAGCAAAGGTATGGCAAGTTCATTTATACAGCAAATTTAGACAACAAAGCATTTAAAACTATTTTATATAAGACAGAGGCATTACTACAGATATAGAGTGGCAATATAAAAACACCGTACAGGATTTTTGAGGAATTTAAACAAGGTAAAATTTGATTACTTAAGCTAGAATAGAAAACAGCATATTAAATACGAGAAGAAAAAAAAATACACTGAAGTACAGTGAAAGATATTAAAACTAGCATAGTCCAAAAGGCCTCAAGTTTCCTGGAGTTTGGGGTGCGTAGAAACTGAGTGCTGCTTCTTCATGGTTAGTTTTGACACAGGGAGTAAGCAGACCTAGACAGTCTGAGAGGTCTGGACAATTCATTTTGACCCAAAAGCATTTAGTGCTTTACAAAGCAACAGTAGAATTTTTCTGTCAGTTCTTTGGATCACATCTGGCCAGTTCTTAGCTCTTCGCACTGGCTTCCTGTTTGTCACTTTCCTGATCTTAGGGTCATTCTGAATCAGCTGCAGCTGTCTGACTTCTGAGAGCAGAGAAGATAAACACATGGACAAATTTTCTAAATCCTGCTGAGACCTAAGTCCCCTACTCCTTAATATATTCTTAAGGTGATAGTGGGATGATTTTTTTCAATGGATATTTAACCCTTTAAATTTTAGATTTTTGTTCATGACTACAAGATTTCTGGCCTGATTTGTGGTCTTTAACGTTAGTGACTGGGGCACTAAAATCACAACAAATACAAGGTTATATCATCTGTCGTCTGCATAATTATGGAAATATATTTTGTTGTTTTCCATAATCTGCGCTGGGGGAGCATGCAGATGTGGAATGGAAGAGGCCTGTGAGTGGAGCCTTGGGGGACTCCAAGCACAGATGTGTAATTAATGATGGACACAAAATGGTCCCTGTCCTTTAAACAGGAACAAACCAGTTTAGCTCAGTGCCTTTAAGTCTCACCCACTTTTTCAGTCTGTCAAGTAGCTTGTCTTGTTCGACTGTGCTGAATGCAGCACTGAGTTACAATACATTAAAACTTTTTCACCATCTGTGTTTAAATGGATGTCATTCAAGACTTTGCCAAGAGATACCTGCGCAGTGCTGTTGCAATCCTGACTAGAAGGCCTCAGAGGGTGTTGAAAAACAGCCTTTTCAATGGTATTACATTACAAGGCTTGAAACGGGCCGATAATTGTTCATTAACGAGCTGTTTAGATTGCTCTTCTTTAAATATGTGGCTTCATAACTGCAGATTTTTAAAGGCTGTGGGAAATAGCCTGAGAGAAGGTAAGTGTTGACTATGTGTAAAAATCTGTGACAAGCAATTAAAAGCATTTTAGGCATGGCATCAAGAGGAGGATTTTAAATGTTGCTCAACTTCTTCAAAGGTAACGTGGCTGATTCAGTGCAATAGTGTAATGCCAATTAACTGGTTAAGTAGACGAACCCTGAAATTAAGGGGTGCCGTTTGCCTGATTATCTGAATTTTGTAACTTACGCAGGAGCAAATCTGCATGATTCTCCTGACTGGTAGGTTTACAGTATAGTACAAATTAGGCACCAACGTTTTTTGTCATTATGTCAGAAGAACTGCATTGCATTTCTCAGGTCTAAATTATAAAGTCTGTTTATAGATGAACATTGAAAGTTGGTTTTTGCTAACAGCACTCAGTTTTCAACTTTCATTTTGAAATTTTACTATTACAGCATCTCTCCATGGTACTTTTAACCCTACAAGGGACCATCTGTACCTTTGTGTGAGAAAAGAGATGACTTTTTTTTTTTTATGAGCCTACTCTAACATTGAAAGTCAACATTATAAAAAAAAGGACAGGAACAGCTCATTGCCAATGTACATTGAAATTCCTGACCTCTGTGTACGTACTTTGAGTGGGTCTGTTTGGTGATGTTGCGGATTGTGGCCCCCTCCTTGCCGATAATTGCCCCTACAAACTGCGTAGGAACTAGCATCCGCAGTGGGATGTCTGACTGCACTTTGGGCCGGGCGCCCAGACCTGGAGAGCTGGAATGAGGGGGACCACGGGCGTTAAAGCCTCTCCTGCTTCCCGCCGAAGGGCCTTCTGGTGCAGCCGTCTCATCTGGGATATAGGACACTTTCAAGGCATAGTTTTCCATCATAGAGCCATTCAGCTTCTCCATTGCCCTGGAGCATAAAGAGATGTCAGTCTCCAAACTATCCCCACTGAGTAAGTATGATTTAAAGAGCATACAGAAAGGCTTGGAGTGAAATGCTCTGGCTGTGGATGCACTGTCAAATTTCCGTTGAGCCAATCAACACAAAGCTCCACAATGATTTCATTCCCATCTCGTCACTAATGGGGGAATCCAAAGAGTGTGGACATTAAAACAGAATCAAGACGCTTTGGTCCACATCGATACGGTTCATGTCTCAAATAATGGGCTCAAGGAGCAGAGAGCTAAGACTGCTTAACAAGCCAAAAATCCAGAAGGGCAGTGGCCAAGCATCACTTCTCGTGAGCTGCAAAAATATTCAATCCAGCCTCAAGACAGTGCTCTCACCTGACACATGTCTGCCTTGTCAGCCTGGAGGATTTATTTTTTGTAGAGAAACAATCATGTCAGGAGACTCATACAACCACTCGTGCAGGGAGCAACAATGTAGTATGATTCATGTACACCAGGGGGCACCAGATGGCTAATTTAACCCCCCTCCCTTTTTAAAACAAACACATGCGCACATACACACCCCCTCCTCGTCATCATCGCATGTCAAATTAAACTAGACTAGTCTTTGGAAGGAAGAAATCAGGTGTGCCGTAAGAACACTACACAGTGAAGGCTGACGTAATTTCCAGTAGGGAATGCTGGGTAAAGAGAGGAACTTCAGCAGATCCACGTCAAAGACATCAAGGCAGATGAGCTGGAGGTTAATGATGTGACTACACTGCATATGCGTGTGTGTGTGTGTGTGTGTGTGTGTGAGTGTGTGAGTGTGTGAGTGTGTGTGTGTGTGTGTGAGGGTGTGTGTGAGGGTGTGCGTGTACTCACAGCCTGGCCTGGTCCTTGGCTGCATATCGAACGTTGACTACCGCAGTCTCTGTGTCAGTGTTTACTGTGGAAGAACGCACAGTCAATCCACACACATGCAGTGACGCTTGCAAAAACTAACACAATGGGCCACTTTTATATGGTTACACATTTATAATTCACCTAACTTTGAATTTTGCAGAGATTTTTTTTTTTTTTTTAATTTAAATCAAATAAACCAAGTAGAACACGATTATACATTTGTAATTAAAAGACAATTTTGGATGCAGTATGAAGGTGCTTGTTGAGGAAATTTGGCAGATTTTGAGCAAATTGCATTACAAAGCTTAAACAATGTATTTACCTTGTTCACAGCTCTCTACTGCACCATACTGAGCGAGCATACCATCCAAGACCTGAGAAAAAGAAAAGCTGTGGTTACTCAGAGACTTTGGAGGCTTTGACCAGAACGTGTTAGAGAGCAGGAGCTATCTATGGGAACCAGCCCAGCTCACGGCAAGGACACACTCCATTAATTCTGAACCCCAGAGTTCAATGTTGAGTTACGTGGCTAAATATGCTGCCTTCTTGTAAAAGCCTGTCTAACTTAAATTATGACTCCCCTCTTAGAGCACTTGCATGGAGTTTCAGATGCTTAGAAACTTGTATAACATTTTAAAATCTTTATTTCAAAACTTCCAGTGTACTCAGTGTAAAAAAATCAATTAAATTTAAAAATAATGAATATTAGATTTACAAGAAGCTCACATTTCATTTAAAAATATCTATGTATTTTTTAAAAAATCTGTATATTACAGAAAAAGAAATCCTTACAAGCTATGGTTGCTTTTACTTGTTACACTTTAAAAAAAAAATACAAGTGAAATGTTTAAAGACATTTAAAAAGATCCCAGCAGGCAGAGGCACATATAAAAAGGGCAAATAACAAAAGATCAGTTATTAGAGAATAAATCTAAGAGGAAGCCACATCAAACTGGCCACCAGCCCAAATCTGGACACCACGAGATTTCAATTCATAGATGGGATCAAATGTGGGCGAGAGGGGGAGCGAGGGTTCTAAGCTAAGCTAAGACATCCGACCATGCTCAGTCAAACACAAGGCCACACCCCCAAGAGCTCAACCCCACTTTCTAGCCAACAAGAGTGCATCCCCCACCCCCTTCCCCCACCCCCACTCCACCAACCCACCAACCAAACAGCCTCCCGCCTCTCTGCCATCTCCACTCCGCACCATTGGCTGCTCCAGCTCTGATATGAGTTCCCTGAAACCAAGAGTTGCCGGCTGCTGGCTGCGTGCACCGCCTGTCCATCCACTAAGCCTGGCCAATGGGAATCCAGGCCATTCAGGAAAGGGTGGGGTACATTCCAGCAGGAAGCAGTGGCTGGGGGAGGGGTGCGAGTTCATGCTACACATTCTGTGAATCGGTGCACATGGAAGGGAAGGGGAAGCAGTCCAGGCCCACCCACCCACTACAGCTTGTGAACACGCCACTACTCACCACTATTCTCTCGCCGTAGGGCTTCACACACTATGACCCATTGTCTTATCTACCTGATAAGATACATAAAAGGCCTTTGCATCAAAAGATCCTCTTCTATTCTGTTCTTGCATACTCGCAACCCCTCCCCCTTTGAGGGGAAAGAAACCTCCATGTCACCTTTTAAGAAAGCAAACAGCTCGCTCGCTACATACAAGGAACATGGGTGGATCTGGAGCTGCAGTTGAGGGACATGCGTAGGCAAAGCGAGCCCACCATTACAAAACGCTGAGCCTGTCCGTAGCCATTTAATCACAGTGAGTGAATCAGGCTGGGATCTAAAGCCATGTATTAACCTCGCAATCTTGCAAATTTGCAACAATACTGAACAATTGTGCAATTCAATAAGACAATTCTGATTAGACTATACACTGTCTTTATGGAGCAGAAAATTAAATTGAACAATACAGGCACACGCAGCCTCTGCAGAGGGAAGGGGTGGGGGGGGGGGGGAAAAATCACATAAAGCTGTACTGCTGGCACATGAGAACCCACATGAAGTTAAGAGTGAGATCTTGAGTTTGACACAAATGATTTCTGAAAAAAAAAAAGCTTCATTAAGTTTTTTTTAAAAAAAAAATTTAAATGTTGGTA
>JAPZDX010000008.1:14719590-14729634 GCA_029783625.1 Naso annulatus | reverse complement strand
AAGATCACTTCAAACTTTTTTTTTTTTTTTTAACAAAATTTTTATGAAAATTTATGGTGTATTTTTGCTTCAAATACTGAAGGTTTATTTCCAGGCTTAATCCCACATCAAGTTAAAAAAAAAATTCAGGCAGTGTAAAAGTCGCATATGTTGCAGCAGTTGTGTGTGCAGCTCTAATTTTGGAGAGGGTTATCAGCAAATCATAAAAATGTTACTTTAGATCTTTTCTTAAATTTGGGATCTAATGTGGTGTAGACAACATCATAAAAGCACTTGTTTCACGTTTATTGTCCTGTATCTCAATTCAACTGCACAAAATCATATTTTTTAGAGTTTACACTGTATATTGTGTCAGTGTCAGCAGTATAAAGTAATTTGAGGGGTAGTTTGTGGTTGTATTTATAAATCAACCATAAAAACGCTGTATAATGCGTTCTCATTCTCCTCAAATTTTGTCCTTAAATCAAAAGACAGTTGAATCTCTTACAGAATCGAACTCAATACGGTTTAAACATGCAGAGTTTCTTGCATGGCCAGTGTGTAAGGTTCGTATTAAATTGTAGCAGTGCAAATTTTAATCTTCTTCATTTACAGGCAAACACTGACCCTCGTGCATCATTACTAATTTCAAATCGGTACATTTTCAAACTCACTGTGTGAATGAAACACACAAAAACCACAGCACAAAGTTCGGAATAACTAAATCACTTTCAGGGAAAAAATAAAAATATCCCATGAACCATGTCAGGATATAAGATTTGCACACCCGAGCCAGGGGGTCACGTCCGACCCCACGTCGCATGAATGTTTCACAACCCCTTACACAATACACTTGGTTTATTTTTATTTCATTTCCACATTTTTTTTTTTTTTTTTTTTGTGGGGGTAAGAAAAAACAAGGAGTGAAAAGCCATTCACTTCCAAAGTAGCACATGTGATCAGTGATGAAAGACACCATGACTGAACAATTAAGTCACGTTTCCCATTTAAGACCATCAGATGGTGCATAGCACAAAAATCAATTCAAAAACAGGAAGCTTTTGCAGACTGCTTTAAAAAACAAGCCTAGTATGTAGCCAACACATGTGGCCGCATGATGCTTCAAAAGATTGTGTAGCTGCTTAAAATTTCCTCATGTGCGTGATCCTGCCACATCAACCTGGAGCTTCTACTCGTGTGAAAGACTGAAGCTTTTTTTCAGTTTGTTTGCTAAACTATGACCACCCATCCGGGCTTTCTCCAATCTGCTGAGCCGCTAAACTGTACAAATTCAACCTTACAATCTTCATGATCAAATTTCCAGTGGTGTTCACAATCATTTATGCTCTATCAATCACAGTTCCACCCACTGGTCGGCGCGTTGCTGGGCCTGAGCGGCAGCCTTCCTCAAACGAATCATCAAGCGTCTGCTCAATTGAAACCCAAAAGGGAGGCAAGGTGACTCCAGAGGCCACTAAATGGGAGCCCAGTTGGACTGCCCGATTGTGCCCCACCCTGAAAGCAGTTAGCAGCCTGTTAGCACTCACCTCCCACTGCATGTGAGGCGGGATGTTCCTGATCTGCAGCTTACAGCTCCTGGAGAGAGAACAAGGGAGGAAGAGGGTGGGGGATGGAGGAAGGAGGAGGGAGAGAAAAGAAATTGATGAAGGTAGATGGGAAGAGAGATGGGGGAGAAGAGGGGAGAAAGACAGTTAGTAGCCCACAATACCAAGGGCACAGTGATACATATGACAGAAAGGGATCTTCTTAAAAAACAAAACAAAAAACAGCAGGTCTTTATTCCCTCCGCCATGTAAAGACACAGCACAGGGTGGAGAAGCTGCAGTTAAGACTTCTGCTTTAATTCCATTCCTAACCCAGCAGGTGCACTGAGACACCCCGGGTACAACAGGGGAGCAAGTGATGGAGAAAAAGTGGGCAAAAGGGTTGATTTGCTGATTTGGAGGGTGGCCTAAATTGAGTCGAGGCGGTTTAGAATTAAGCTCAAAATGCACCACACCATTTATCCCAAAACACTGATAATGTCACAGAGTGTGAAGAACGAGATAGGGAAAAGAAAGGGCAAGTGAAGCAGCAGAAATGAGTAGTAAGCAAACAGAGGCAGGAAAAAAGATGAGATTGGGAAGGAGAAGATACGCCACATCAGAATGTCTTGTCTCAGTGTTTGAGACTGCTTGTGCCCTGTAGCGTTGCATCATGAGGTTCCAGCCACTGCAAAACTCAAGCCTACTCTCTTCAAACTAAAATAGACACTTATCCAGATGCATCCAGCTGTTGTAGCAAAAAAAAAAAAAAGAAGAAGATCGGTGGTGGGGGGGTGGGGTGGGGTGCAGGTGCCCAAAAGAAACTAAAAGGAACGTCTGCAAATCTGTGTCACGCTAAATGGAAATACTCAAAAATTGCATGCTCGCTTGGAGAGAGCGTGCGCAGAAGCAGAAGCAAAGAGGTGACCAGCAGTTACGGTGGTGCTGCTGTGCTCCATCACTAGAAACAACCAGGACAGACGTCCCCACTTCATCCATTTAGCTTGAAGGTCCACCAATTTAGTTACGGTTACTGTACAGCAGCATGAACACGCTGGCGATGCGTAGGGGTCATGCAGACAATGGAACCTGTGGATCAATGAGTCACAGAGTTTCACAAGTGTCCGCCTGCGTGTGGACGTTGTATGAAAACGTGAAGAGTCCAGGCCACTTAAAAGTCACTTGCCGGTTGACACGCACAAATCTAAAAAGGAACAAAATGTACATATGGCTGGGAGGTGAAGCATGAACACACGCGCACGCACACAATGTGGAAACACAAACCCTGACCCCGACCCATTTCCACACCAGCCTTACGCTCACTCCACGCACACTTGATACACAAAGCAGCTACATTATATAGTTTCTAGACATCATTTCCTGTCATCTGTGTGAAAATTCAAGGTAAGAGATACACACTGCGCACACACACACACACACACACCTCCTTCTTTTCCTCAAGCTTCACTGAACTGTTAAATGACGTCTAAAACGCAGCTCATCTACTTGCTCCACAACTAATGGCTGTTTTGTAATCTTGTGTGTAGAAGGTACACTTTATAGCAGGCAGCCTTTTTTGAAACTAATTCTTGACACAATCAACTTACACATAAAGGGGAAAAAAGGTGTGCAACAATATTTTTTCTGCACACAAGCAACATCTATGCAGCAAAACGTACTGCACATGTGCAACAAGGGCCGCAGTAGTTGAAATTCCTCAGCTCAGCCACTACGGTTATAATCAAGCCAACAACAGCTCAACAATATATTTTAATTTGAGACATTAGGAAACTGCTTCATTCTAAACAGGCAAATTGTAAAGAAAATTCCCAAATAACTTCCAAGAGGAATTCCAGCCCTTTCCGGCCCACTGTGCCATTCCTGGCTGATCCGGCCCCCCTCTCCCCACACATTCTGTATGCTCTGCATTGCGGTGGGAACGCCAAGCGAAATGTGCAAATGCACCAAGCACTTCCAGTCGGATTAACCTATAGCTCCACACAGAAGAAGTCAGCCAGGGTATAGGGTGGGGTGGGGGTTGAGGGGGTGGTATACATTCTCTACTCCCAGCCTTTGATTTGGGGAGGGGGGAGGTGTGTGTGAGTCGGGTGTGGTGTTGGTGGTGGGGACTAGCCCTGTTTCAGGCAAGGGTAACAATGGCCCTCTCTGCCCTGTGGTGGTGGTGCCCTGTTGCCATGGACACGGACAAGTCCACTGACAGGAACATGTAGAGCGGTGGTTAAAAGTGGGAGGGGGAGGGAAGGAGGGGAGGGCCAGGAGTGACTGGGGTTGGCTCGTCATGTGATGGCCAGGAGGAGGCCGGGCTCCTTATTTACTTTTAAACAAAAAAAAGGACCAACAGACGACATGTTCGTCCCCTTCTTTCGCCGCTCAGCTGAGACCTACAGGCCTGCATGCGGAGACACAAGTGGGCGTAAAGACACGGACACGAGCATGCACATGCAAGCAACATAGGACTGCACCACACCTGCATTCATCTCCATTTCTTAAATCATCCACCCCACGTCAAAAGAAAAAGGGATGGATTGGGACACACGAGATCTGTGCTCAACGCCCATCCACATCCATTGACTATTCAGCATGCAGAGGTTCTGAATGACTGAACTCCATGCAGTCTGGTCTCCGCTGCCCTCTCACAGGCCTTACATGCACACTGTGCACCCAGTAAGTTACATTCAACACTTGCGTTTGGATAAATTGGTTTGGAATTCCCTCAGAGAATTCCATTGAGTTGACTATCAACAGTTAGAAATGACTCAACTTTTGCAAAAGGCTTGTACACATCTGCGTCTACATCCCCACCACACAGCAATACATTTTAGATAAACTGGAAAAAAAGATAGCAAAAAAACACAATGAGTTTCTGATTTTAGCCTGGGAGAAGCGAGAGTTAAGGAACCTTTGCCTGCAGTCTGGGTGAGACAAGGGGCCACATTCATAATTCTCTGGCACCCCAAGTCTCAGTCCCAAATCCCCGTTTTTGCAGGTGGGGCCCCACAGTGACCCCGTGACCCAGAATTCTTGTAATAAGAGCCATTCTACAAAAAGCACTGATACGATTTCCACCATTGTCTCAACTTAAAGATTTCCTTTGATGCTTTGTCTAAATTTTTTTACACTACTTAAAAAAAAAAAAGAAAAAAAAGGCAAAGGGGCTGAAACTTAACACCACTCACTGAGAACAATTGCTACGCTACACATGTTGTAAAATAAGTCAAAGTTGTACGCATGTTTAACGTCAGTTTCCCCTCTCGCTCTCACAGGCACACACACACACACACACACACACACACACACACACTTGGGGCCACCCCTCACATAATCATACCATTTTCCCTCTGTGCATGTGACTTGGCGGCTATGTGCATGTGGGGAAGCTACTCTCGTTTATTTGTCTAATTTTTCTATAACCAGAGCATAATCTGACCCAGGAAGTCAAGTCAGAGTGTTCACATTAATGACACTACTGCAGCTCAGTTTGCCTTATAATTAGGAGTGAAATTAAATATTTGTAGTGATTTAAAAAAAAAAAATAGGCTAGCTACTAACTGTTAGCATAAATACATTTTATGAAGCCCAGTTGCAGCAGCAAGAAATTCAATTAACTTCTGTAAAAAGCGGGGTCAAAAGTTTTAATATAATTGCTATTTTAAATTATAGTGTCAATTGTGGAAAATAAAGCAGTTTTAACTGAAATGTAAATACACCTGTGAGATTCTCATTAATTCCCTTATGTAGGTCTACATTTACATGGCTTTTCTGAAGACAAATAATAAAAGCGCAAGACGTTGTCATGAATGTGTGGGTGTCATCTCTAAATGCCACGTTTATTTTATTTTAATTTTATTTTTATTTTTTTTAAAAAAAAGCACAAACGTTTTCAGAAGTCAGGCAAAGCGAATGCACACATCCATAAGATGACTGAGGGGTTTAATAACTAGGAAAAGAATACAATGCTTTTGTGGGCTATTATGTTCTCAATTAGCTGAATTTTGTTGTGTTTTGCTGTTAATGCATGCAGAATTTTTTTTAAGTGAACGGAGCAGATGTTTTGCAGATGCAGTACAGGTATTTTTAGAGCACTTTTGGCCACGTTTATGACCAAATCAGAGGAATGTACATGAAAATGTTTGACTACGTGACACATTTTGGCCAATGGGAGACCCCACACTCCACAGCACGTCACCACACGCAGTGCTATCTTTATGAGCCCCCAACTGTAGCCACCCCACCTTGATCTCAGTCTGCCACAGCACTTCCCCTTCCTGACGGGTTCAAAGGTTAAGCCATGGTGATTGGCCGAGCCCCCGGTTGATATTTGCAGGTTTGGAATGCAAAGAGGGGCCCCTGCATACAAGTGTGTGTTGTGTGCCCATACTCAGAATACTGTTCGCATTGACTACAGCTATGTTCCATGTTGTAAAGGGAGGGCACGTTTTACTTTTTTGAAGTGTGGCTGAAACTCGACTCTGTTTGCAGCCATGGCCAGCACAGCAGGCTGCACTAAAAGACACAGCAACGTCACCAGTTTTTCCTGATCAGGAAAAATTTGGAGGAAGGTCTCAAGATTTGACACAAAATTCCCAATGTTAGCTCACCTGGTTTATTTATTCAAGCCACTATTTCTACCAGCAAGCTACCAGCTGCCAGGGAAAGCGTGTGTGACCTTCAGGTGGAAAATATATTTTACGTCAAGACGTCAGAAAAATTTCCTGCTTGAGCCACATTAACATCCAAGCACTTTCTCAATCAATTTAAACCACGTATAACAGCTTAAAAGCCTCCATGTCTCTCTCCCTTTTTTCTCATTTTAAATGGGGGGTGTTGGTGCTTTACGTAAAACAGCAGCTCGTTCAAATCAAACTTTAAACACACCAAGCCATGCATATTACGTGTAACGCCTCATAAAAAAATGCTTACTCTGATTACCAAGCGAGAGCCATTTTAAATTAATTCAAGAAAATGAGGAATTATAGGCGAATTGCGTCACCACCAAAAAATACGCACACAATGCCAAAAAACAATATTTTACGTCCTCAGCACACATCACGTAGACCATGCAGAAAATATTTATGGTACGCATTATAGAAATCATCCACTAGAAACACGACAGTCCTATGTGGCTACGAGGGGTCTAACTCTAAAACTAAGGTTTTCCGTGACTTGGGCCCCAAACCGCCCATTCCACTCGCGTTTGGGAGTCCATCTCATGCAACAGCAGCACAATGTGCAGAGGAGGGCGGAAGCGCAGGGCAGGCAGGGAGAATGACGGGCAGATCCTTCTCAAATGGACGACTCCACAAGGCCTGTACGCCTCAAATCCAGCCTGCACTCTCTCTGCACACATTTCAGCCAGCACACAGCAGGCTTTAGCAAACCGCCATGAGGGCTGGAGCTCATGTAATATCAAGTGCTGTACGTACACAATATAAACTAGCGAGGGCATAATGGGCATGTGCTGTTTAAACCTAAAAGCACGACGGTTTTAGGAGCACCCCACAGTCATGGCGAGAGGAGGGAGCACACCACCATACGCCCCTTTCATTTGACCCCCAGAGCATTTAGGGGAAAAAAGGCAAAATGAAAATATTCACACTGGTGAATTTACAATGCAGCAACATAAACGCAATATCTGGTAAAAACCACTTGGCGAAAAAATCATAATGTGGAGGAATAAAAAGAAAAACTGGAGCTAAAACCAGTTGAACCAAGCACTATTTTTTTTTTTTTAAACTCGTCCTACCTTTGACGTTTAGGGACCGAGTGCTCCACTTCGAGAACTTTCCCATGAAGTTCAACTTTACCTAAAAATAAAAAATAAAACACAAAATGTAAGTCTTAATTTCATGTATCATTTGACCTCCTAAAACAGGCCTCCCTTCTTCCTCCTGGACGTGTATGTGGAGAGTGTGTTTGCAGTCATTTTTTACGTAGGGGGCTAAAATCTAAACAGGCATATGTGCACACATGTTGTCTTCCTGGATATTTTTAAGCTTAGTGTGACATTAGCAACACAAAGTGCTGAAATTGCGCGAGCCAGTAATAGCACGAGGACACATATGAGGCAAACCGTTAGCCCAATTCGTAAAATGAGAGTTTAGCTAAATTGTTACGTGTCTTGTGTGTGCAGGCCTAACTTTAATGTGGTAACAAACTGGGGGACGAAGTGGATAATATACAAAAGCAAATGGTCGTGTTGCTCTGTTAGTTGGCCTACATTTGACCAACACAATTAAACCACCTGGTGTGTCAGCATGGGCGAAATGGCTTCACAATGTAGCGAGTTGTGGCCACTGGGGAAAGGCCTATAGTTTGAAAGCAGGATAAGAGTGCAAGTTCAAAATGAAACTGGTAAAAAGCAGCAACACACTACGGCCTCTACCCCTAATCGTGCCAAAGTGGGCTGTGTAAGAGCCCACAATAAGGTTCACTTTACGGCGTCCAAAGCCCGCTGCCTAAGCGCCCCACTGCCCCTGAACGGCACATAACCTGCATTAGAAAAGCCTTGGTATTTCATCCTCACGATTGTGTTTACTCGACCATTTTATCAAGCTACACTCAATGAAATTACAAGAGCAGAATTTCACTCAAACCCGGGGCAGCTATTTGTCTGAGTCCACGGTGTCAAAAGGCCAAGTAAAGGTTGTGTGAGAGAAAGAATTGCTTGGATACACCCCCATCCTACACGGGGCTCAAGTAAAGGCAATCTTCACACAATTGCAGCAGTTTGTGCGGCTTTCCAAATAGCACTTTCTAACCCAGAGAATCTCTCACCTGATAGAACATCGATGGCCTTCATCGCAGTCTTTTCGTCCGGGCAATCCACAAACGCATAGCCAGTTTTGACAAGAAATGGACCACTGTGCGGAATCTTCCACTGCTCAAAGATAGTTTCGAAGTCCTCCTCGCTCGCCTCAGCGCTCACGTTGCCAATGTATAGCTTATTCATGTTCTGCGCCGAAAAGGGACAATCTTTACGCTGAGGGAGAGATAGTTAGTTGCTCTCACGGATGTGCAGTGTTTGGAGTAGCCTAAATCGCCTTTACTACTACGGGGTGGCTGTGGCGTGCTTCCCGGTCGTTCAAGCCACAGATAGATTTAAACTGGCAGCCTCACAGTGCGTTTGCTCTCCCTCGCCCCTCAGTCACTATCGCGCAATAAATAAATGCTCAATTATTAATCTCGTGTCTCCAAACGATGGCGGGCTGGGTGAAAAGGAGGAGAAACTACTTTGTGTCTTCCTCCAAACCCCTTGGCAAAGAGACAGAGAATGTCACACACGGTAAGGCTGGCGCCCGCCTCTAAGTCTAGAGCCTAGAATAAGAAGAAGAAGAAGGGGGAGAAAAAAATCCTCCGCTATTCCGGCTTTTTGAATGAGCCACGTGTTCAAACTACAAATCAGCCCACACGTGAGGAATCCCAATTGCTCAATTAAGTGTTTGGGATTGGGGAAAATTGCACGGGAATCTGGGGTGGGGACAGCAGAGGGGAGTGGAGAAAAAAGGAGGGGAAGAGTGGATTGGCGTTGGGAAAAAACCTGGCGAGCAATGTGCGTAAAGGGATTCCGTGAGAACCCAGTGTATCTTAACTAGAATCACATTCGTGTGCCTTTCTCTGCAAAGCCTCGATTCTCATTGGCCGGTTGAGGAATAGTAAAACGGCAGTGCGCTCACGCACGCTCATAGCAGGGAGACGCTGATACTGCGGGGGCTTGTGCGCACGGCTGTGCTAAGTGCGCTGTGCTGATGACACAGTATGAGGAAAAAGGGGGGTGGGGCCATTCATAAATGATGTTGCACTATATT
Organism: Naso annulatus; assembly: GCA_029783625.1. Taxonomy (NCBI): domain Eukaryota; kingdom Metazoa; phylum Chordata; class Actinopteri; order Acanthuriformes; family Acanthuridae; genus Naso; species Naso annulatus. The sequence continues at coordinate 14,720,285 of JAPZDX010000008.1, read as the reverse complement.
GTTAAATTGCATACTTGACACATTTCAATTTAAGAATCTTGACTATAGGAGGGCCCTGCGCCGCTCCTTGGGCCCTCGCGCAATATGGGAATGACACGTAATACTATCCACATGACGGCATCCATCTTCTCCAACTAGAGTGGAGCCATGGCCTCGCTGATCCACATCTCAAAGTCCAACAGCAGGCCCGACCTGCCCGTGGACGCACACAAAGCATCGAGAGCGTGTCTGTGGGTGAGATGAGTGTCGCCACGCCACTTGTTTTCTGCAACTTTCAGACGGTTTCCCACAACGACGAAGCCTTGGCCATGTGGAGCGAATGCACATGGCGAATCCTCCCTGCTATACCTCCGGCATGGACTTGCATTTACTGAAAGAGGGAGGGGTCTCCTACACTGAAGTGCCCCTAGCGTCCTGTGTAACACACAGCCCATTGCCATCACGTGTGAAATACATGCCTAAAACATTACACAACTGTCAATAAGACCTTTTGTGGGTTAAATCACAGACAAAGGCCGATAGTTTGAGGGTAGGTAAGTCTGCGGAAAATGGCCGTGCTTTCAGAACTGATGGGTGGATGGATCCGTACCTGTTGATGGCGCAACGGTCGAATCACGACTACTGTCAGAGCAGAGCTTGTGTAAGATTTTCGCCAACAAGGACCCAAAAATGGACATTTACGCAGATTGCCATGC
>JAPZDX010000008.1:14661897-14672083 GCA_029783625.1 Naso annulatus | reverse complement strand
AGCAAAGGGCCACAGGGTGGAATTGAACCTGGGGTCACCAAAGAGAGGATACAGGCTCTGTACATGGGGCGCCTGCTCTACCACGGAGCCACCAGGGCGCCCCTTGATGCAATTATTTTGTGTGTACTGATTATTAATTTCCTACATCTCCATATAAAGTGATGCGCTGGGGGAAAATATTAACATACATTAAAAGAACAAGGTTCCTAATAAGGAGGCACTGCACCCAGCAGTAGCTTCCCCAAAAGTATTCACGCTGAGACATGAAGCAGCTTAAACTGCAGCCCCAAAACATGCATAATCCCGTCAGCACCTCAAGTCTACTGACTTAACGAGAAGTTAGGTGGTAAGGGCACATTCGTTTAAGGATGACGAGAGACCAAAGCAAAAATCAGAGAGAGAGAATAAGCTCCCATTAGGCTGACACATGCTGCTTTAAGGATGTGGACGACCGCTGGGGGAATAATGTACGAGTACAATCTGCACACGCTGAGTTTCTGCACATTGCTGCAGCAGGGTGTCTGAACTCGGAGCGGCGTAAATGAGAGAGAGAGAAGTCGGAAAAGAATGTGAATCTAGGGTCAGGCCCCCTTCAGGAACACTTACTTATGTAAGATTACTTACATAATGACACATTCGAGCTGTGTGTGTGTGTGAGTTTGTGTGTGCACCTCACCTCTGTCCAGCCAAGAGGGGCAACTCGACTTTGGGTGGGGTTGGGGGAAACAAGAGGAGGGGTACTGAAGCAAGCCCTCAACAGCAGGAGAGGATTGTGGGATTATGTGTGTGTGTGTGTGTGTGTGTGTGTGTTATCAACAGAGGGGGGGTTGAGGGTTAGGAAGGGAAGGTATTAAAGCCAGAGTGGAGGGAGGGGACTGACAAGCATTGAACGCATGTCCACATCTGTGCATGCGATTCAGCTTTCTACCTCTCTCTGTCTCTTTTCATGCCTGTCTCTCTGAACTTATCTTCACATCAGCCCCTTTCCTGCTTCTTAAATTTCTCCCTCACATCTTTCCTCCCCCTGTCCGCTCCTCTTTCCCTCCTCGTCTCTTAATATCCCCTGATCTTAATCCCACTCTATTGAAGCTCTCTTTGTGTCTCTTCTTTTCTCTCATCCTCTGTCCTCAAAACCTCTTCTTTGTCCTCTGCACTTTCTCTCTCTCTGTTTTTTGGGAGTTTAGTGGGTCAGCAGTGCCAGACAAGACGTTTGGAGGACAGAAGACATAGTTGCAGAGCTGCTGGTGGTTTACTAGTGGTTAGCCTTAGCATACTTGTGGCGGCAGGGAGGAAGAAGGAGGGCTTGGCGATGGTCACAGCTGTAGAGGATGCCTGTCCCAATGGGGTACGGGAGGAGGAGAAAGAGAAGACGCCCCCGGGACAGTCTGGCGTGGAGGGGCCCCCGGCCGAGCAGTCCACCCAGGAACCAGATACGTCTGGAGGTGAGGAAAGGAGGAGGAAGAGGTGGGGTGTCACATGTTTAGATGAACAGAGAGATACTTTAGTGGTCTTAAACTTTGCTTGAAAATTTGAGAGGAAGGGACTGATGGAAGGGTTTTCTGAAAAATTAATAATCAGTAGGCAGCTTGTTTGTCAGGTAGGCATAACCTACCAAGTGACGTAGTTGCCAGATTTTATTTTTAGAAATAGATGATCAAATGACCCTTTAGAGAACGAGTTTACAAGTTGTAGTGTCTGTCGTTTCCCTACAGCCCTCAGATGAACTAAAACTTATAATATTTAACATTTCCACTTAAATATATTTAAATTGTTTAGTTGTATACTTATATAATGTTTCAAAAAGTGTTTAAACCCATTGAAATTTTATTTTTTAAATTTAATTTTATTTGAGGTAACAGTACATCTCATTTTGTCGCCTGTCATTATCTTTGGGGTAATGAGGACAGAAGTGACGTGACTAAAACTTTAAAACATTACTTCGTCTTTGCAAATTCCTGCATAAGTGCAGCTAGATTTTCTTCTGCATTGTTACCTGTTAAACAGTGAAAGAAACCCACACTACTTCACAGCTTCACAAAATATGTTTTCAAGGAGAGACATCTAATCATCATGGCCCGAAAACTGATTATAAAAGTAGTTATTCTCCAACACTACTAATAATGTGAAACATGCTAATTTTTTTAATGCTATTTTATTTTATTTATTTATTTTTTTTAACGTTAATCTTGACGTGGTTTGTGGTTTGACCAAGTTTTCATTGCCGCTACCTGGCTCTATTCCGTACTTTAAGTTAATTTACCTGTTTATTCATAAATTTACTGGCTATAGGTATCTAAGCTATTTATTTATTGCTCTTTGTTATTATAAACTGGTTTTCCATTAGCTAAACATTTAACCCAAAATATTTCAGCCTATTAACCATTACTGTCAGCAAGCTGTTTCAGCTGTTTATCCATAAGTATTTTAACCTTTTAGACATTGCTTTTAGCTAACTATTCTTCATACGTTCCTTTTTGGTAAATAACTAATTCACCTCTTTATCCACAAGCTAAAAGTTATTTTTAGCATTATCATATCTTTATTCATTGGATTTAACTATTTCATCTATGTGTCCACTAGCTGAGAGTTTTATGTAGGCCTGCTTCAACCTGTTAGCCAGTACTTTTAGCTAATTTTTTAACTATATGTGCCTTTTAGGTGACTACTTAATCGGTTTATCCACAAGCTAAAAGTTAATGCTATGTTTAGAATTAACCATTTCAGCTATTTATACATTAGGTTGAACTACTTCAACCATTTATCCACTAGCTAAAAGTTTAATATTGGCCTGTTTCAACCCATTAGCCATTACTTTTAGCTATTTTTTTTTTAACTATATGTTCCTTTTAGGTAAATAACTACTTCATCTGTTTGTCCACAGGCTAAAAGTTAATGCTATGTTTAGCATTAACCATTTCAACTCTTTATCCATTAGTCTGAACTACTTCAGTTATTTATCCACTAGCTAAAAGTTTAATGTAGGCCTGTTTCAACTTGTTAGCCATTACTTGTAGCTAATGTTTTCAACAGTTTTTTTGGGGGGGATAATTTATACTGTAACTCTCTCCTCTATTTGAACTTTCCATTCATTACCACCAGTATAGACCTCTCTGGTCACTTACTAATTACCGGTAGCTAGTTTTTAAAGCACTGTTTGCAACAGGCAGTTTTCAGATGTCACAGCTGACTACTTAATCAAAATGTTGGCACTTTGATTTTTTTTGCAAATCAGTTTAGTTACCTTACATTTTGCCATACTTCTGGATGTAGTGACATCTTGCTGTGAAAGTTTTCTAGTTTCAGTGGAGGCAGTTCAGTTTATAATCTGTACCACTGAAAAAATACACTGCATTATGTCTCATTAGGGGTGATGATCTTCTGTGCCTGTCAAGGGGCTTCTTAGATCTCTGTCTTGTGAACAAAAAAATAAGACCACATATGAAACAGGTTGCCAGCTTTTCTCTTGAGAATTGTGTCGCATTCCTTGAGAAACAGAGGTAGGAATTCTTAAGCAGGTAGTGTCTGCATTGGCATTCACCGCACACAGTACTGGTAGGTGTATATTCAGAGCTGCTGGTTAGATAGTGAGAGAGACTGCAGACAAACCACAGAGGGAGGAATTAAAAGCAGGTAAGCTAGATGATTTGTTATGCAGATGAATGGACCAGCAAGGGGAGAAAAACACACCACAGTAACTATCCAGCGCTGTAATCTCTTAACTCTTACAACTTCTTCAGGCTAGGCTTAGCAAGAGGCTTGTAGGTGGTTGTATCTCCATGCCATATTTTATAGGATTATAGAGACTTTAGGTAGGTGGCTTTGGTTCATCCCCAGTCTCTCACTGGATAGAAAAGCGTCGTGAGGTTGTTTGTGGGGATGAGAAAGGTACACACAAGTACACGTGGCGAGGAGTTAGGGGGCTGGGACGTGCAAACATTCCTGTGGTCGAGGACATAGTGACAGAATGGGCTGACCGAGTGGGTAAAGGTCAACACAGAGAGCACACAAACTCAGGCGTACAGCAGGGTTCAGCTCTGCGTGTTTATTATGGTGTATTTTTAAGGTTTTTGGTGAAATACATTCAAGTACAGTATGTTTGAAAGGTCAGGTTTTAACACTGGGTGAGTCTGTCGTGCATGCTCTTTCTTCTTTCAAAACTTCAGGGCAGGACTGCATATTTTATAAACTCCTACAGGTTGGAAAATTTGGAGGATTGTTAACATTAGTCATCAAATTTCAGGAGGTTGAGACACGTCTAATTATATGCGTGGTTGAGTGAGTGAGTGTAATGCAGTCGAGGTGGTGGTTAATGCTCGTTTATGTGTTTACCACAACTATAACCCTGCTGCTCTGAGAATTTGTGTTTATTCTAGCTGTGTGTGGTCCCCACGGGAACTAAAATCCTGTTCACATATATGATATATCTAAGCTGAATTTAGGTTGTTTCTGGATGTTCATGTAGTAAATTTAGATATGGATACACAAATTTTAGTCTGCAGTGCAGTTTTTAACCTCCCTCCCCTTTTAGTCGTCCTTTAAGAGAATCATAAATATTTAAGGTGTGTTTTTGCATGGAGTGTGCCATTTAAATGCAGTCTGCGCTCTGTTATCGAGCCACAGTGAGGTGTTGGCTTCATTGTTAGATAAATTGTGTTTTCACCGACCATCCTCTCTACCTTCTTAATCATACAGCTGTCTGATATTTTGTATGCATGATGAATGATAAAAAATTATGCTGTCAAGCTCCAGTTTGACTGATGCAATCTAAAATACTGAGACGGTTTCAGTTTGGATGAAATGTACTACCCAAGCCTCACAAAAGAAGCAAATGATTAATTCATTTTTTCCCATATGAGAACAGGTTTTATTTACATATGATACATCATGTCCTACAGCCAATGCTCTGTCTAAAAAATCACTTTTTAGGATATGGGAAGCCGTCATGAGAAATAGGGACTGACCAAAAAACGGGTTTACCGATCAATATTGACTTATTGCAGATATATCAGTATTGACATATATGTTCTCCGATATGCAATTAAATTAATGAAACTTTTTTTTAAGGCTGGAATAAAGTTTTGATTTGTGATTTAAAACGGTGTAATTACATAGTTTCTTCAGCATTGTTATATCATTAATTATTTAATAACTAAGAAGTTTTTACTGTTCAGGGCATCGATGTTTGGAATAAAGTTTGTTAAAGCGTAAGACATCCTTCCTCCATCACATAATTTGTCACAAGTAATTGATAACCACATTCATATATAATATTGGCCAGTATATCGGATATTGGAATTTTCTTGCTCCCTAATATTGGTGTCGGCATCAGCTGACATCCTCAAAAAATCCCATATCCATATATTTTGCTGAGAAAAGTTGATCAACATTTAAAAATTTCACTAAATGACAATACAAACAACTGCTGTATTTCATAATTTGTAGCTTTCAAAGCAGCAGTTTCCTAAGTGCCAATTTTCCTGAAGTATGATTTGACTTTATGATGCGCAACATGAGTCAAGGTCAAAGATGATGACAGGCCAGTGGGGCTGTAAACGCTGAGAAATTATAGCTTGAATCCACTGTATACAAGTGCTGACTGGACATATTTACTACCCACATGAGTGTATAATGACACAGAACAACACACACACACACAGTCACATTCACAGAACTCTAAGTGTCTTAAATGGGCTTACATGGGCTTTGGGACCCTGGCATTAGGGTGTTATCTGGCCGTCCACAACTCCTCTGCTTTCTGTTTGTACGCACACAATACAAAACTCAACGGACTTCATTAATATGCTTTCTAACAACTGAAAGTATTTGATTGCTAGAATTTATATTCCTGAGCAAATCGAATTTATACATGTGGTCCCTGTTGGAATCTAAGTTGAGAACATGTGCAATTGTTGTGATTCTGTACGGACCAGACTTACGGTGCTGAACCTCCAAAAGAAGCTTTAATTTGATGTTAAAAGTTCATGAAATTCAACTGGTGTGCAGGACTCTATGACGAGAGTGATGGTCTAAAAACATGCCCGATTGAGGTCTTATATAATATTTATGTGACATGTGTCTCTTAGTTTGTAGCATTCTGGCCTAGTTTTGCAATAATCATGTAATGTGAAAGTTAGAGGATGCTGCTGACATTCAGAGTGAACTTCTCTCCCTCTCGGCTGCCACAGTATCTGTAACATCTGTGTTTACGCTTTGTTTGACTTTCAGGCCTGGCTTATTCTTCTTATCTCTCTCTCTCTCTTTGTTTATGTCTGTATCTTTGTCTCGCTCGCCGTCCAGCCATGCAGCAGGTGTTGGATAATGTGGGCGACCCTCCCACCTCCACGGGTGCCAAAGACATCGACCTGCTCTTCCTGCGTGGCATCATGGAAAGTCCCATTGTATGTCCCTGACTCAGGTAGCACACACACATACTCTGGGTGAGGAGACTAGCTTGGCGGCTTCAAGCCCCCTCACCCGACTGCTCGCAACAGTTTATTGCTTGCTGTAACAAATGCATACATACTGCCAGTAAGCAAGTGATGCAGCTTTATTGACAGTGCATGCATTGAAACGCCACCTCCTCATAGCTGCAGGAGGTCACGTGTGCAGTAAGTTTAGACTGCGGACTGCTGCACTACCACTGTTCCACCATTCAGTTGCTCTCTGCAAGGCTGGAACTTGTAGAGATGACAATTACCTAAACATGAGCAAATACTCTTCTGACTTTTAAAAATGTAACATGAGGCTGACAGAAAAAAAAAATTCCTCAGTGAATTGGCTCTTAACTAAGCATAAAATCCAATAAAAAGTCAGCCGTCACTACTACGCAATAAAAGTCAGTTTCATTCTTTCATCCAAATAAATACTGTCATAACACGCACAGTCATAAGAGGGCAAACACAACCACCATCCCTCCACACACTACCCTCCCTGAGCGTCTCCGTCTCCCCCAGGCTCACGAGCAGCAGGAGGAAGTCAAGCTGGAGGCGGTGCAGGACAACAATGTGGAGCTGGTGACGGAGATTCTCGGCGACATCAGCAGTCTCAAGGTTAAAGACGACAGCGCGGCGGAGCTGTCCAGGATCCTTCAGGAGCCACATTTCCAGGTGAGGCAGAGCAAACGTGATATCTCAACGTAATCATCCTGCTAGCGGGTTGAATAGTCAAGTCAAATCAAGTCAAACTTTATTATATAGAACATTTATAAACAACACGAGTTGATCAAAGTGCTTTACAGAAAACAACGGTTCGACATAATGTACAGTAGAAGACCGTTTCATCAGAACAAAGAAATAAAAAAAGAAAATAGAAAGGCCTGTGTAGACCCACAGATCAGCAAAAAGAAAGAGAAAAAAAAGAAAACACTTATGTAGATAAATCCATTTGGGAGGACCCGAAAGCCAAAGAAAAAAAGTGAGTGTTAAGCTGTGATTTGAATACTTCAAATGAGGTAGCAGATCTGATGTGGTGGGGCAGTTTGTGCCACAACTTGGGGCCTGCAACAGAAATAGCGCTTTCACCCTTAAGCTTCTGCCGAATAGCAACTCACTTTGTACTAAAATATTTATCCAACTTCTTCGCATTCAACATCAGTGGTTGTTATTGCAAATAAATGTGAATGTTACCCTAAAGTTACTTCAAAAAACTTTTTTAAAATATGTTTGTAATGCCAGAATACTTTAATGTGTCACTATATGTACACGTGAATAAGAATATACTCCTAATTTTCTTTCACTTAAAGGTTTTTCTTACCGTGTTCATGAAACTCAGTGCAGATTTGTAATGTTTTGACTGTAGTTACAGTAGCAGAGCTGATGTTTTGAATCCCATCCTCATGCATCAGTAGAACATTAACCTTTATCCTTGAACCTATTGGGGGCTTTACGCAGGCTCACCAATAGGAGTTGGACTTCTGAGCCCAGTGGAGAATTTGCACCAATCAGAGTCATTTGTGCTGTAAGCTGCAGGATAAGACCCTTTTGACCTACTGAGAGAGAGAGAGAGAGAGAGAGAGAGAGAGAGAGAGAGAGAGAGGGAGGGCGGGGAAATTGAGAGAGAGAGAGGGCGAAGGAAATGTAAAGGCGGAGGGAGGGCCCGACAGAAAGGGTTGAAGAAGGAGAGGGAGAAGGACGCAGGATCAGAGGAAGCAGAGGCAGAGAGAGTGAAAGATGGAGAAGTAGGACAAGTGCCGCCAGACGTCGACAGCGATGCAGCTAAAACTCGACCCAGAACTGAGGGAGGAAGAGGGAAGAGGCGAGGATGTCTGTCGCACATGTAAGGACGAATCCTCGGTGGCTGAGGGCGACTTTAGCACCTGCTTTTTGCAGTAATTCTTCATGCAGATTTTAGGCTCCAGAGGGTTTAAATACTGGTCACTACTGCGCTTTTGTCTTCTTGTTCCTCTTGTGTCTTTTTTTTCTGTTTTGTTTTTTGCAAAATTTAGTTTTACACCCTTTTTTACTTTTTCAACGGCACAAGACTTTTTGGAATAAGGTCCAGCAGCCTGGTGGTAACAGTAACTAAAGAGAAAAGAGAAGTGTAAGCCAGATGAGTTTAGGCCTCTAGGCCTTGTTTAAAACCAGCAGGAGGTGAAAAGCGATCTGTGATGGAGTTTTTGTTAGAAAAATGGAGCATACTATTTCAGTTTGAATCAGATAATACAGAATACACCTGTTTTAATACAAAGCAAGCAAACTTTAAGGCAAATTTTCAACTTAAATTTCCAAAACAGCTCAAGTCTAATGACAGAAAGCTTTTACTTCCATGTTCTCAAAAAGAGCAAGCCAAATGTTTTCCAGTTTGCCGATCATTACAATTTAAAGACACACTTGTATTTCAGCATTCAAACAACATTTAAAGACTTTTTGCTTTTCACTTTTTGAACAATGCGGTGGATTTTCTGGCTCTGTGGTTGAAGTGTAAACTTTGTTCTGAACAGAGACTTTAACAGTAAGGAGAGGACTCTCTGAAACGCTGCCATCCTTTGTGGCCATGCTGCTCTGCACCTCAATGGTGGGCACACAGCACATGGGGTTCCCATGAATAGGCCAGGCCTCACCAAAGCTCACATCATTTGGATAAAGACGGGCTCCCACAGAAAGAGAAAACACCTCACGGAGCGAATCAGATAAAGATAAAATGTTGCGTACGGCAAATCAGATTAGGGCGAGTCAGAGCTTTACTTTTTCGTTTTCAGCCCCCTCACCCCACCCAGTAACCCCCCATCCTCCTGCCTCCAACTCAGCTAAATTTACTACCGCTGCTGCTCATGCGTCTCATAATAATGCGCTCTACTGCTGCGCTGAGTTATCATCTCAGGCTTTTGTCTTCTTTGATCCGTGTGACCGTTGGGGGACCCACTTCTTCTTTTGTAGAGGGTCACATCGGCGGCTCCTTTTGGACGGGCCTGCCCCCGGGTGGTGACCCTTCGTTCATCATGGTGTCACCCACACAGAGGACAAGCATGAGTTAGAGCTTTCTCCCTCGCTCTTTCTCTTCTTCCCTTCTCCTTGTGTTCCCGCTCATTCCTCTGTTCTAATCTGATCATCCTTTCCTTCTTGTGCATCCATAGGTGCTGACCTGAGGCAAGCCGGGGATTGAACACCGCTATGAAAACAGAGGAAGACGTATACGGATGGAATTGCACCATTCTCTCTTTGAAATGAGGCTAAATTCAGCAGCCAGAGAGTCAGGCCTTCCACCTGATCCTCCCAGTGTGTGTGAGTATGTGAACATGCAGATGACCAGGAGAGGGATGGAGGTCCGGAGCTGATTGTCCAAACGCAATTCTTGCGTCTGCCTTTGTGAAACCAGGAGTTGTGGATGGACATCACGCCCCTGACCTCTGAAAATCAGCAAGGGACTCAACACCATGGACGGGATAACACTCGGCGGCATTGTGGGTGGACGAGCGAGAGACACTGAAAGACAAACAGAGAGAGAGAGACAGAAGGAGATATTGAATAAGGGAGAGTGTGTGTTTATGTAAATGTAACGCCTGTAAGAACCTCTCCTGACATTTTTGGAGGTCAGCTCAACTTTTTTCCCAAACAAAAGCAGAACAGTTTCAAGTTTTCAGCTCAAACCTTTTACTTCTAACAGACCAGCAGGATCTCAAAGGAACATTTCTGCTCTTTAAGTCAATTCATGTGGCATTAAAAGGTTTAAACTTGTCTTTTACCTCCCA
>JAPZDX010000008.1:14587776-14598017 GCA_029783625.1 Naso annulatus | reverse complement strand
TGTGTTACATTATTGAAAGATTTAGGGGTGTGCCATGTGCTAAGTGGGATAATGTATAGTGAGCCGGTGATTAATTGAAAAAAAAAACTCCCTTCAGTGGAATTACACTGTCAGGAGTTTTTTTTTTTCAATTAATCACCGGCTCACTATACATTATCCCTTACATAATTAGATAGTTTGTCCGGCACAGGGCCGTTCTTTATTTAAAATTAATGACTTAATGAATTAAATAAATTATAATGAAAAAGTGAAGTGTTTACTGCTCAGTGCGCTGATGTTTGCAATAAAGTTTGTTACAATGTGATCATTACATACAAGCATCACTTGTGATAAAATCCATTACATATCTTTGTCACAAGTAATTGACAGGCACATTCAGCCAATGTTATAATTTTATAATATGAGGGGATCGATCCCATATTGGATTTTCCTTGCTCCCTAATATTAGTATCGGCATCATCTCCAAAGATCCAATATCAGTCAGCCATAGTGTCTTCTGAAAGTTTCAGCGCTGAGCAGTCACAGAAATAAAGCTCAGCCTTATTGTACACTTTTGTGTCTCAGTAGAAGGAATGACGGTGACATTGTTCAGCCTAAAAGCAGAAGAAATATTAAGTAATTCTGAGGTTTTAAGATGGATTTTTTTAATTGAAAACAAATGTTTGTTACACCTTGAAATAAAGTTGCAAGATTGAAGCCAAAAACGGTGAATGTGCAGGCTGGAAAACGAAAACACTGAGTTAAAGTATCTTAAAATGCTGCGTAAAGCAAAGGGAAAAGTTGGGTGATAATTCTCTGTTTGTTTCTCAACTCCTGTCATAGCTCTTATTTCATTAATACTACATAAAATGTACATTAGTGCAGCTTTAATGTGAGCTGTCTGAGAACTGCTACTATTGCAAGTATTTTTTTCAGTTTAATAAAATTTTCTTTTATGTAACTACTGTTTTCAGTCCATTTGACATTAATGACAGAACATTTTATTGGAAAATGGTTGAAATATAGACTTTGTAAATTCAAATGTACCAAATTCCTCAAACTAATTGTAGCTGTAGCCTGTTAGATTAATATGGCATGATGGTACTGAATCCAAACCCACAAATCTACCACTAACCCAAGAGCCAAGAGCTGAAGAGCCGATCCTTTTAATCCAAGAGTGATAATTGGTTGCGTCAAGTCTGGATACAAAAGTGTGGTTTCAAGAAACAGCTGTTTCTTATACATCACTTAAAAAAAAAACATTTGCACCTATATGTGCCCCTTAATGTTCAGTTAGAGCCAGAACATCAGATCCAAAACATAAACCGCTTTTTTGTAGCCAAGAGCTAATTGATATTTTTCCACAAACAGCATCCAGTAAAGTTCTCTAATGGCCTTAAATCTTAATCATTGCAGTTGCGCTAGACGAGACATGACATCATGGCAACAGGTAGCCCAGTTCATTCCACGGGTCTTTAATCATCAAGATTGCCATCATAATGGCTGAGTGGGCCACTGGTTCACAAAAGAAGGCCTCTGTGTGTGGAGGAGTCAGATAAGGTATGTCTCTGCTTCAAACAGTCTGGAAGCAGCAGAGGGAGAACAGTGTTTCCTTTATTTTGATGAGCTCGGATGAGATGATACTCAGAAACGTTCCATTTATGAATACCTGAAGGTTGGCTCCAATCAGCCATAATGGAAATCAACATAACATAATGTCTTAAAGGAATGAAGATGCTTCCTGGACTAAACAACCACAGATGGCTCTCAAATTTTGGACTCTCAAGACAATCACCAGTTTTAGATTCAAACCATCACCAATGACCAGACCCCTGCCAAAACACAATCAACTCCCTGTCAACACATTCATTGCACTCCTTCCTCTTTTCTTTTTCCTCTTCCCTTCTCTTCTCCTCAGCCCTGCATGTTGGATCCCTCGGTGTCAGCCACACCAGTTATTCCCCTAATCCTAAACAGATTGGCTTCCGCCACAGAAGAAAACCCTCAGTCTGGCCGTCTCCTCCGAGCTCGCTCCGCAGAAACCCCATTAATCGGCAGCACATGGCGATAGGTTATGGAATGGATTATAGGCCTTGCAACGTATGTGGTCCGCTGGCTGTTCCGATGGTTACATGGTGGTGTTCGGGGACACACGCCCTGACGAGGAGAAAGAATTGATCGGCACTGTTCTCACTTTTACAGCCTCCACGACCAAAGAGGGAGGGGGACAGTTGTCAGTCATTCCTAATAGTTGCTCCCCTCAACAGCGGAGTCAATGGCTTTCTCCCTGATGTGAACACTGCATAGAAACTCATGCGGCGGGCTGAACGTGTAATTATCAAACTTGGAGCTGCTTATTAAGATGAGAAAGAGGACAAGGCGATTGTGTTCCTTTTATTTTTTTGTTTCTCGGCACAATGGAGTAAGTGGAGGTCTGTGAAATCACGGTGAGGAAGAAGGATCTGAGAGGAGGAGGACAAGCGCAGGAGAGGGTGGGGGCAGCGAGAGAGAGAGAGAGAGAGAGAGACGTGGGGAGAACGAGATAAAGGAGAAAGAGACAATCGAACACACACAAACATGAACACACACACACACACACACACACACACACACACTAGACACAGAACATAATAGTGAGGTAACCACAGCTCTCTTTTTTCTTCTGCTGTGCCAGTAGGTGGTATGTGTGAACAAGTGTGTATGTATGTGTGTGTGTGTGTGTGTATATGTGTGTGTATATGTGTGTGTGTGTGTGCACGTGTGTGCATCTGCGTGTGTGAATGTGTACCTCTTAGTGGGTGGGTGAGGTCTTAGAAACACAGCTGCAAGGCCTGCTCTGCCTCTGTCATTTGTACAGCACTAGTCTGCCAAGGGTGAAAAGTGACCAAAATTATCCAAGAATCCAGGGTGAATGGTGTGTATGTATGGGTTGGTGTGATTTTGTGTGTGTGCGTGCGTGTGTGGTAGGGGGTGTCCTAATTCAGGAGGAAAGGGTGAAAATTACACCTCTGGAGACATGTCCAGAGAGTGGATCATACACCGGGTGGTTGCAAAGCCTTCTGAAAAAGGGAGGACAGAGTGCAGGTGCATGTGTGTTATGGATCAGATAGTCATTTTATTCACTTGTTTATTCATTTGTGTGTTAGTCAACATTAAGCCATAGATTTTGGCCTTATATGAGAGACAGATAACCTCTAAAACTGCTTTAAATTGCCAAAACATAACAATAAAAAATTTCATCATGCCATAGTTTACAGGTTTGTTCACTGTAGGGAAAAGAAATGAAATAAATTTATTGTAAATGTTTTGCAGATATATTCAGTAAGAACATTTAGTTCTGGCAGTAAACAGTGTGCACACTCAAAACAGACAATTCCTCATTATGCTGACAAGAAGGGATGAAATTACATGTATTTTTTTCCCTTCTTTTTTGGAGTTAATTTACATTTCATGCTGAGCAGTATTGTAGTATGAGTGATGTGATACATAAAGGTGATTATTTTTTGGAATTTAAGATTTGTTAATTTATTTAATTTAATTAAGTCAATAATGTGACATTTATGCAGGTCTGCTTATTTTCTATATGAACAGGCCAGGATGCAGGTTCATTTTAAAGGTGCCCTGTGGAGCTTTTGACCACTAGTAGTGCTGCAGAGTCATTGTTTTGTTTGTACCATGCACATATGCCAGCATGTAGGTAGCTTAATTTATTCTATGTTACTGGAAATATTTACACTGTTCCACTGGACTACAAGAAAAGATGATGCGCTGAGAGACACAGAGACGCTGCAAGCAAGTAAACATGGGTGGAATTAATGCAGGAATTAAAGTGCATTTTGGTAAATAACATTAAATGTATGAATAACTTTTGTTTATTTACAATAATACTTCAGATGGCATCTTTGACTTCTCTGTGTGCATTCAGGGAAGACACCAGTCCTGGAAGTGTTGGCTTGGTGCAGGGGCTGTAGGTGGGGACTAGCCTCAACAAAAGGAGCAGTGTGTCATCAAGTTAATCCAAAGTTTTCTCGACATGACAACATGACTTGAAAGAATCTTTGATGGATCTATGCAGAGTAACAGAAAGTAACCTGCCACTTACTTCTGCTGTTGAGTAATTTGTAAAGTGATTTATTTCCTTTTGATATGAATAGAAAAAATGAGTAATCAGTAAGATTCGCAATTAAATTGCCCATCACTGCTCATATACATTTATTCACAAATTATATTCTATTGAGTTAATGTACAGATTCAGTGTCAGGCATTCACTTGCTTTATGTACAAGCACACATCACTGGCCATTATGTGTGTGTGAGTGTGTATAGGCCTCTGTCTGCACATGTAAGGCTGTAAACAATGGGACTGCTTCATAGACGCCACTGCAAGCGGCCCAAGGCCAGAAGGACGTTGACTCGACAACAGCTCATACAGACTACTCCTTGGCTTCTCTCCCATTATCTTCCCCCAAACAGTCAGTGAGAACTGCTCTGTGTTCTCTGGCCTTTGACTAAGGCTAATGAATAGACTCAGTAGCAAAACTTGAGGATTGTCTCAAATGTATCATCATGCTCATAGTTTGAAAATGACAACCTCCCTTTGCAAGTTAAAATGCTTGTGATGTGAAGAAACCCTTTTTGCAGATGATCTCCGACTTTTCATTTTGAAATATTGATAGAGGAAAGATGAACAGGTCAATATTTGACCAATTAACATGCAAAGTTTCTAGAACTTTATCTCAGCTGTGCAGACCTTATCCCGTTTAGTGTCAAGAAATCAGATGATTCAAGTTCACTCGTGTTATTTTTTTAGCTGCAACCAGCATCTCTTTAGGTCACTTTGTCGTTCAGTCGGTCCACAAAAATTTTCCACTCTGAAATTTGGCATAGAGGGCAAGTGTGAGCGTGTGTGTATGTATGTGTGTGTGTGTGTGTGTGTGTGTGTGAAGGTGTTCGTTTGTGTTCATGCCAATGAGCTAAAAGGGGGCGTGGCAATGGGAGTGACCTATTGCAAAAGGCACATAACTTCCAAATGGATTTACAGTTTTGCACAGATTTACCGGAAGACTAGTCATGAGTCATACGACAACTTATTAAGTATTCAGGAAAAATGGCAAGAAGGGGCGTGTCAGTGGAAGCAGGCTGTAACAAAAAGGTGCATAACTTCTAAATCTATGAAAAAACATTGCAAAACTTTGTAGAAACACACACACACATACACATTTTCATTGGTCCTGGCTTGAATTACACTTTAGCTCCGCCCCCTCACAGAACTCATTCTGTGACCATGATGTACAGTTTGTTTTTGAGAAAAAAAAAAATCTTACAAATCCATTTCTGATGTATCTGTAACTTTATGATAAGTTGTGATGCCTAAGACGATTTTAACATTTATAGCAGCTGGTTGCAAGCTATCGCAAATTTAGGCATGTTTACTATCTATAATCAGCTGGGCATTATATAATTGGAGCCAGGGGCTAGCCTCTTTACACTGCTGTTGTGTACAGTTTGCACCATTTACTGGTAATATTACCATCTATGTGTTATTTGTTTTGTTTTTTTGCTATGTGCTCTTTTACACATGCCATTCTGAGCTGTGGATGTTCACATAACGGAGGAGAAGACAGGTTAAGTTAAATATTTTTAAACTCTTTGCAATCTCTTCACAGAGTTAAAAGCATTCAAAAATGTGCCCTTCATTACAAGAGTGTCTTTGTTTTGTTTTGTTTTGTTTTAGAAAAATGCTGACACTAAAAATACATGCATGCACGTGGTTGTGTTATGTGTGGTGAGAAAACTGATTCAGCAGCCTTATAAAAGATTCTGCTGGAACAAAATGTCACTGAATTTTAGCTTTTTGGGCATGTCAACATGTACAGTCGTCTTTGAAGTTCGAGGCTACACAACTTTTTTGCATTTAAAAAGTTATTCAGGGAAATCAGCTTAAATGCTTAGCTACAGAAAAAAAAAAGTTGATTTTGATTAATTGACTCATTTCAGATCAAAAGACCAGGTTATCCTCTCCAACCATCTTTTCCATGCAGGTGGGTGGGTCTCATTAACTTTTTTGCTAATAATGAAACATAATATTACTTTAGAATTACTTCAGTGCAATTTGAACTTTTAGGAAAATCTTATTATCTTCTGCAATGACGATGGAAAGGATCCAGTGCAACCCTGAACTGCCCTGTGTTTCCCCTTTGCGTGTGTCGAGATCTGAGAACCTCCCACACAATCCCAGACTGCCTTGCTCTTGATCAAAGGTACAGTGTGTTATTTCGAGAGCCTGAAACTATGATAAAGGGGCTCCTGTTACAATTAGAGGGAAGCTGTACATTTTTACCCCTCCCTCATCCTCGTCTTGTAGACACACTGGTCGGACGATTGTGGACGTGAGAGCATCGGCTCTGACCTCCGTTTGACAGTAATGATCGTGCCTTGACCTGAGGCTTTTTTTGTTTCAGTAATGATGACCCTGCATGCATTTTGTTGAAGCATGACTAAGCAAGAGCTAGGACAGATGCTCTGGTAATAATATGATATTCAACACACTATTTTAAGACTTTTAACAGTCAAAGAGATGATAGGGTTTCGCTAACCCTCACCCATGTTGATCACGGACAGTGTGTTTACCTTCGTAGACT
The DNA here is from genome assembly GCA_029783625.1 of Naso annulatus. Classification (NCBI taxonomy): domain Eukaryota; kingdom Metazoa; phylum Chordata; class Actinopteri; order Acanthuriformes; family Acanthuridae; genus Naso; species Naso annulatus. Next base: position 14,591,398 of record JAPZDX010000008.1, on the reverse strand, counting down.
GTAGGACTCTAAACCTGCAGCTGCAGTTCAAACTCACAAGCATGGGAACTTGTCCTTTTTCCCCTGCAGTCCACCCTTCCTCGCATCCCCCCATCCACTTCCTGCTATCTCCACGGCCAATCTAAAGCTGCGCTATTACGATTCCTGTACTCGGCGTGTTGGCGGCCGATTTAGAACATCAACACCATCAATCAACCCGCCGATGGGGCCAACCAGCTGGCTGAACCGTCCTGTCCAACCGCCGGACAATTTGTCATCCGACGAGGGCCAAGTTGCGTTCATGTAACCACACCCAAACCTTTCTCCTCTCCGTCTCTCCCCTTGCTAAAAACCTCTTTTGATGACTTTTTGACTCGCCCTTTCAACTGCTTCCTTGAAGCCTCGTCAGCTCGCCTCACAGCAGCCTCTTTACTGAAAGCTTTACAGTTGTTTTCTTTCTGTCATTCCATATGAGGACAATTATAAACACTCACAGACATCCATGGGACAAGGCTAACTCTGCTTTCTCTCGACTGATGGTTTTGTTTCTGTAGCAGTCTGTCTCATTCATTACAGTAACTGGAAAAATAAGCTGTGCATAGGCCATTACGAGTGTTTCCCCGTTTGCTTTATGTGGTTCGCTGAGGTGGGTCATTATCCACCAAAATATATGGGTAACAAATAAACAAACAAATAAACATGCAATGGAGAAACCATGAGTCATAGATCTGTAAAAGCTTGGATATGGCTCTCCTGCTCACGTAAACTCCACAAATATTTGATTTTTATGCATGTTTCCTGTACACTAGAGCGATAATGATAGAGTACAGCAGACTTTATGTGTCCATAAAAGTCATAGACACAGTTGGTAAAAAGTAAGACTTTTCCCAACTAATAAAAGAAGCATAATTTATGTTTTAAATCCATGTCATCAGTTAATATGCAAAGGAAGTAGATAGCGCAGCTTTGTCAGATTAAATTACTTTTCATTATTTAGTAAATTTTGAATTAGGGTAGCTACACATGACAAATGCCTTTTATAAATTCCCTTTAACAATGATTTCATAGATTCGTCCTTAGCTTAAAAGCTCACAACTTACACACTTGCAGACACACACACACACACACACACACACACACACACACACACTTCCCTTCTTAATTGCTCAGTGTTCACCGCTTTGCCTTATTTCTTGGTCGCTCTCACTCTCCAGGCCAGCTGAGAGGCCCCTGAGGGCACTTTGGGGGCCTTAGAGTTGTCCAAACACCCCAAATGAAGGTCTGGGGAAGTTCCTCGCTCTTTTGTCTCTGCTGCGTCTGCCAGGGGAAACAAGTGCCGCACAGTGCGCAGGCTTGGGAGTGTCTGCTGGGGTCATGATGTGGCTGCTGAGCGGTCCCTCATAGTCACGCTACCATTTCTCCTCTTTGCTGCTCACTGCCCTGTTCGGGCCAGACAGTCGGCCCCAGCTGCACAACTGGCTGCCCCTCACCAGTTCAATCAGCCAAGGTCACCAACAATCAGCCAGTGATGATGCACATCTGTGTGTCTGTGTGTGCGGGCTGGAAGGTATCTAGCAGCGTGGCTCCTCTGAATCTTTTAAATGAAAAATGTTACTGTATTTCCCACTACATGCACCATTTTACACACCAACAAGCATCCGTGTACAAACAAAAAAGTCATGTTGTTGTTGTCTGCAGGAGGAGAGATCTGTGTTAAATTTGGATGATCAATTACTAAAGTGTGTGCAAGGGATTAACAAGAGCAGCAAATCACAGTAGACGCTTCCAAAATTTCAGGGTGAAAATGATTTGTGCTAAACAGAACCATACACCAAAACTGGGCGGCTTTTCACGTGGTCGCACGCAACTTTTATTCGCCTGTAAATAATTTTCCAACATCCCATTCAAGAATTGGAGCGTTTGATTTCGGTTTTATGAGAGCATGTTTTACAAATCCTGCACGAGCCAAAAGAAACTGTACCTGGCAGTCACAGTGAAAAAAGGCTTTCCTCACCTTCCCTCAGTATTAATGAGCCCAGAAACAGCTCGGATTCAGAGCCAGAACAGATTACATACTGTGTGAGGCCGTTGCTAACCACATTGCATGACAAACATCGGTGCAAATGCTGCTGAAAAGATGCTGAACTGGATCCCATCATATTAAACCGACTGGCGAGAACAATAAGTGTTTAAAAATATTTCTGTCAGCGTGATGGATTTAAATTCAAATAAGAGAATTTATATCAACATTCTAAAATTGTTCTGGTCTTGTGAGCAATGTTGTATTTTTGCATTTAATCACATGCTTCCAGTTGCAACTTGTGCGGCGTGCTTCAGATACATGGAAGAAGAAGAATGTGTTTAGGTGCATGGGGGAGCAATTAGGGTGAAATTATAACAAGCATAAATTGGACCCTTGGCATTGACCTTTCTTTGAAAAGTCTTAATGACAAATCACCACTTTCCCTTTTCACCTCCTAGTGTTTCATCTGGGCTTTATCCAGGGTGCTCTGCTTCGATTCTGCGCGCCGCATCATTGGCTGACCCGCTTAAGCATCGCCCATGGCCATATTATCAAGCAAACAGTTTTATTTTTATGCCTGCATGGACTACTATGCTAAATTCACTTTAACCATAACCACAAGATGTTAGCAGCAATGTGGGAACCAAACTGTTTTGCTGCAGTGCAAGGACCGATACTGTGTCATCAATGCCACTTGCACAAAATCAAAATAAATCACGTTTCTTTGACAAGAACTGCCTTCTCTACATTTGGGAGTAAGAACCATTCTGAGAAATCATTAGAATTGTCTTTCTATATGTGGAGTACATTGTAGCGTTTCTTCTCTGCTCAATTTAAGGTGTTTATTTTCTCTTTTTCTCCTGAAACTTGTAAGGCTAATGCTGAACCCACACACTGTGCTTCTTTGTTTAACAATTCATTGAAGGAGAAGGAACAATTAAAAAATAGTAATGACTTAGCCAAAGGGGGGAGTTCAATGCTTACTCTTGCATACCTTTTTCTCTGTTTTATTATTAGCTTCCCCAACAGAAATAAAAACATGAAATGCCTCATTAAAAGTTTAGACTTCATATTGTCCTATTTTGCGGACAAAGCCGGACTGTCGTTGAGTGTATTTTAAAAAAACCCGTAGGATAATTTCCTGGTTGTATTTATAAAGTGCTAATAATTACGTCTTTTTGCCTGACTGGCCTGGGCAAACACACAACCCTTGACCTTAGTGCAGAAAAGAGAATTGTGTCCAATTCACAACCTGAAACCACAGTCCGACCTCCAGGCCTGACTGATGGCTGAAGGATGCCAAAGCTAAATCCAAGCCTAGGTAACCACCAGCGGTCCCTGTCTGCAGCCTCGTTTTGAGGGTCTAACTACTTAATAAGTGGCTGTCCCAGGTTTCCTGGACATAGTCCAGACCCACAGAGGCCCCCTTCGAACGGACGCCCAAAAGCATGAGGAGGGCTTCATTTATCAATTAGACCAATCACAGACTTTTCCGGGGCTAGGGACGGCCACATGTTGGGGATTAGGTGCATGGAATTCAGTACAACCCAATTGTGGAGAGTTAGTCAGTTGGAGATTAGAGCAAATCAACAATGAAAAGAGATGAATTACACTACGGTT
>JAPZDX010000008.1:14535572-14548233 GCA_029783625.1 Naso annulatus | reverse complement strand
CCACACTCACTGAATGTATCTGAATGAGCTTTTTATATTACACTTAACTTAGACCAGATGGCTTACACACAGTGGGCAGCAGCGCATGGATATTAAGACATTGTTATATGTGCGTGCGTCCCTGTGTCTGTACATGTGTTTGAACATGTGTGTGGATATATATTCGTGTGGTTCAGTGTGTGTGCGTTTATCTTTTTTATCTGCTTTGCCGTATGTGTGAGCAGCAGCGTGCGAGCATTGTGCATCTATGTTTATGTCTATGTTTGTGCTTGTGTTTTTTTCTGTGTGTGTGTGTGTGTGTGTGTGTGTGCATGAGTGCAAGTCTGTGGCGTTGTGGCCAGTGGACACTGTACTTTTGCATTGACAGCGTGCCCGGTTCTCTCTCAGTCAGTCAGTGGTTTCAAGCCCCTCGCAGCAGCAGCAGGCCAGCAGCCAGCCACACTCATTGCTCAATATGAAATGCCTGTGCTCTCTGCATTTGATCATTTCTCATAGCTTTTGATAGAGTGCATGCCTCAATAAATGACAGAAGTAAGTGAATTTCACATGGATGTAGGACGACTCTCTTCGTAGGCAAGGGTGAGGAATAATAAAAAAAAAAGAAAAAAAAATCAGGTGCAAAATTCCAAAATGATTGTTTTGTTTACGTGTCTAAGATGACCAAAGGCTTGAGAGCTGATAGTATAATGACACTGGTACCAGTGTTAATTTTGTTGGTGGAAACTGTGAGAAAAAATACTCGTCAAGAACTCTTTTTATCATTATGAAGATGAGCCGAAGACGAACTAAAAATAGATCTTTGATAATAAAAATTATTACAATATGTATGTTTTGATTGTGTTGACAAGGCAAAAATTTGAGTGATGAATTATGAGACATCAAAAAAACGACCCCCCCCTCCAAACACACACACACACACACACACACACACACACACAATCTTGTATCCTGTCTGTCCGTCAAAGTGGAGCTAATGCATCCCGATCTTTGATTGACGTGTCATTCCAGACTTCCCTCCCAGGTGTCGCTGCCCCAAACAGACAGCAAGTTATGGGAACACTTCAAATATATATTTGACCGAAAGATACTGTCACCTAAATTCCAATTTTCAATGCCCGTATTAGCCTGATTGAATCAAACAGGACATTTTGACTAAAAGTTGACTAAAATGTAACGAATGACTGGACTGAAATCATTTTCATTTTTTGTCGACTAAAACTAGACTTAAACTATGAAGGATAAGAATGACTAAAATGTGACTAAAACCAATAAGCATTTTCATGTCAAGACTAAAACTAGGACTAATTAAAAATAGCTCCCAAAATTAACACTGGTTGGTACCACGTGGTATTTCGTCAGTGAACGAGACTGTCCTTGGTGATGGTTTAAATTCACCCTGCATTTTATCCTTTAGCTCTTGCTTCTCTGGTCTACTGACACTCATAAAGCAAAAAAATTATAGAGAATATTTTAAATATTTAACTTGAAAAGGTCTAATGCTATTGAGGGTTTTTTGAAAGTGTGTCACAATAATAAGACCCCTTAATATCACTGCAATTATAGTACTGTAACACTCAGGTATTGACAGTTCACTCCTACAGTCTGTTATCAGCTGCTCCAGTGATTGATGACAGGGCAATTAGGATAGGCACAACAACATTTCCTGAATCAGAATTCAAACCTGTGCAATTATTACACACTCGGTGATTGCACTACTACCCAACACTGTTATGATGCTTTTATTAAGACACAAGGCATCCGTGAACGTCAGCCGGAAAATTAAGTACATTCCACAGATATGAAAGTTCTCAGAGAGTTGTGAAAACCCTCGCTAAATCTTTTTTCAGTTATTTTCATAATTCCTTCCTACCCAGCTTCTCCCCCGAAGAATGTTCCCATCCTTTATTTCCTCCTCTTCCTGTCGTACATGCATGTGTTTATTGTGTTTTTCTGCCATTGTAACCACGCCACTGCCAGATGCTCACAAGATGGGATTATCGGGGAAAACGTTTGCACCGCATATTTCTCACAAGGGCTCTCTCTGCCCAATTACTGTCTTGATGGAAGCCAGAGATTCTCACCAATTACATGCATTTTTCCCGTCTCACGCGTGGACGCCGGCCAAGGCTCAGCTCACACTGTCAGCGTGGTGTTGGCTCTGGCAATGGTATTACCGATGTCCAGAGAAGTGGCACATAGTGGCACATATTATAAATCCTGGCAAGTGAAGTGCTCAAATTACATGGAGGGGACACCACATGTCCCGCATCTTTCCTAAGCGCTCTAAAAAAGTGAATTGTTGGCGTTGCTCGGAATTTTAAAATCCCAGTCGTATGTTTGACTCTTCAAAGAGTCAGTGGGCAGTCCTTAACATCACTGTGTAGAGAGCCCACTGGCACACATGTAAATAAATAACAGTTGTGCTTCAGCTTCTGCTTGTTGTAGCTTCAGCTCTGTGCTGATGAGAAGCAGAGTCCGCTCATATTTATTGTTTAAGCTTTAAAGAAAAGGGGGAAGCACAGCCGTTGAAAGCAAACAGAGGTGGCTTGTTACGTGTTTTTATTCTCATCCAAGGACAATTAAAGTGACTGCAAATGCCTCGGCGGTTGCTGGCCGTCTTTAGCCCCCAACTTTATGTCTCCTGCCTACCTCACTCTCCTCCCAAATAAAAACCATGTCCCTGCAACTCTCATACAGTTTGCAACAAGTTAAGGTTTTAAGAGGCTGAGACTATAACTGCTCCATCCCGTGGACCACAGTTGTTTTGTTGCTCTGTGTGGTTGCTGTGTTTGGCTTTTCAGCAGTTTGACTTGTCCAGAGCATTTAGACTTGAAGCTCATTTTCTTTGCTACGTTTGCAGATGGACACAAACACACGGATAAATGCTTGCACTTATTTTCGTGCATGCATGCAAAATTTTATCTTCTTCTTGACTACCCTTTTCTGTTTAGACTTTAAATACCTTCCTCCCTTTCCTCTTAGCAGTTTATTTCACACCAAAGTGTTTTGACCTACTCACAACCGACCGGAGAAGTGAGTCACGACACTCAGGATGCTGACACCAAAATATCTCACCTTATTTACTTTGGGAGTGTTTACGTGTGTCAATCTCTCTTCGTTCTCCTGCCTTCCTTTCGCTTATACACTTTCCAGAGCCCCTGCTGTGCTCATAGGTGATACTGACACATGGCTGCTACATTTGCTGTTTTTGCAAATCTGGCTCTTTTGTTGCAATGTCTATTCTTACTCCCCTCCGGTCTCCACTCAGCTTTGTGTAAATGTCACTCTTCCCCAGTCGTTTCTCTTAGGCACCGCAAATTTAGAGTTCGATCAGTTATGCTGTCAGCGAAATATCACTCAAATTCAGCACAACAATAAGTCATAGCCTCATAGGGTTTTGTGTTGTGATAATACCACTTTTTTGAGTTCCATTTAGCATCTGAATCAATCAATTGTATAATGCCAATGTTCAAGATTTTATCAGTCCTCCTCTGGTGATTTTTGTGCAATGCGTGTGGCTTGGAAAAGGATGTCCATTCTTCTCGGATAAATTGATTATAATTCATTTTGAAATGAATTACTAACTTACGTCTATCACTAGAACTAAAAGCCATTATTAACTTAAAGAAACAACATTTGTAACATTTTCTCATAGTGACATATTTTAGTTTTTTCCTGCATGTTCCTATTGTATATAATTTGTTTTTAGTTTAAGAATATTTATAGAATTTTTAAGATGACTGTTGCTTTAAAAAAAAAAAAAAAAAATCATAGTTTTGCACTACATGCATCTAGGACTGCAACTAATGATCATTTTCGCTGATCATCATTCTAACTATTCTCCCAAATAATGGATAAATCATTTATCAGAAAACAGTGAAAAATGTGAAATGCAATTTCTCATTATGCAAAGTCGTATCTTTAGATACCTTGTTTTATCCAACCAGGAGTTCATAACCCAAATATGTTCAGTTTACTGTCACAGACCTAATAGAAAAGCAACATATCACTTGACACAGTCGTTTAGTCGTTTTTGTGAGAGGAGTTAATTATGAAAATTGTTGCAGATTAGTTTCCTGTCAATCCCGTAACTGACAAATGTTTTCAACCCTACATGTCTGTGGGATGTTGCGAAAAAGAGTCCAAAAAAGTTCTAAAAACATCCAGCATGGATGTTTCAGTTGAGTTGACATGAAAATGTGGTTTTAAAAAAAACAAAGGTTGAACTGGTCGTTGAAGTTTTTGGTATTGTGTCACCATATGTGAGCAACTTCATGAATAAAAATATATCAGCCTCATGATGTTTTAACCAAAAGACCATTATCGCTTTAAGTGAGTCAATGACCAAACCAACTTTTAGCTCACTGTCCTTAAGCTTATGGTTGTTTTTCAATGAGTCTTTGTGTATTAATGGTATTGTTCTAATATCCCTGTCGCGGGCTGCTTGTCGTAAGACAGGAGAAGCACCGGGTGCAGTGGTTTGTTTACAGCCTCCCTCTGTAGACTTGTGGTTGCAGGTACCGATAATGGCTGCTAATTTCAAAGGCCTTGTGGGATATGTCCCCACCACAGCCTGCCGTTGTCCTTGTGGAGCTTAGTGTGTACGTGTGTGCAAGAAGAGAGACAAAGTGAGCAGTTGGGTGATTAGCCGTCGTGCCTGTGTGTGCACGTCTGTGTGTGCGTGTGTGTATGTTTGTATGTTTCTTCCTCAAGTGGGTTTAATGGGGATTTGGGGAGGGTGTGAAAAGCCCAAGCGACACCTCACAGTAGGCAAGCCACTGTTGGGAGAGGAGAGGAGAGTAAAGCCTGGACAAACGCTGGCTCCCCCTGTAAGTGAGAGGGGGTGACGACATCAGGGGGCCCATCAAAGCAACGCTGTGTTTTCATGCATACGTGTTTATACGAGTGAGTTTATGTGGATCTTAATTTATGAAGGAAACTCCACATGTGTTCAGTAATCTGCATGTAACGTAAGATCTAACACCTAAACTTTGCTCCTTTCTTTTCCACTCTCCTCTCCCTTTTTACAGGAGATGCAGCTTGAACACGCGCGGCAGGCTTTCATCCAGCGAGACCAAGCCCACAGCGGCTCCGTGTCAGCCCTGGACTTCAGGGACATCATGGTTACCATCCGGCCGCACATGCTCACACCCTTCGTGGAGGAATGCCTGGTGGCGGTGGGTTGTTGTTTGGCTTTGTGGTTCCCTCTTCCATTTGTTTTACTGTGGGTTTAAAAAACAGCAAGATAGTTTTTTTTATAGAACAACATTTTTTGGCAGAGATTGGATTGTCATTATTGAGCTGCTCTTTTGTTATAAACCGGGTCACTGCGAGATTTCACATCACACATCTAAGCTGCAGTTTTTTATCATGATACAGTTGAACATATGTCGTTATTCATCATGTATTAGGGATTGTGTGATGCAATAATGTATCTGTATATTAAAGAAAACCTTTGCAAGATCAAATATAAGGTGTAGGTAAGAAATTTTAGAAATGGAAGACTGCACTCAAATCATACTTACTGAGCAATGTTTGATTAATTTGGTTGCTCATGCCAGCTAAGAACAGTAGCAACTTAAGGTTACTCAATTCTTTATAAAAGACTTAAATGCAAGACTGCTTCCTTTCCTTTCTTTCTGTCTTGTTATTCTCCTCCCTGTGTTCGCTTCCTCCTCTCACACCCCCACAACCAAACACTGTGGCTTTCTCTTTCACTCCAGCTGTTCATCTCTCATTCCTTCTTCTTCCTCTTTGCTTTTTCTGTCACCTCTCATCCATCCTCTCTCTCTTTCTCTCTCTTCTTCCCTCCCTTCGTTTTTTGCCTCCCTCTCTCTCTCTCTCTCTCTCTCAGCCGCCCCTCTCTCTGTCCGTCCCTCCCTCCCTCCCCCGTGTCTCTGTCTCTTTCCCAACATGTCATTAAGTCTAACCTCTCTGGCAGTGTCAGAGCCAAGCAGGCCAGCTGAATGGGAAGATAGAGACAGAGATAGATGGTGACTGGAGCTTTACAGTCCATCATCTTTCGCCCGTGTGTTTGTGTGTGAGCAGCTGTGCACGTGTATTCTATTTGTTTGGAACTCTGAGATGTTTGGGTTTTTTTGGTGTCTTGTCGTTTCTTTAAGTGTGTCGGTGTTTGTGTTGCGCGTGTGTGCGCGCGCCTTGTGTCTGTGTCCATGTCTTGCCCCATTTCATAAACACCTTGTAGACTCTGTCATTTTCTCCGCTGTGTTTACCTCACCGACCAGACATCTTGGTGTGCTGTTAGTAAACTCTCTTTGTGACACACACACACACATACACACACATACACACACACACATATATCAAAACCCCTATAAACACCACAGACACATTAAATGCGGTATTAAGCCAAAACACAACCAGTGAAACAACAACCTGTAAATCAGTCACGAAACATGGTAAATGATTAGCGCCACGCTTTTTGCGTCCAAATATTATTCTCCACCTCTGTGTGTAAGACTGTGTGTTGGATATGGTGGGAAGATCCATGTCAATAGGCTCATAGATATGAACAGATAAAAAAATGCCTCTCTGTTAGGGCAGTTTCACCCAAGCCCAGAGCTTCCACCCCTTGTTGCAAACACAGCAAGCAGCAAGCTGAGTTCCTGAATGTGTCTGTAAAGCAAACAGTGCCATCTAGTGAAAGGAAGCTTTAAATTTTCTGTTGCCTCAGTCCCCAACAGGCTGCAAACCCTCCGGGCTCATCTGATTCTCTGGCCTAAGCTTCCCAAAACAGGCAAGAGCATAATGAAAGGTACTCAAACACACATTTCTAAACAGACAGCTGCTGGAGTTGCTCCTCTGAGCATTTTGAAAGCCTCATTTAATAAAGATGGGATGCTGGATCACATAAGAGAGTTTGTATGCAGTCTGGAATGTCCAAAAGAGCCCCGTGTCTATTTTTAATGTTACCTTTTTTTCTATTTTCTCTTCTTTTACTACTTCCTCCACCTCATAAAGAGAGTTAATTAAATTCCCTGAGTGTGTTCCTTGTGTGATGGAAAAAGAAGTGGTTGAGCTGGTTTACTTCTCCCCGCGGAGCGATGATAAAGAGGAACATTGATGATTCACCACTGGTGATTTTCTCATGACATGTGGTATTTTAGCATGTTCCTTCGTTTTATACTCGCAAATAATCATTATAGCCAGATTCATCTGCCAAGCATTTATTCAGTTTGGAGTCAAGTTTGATTTGTTTGTTTGTGTGTGTGAGGTATTGATTTTAGTGCATGTTAAACCACGTCTCTCTATCCTTGCCCAGGTTGCGGGTGGCAGCACATCCCACCAGGTCAGCTTCTCGTACTTCAACGGCTTCAACTCGCTTCTCAACAACATGGAGCTAATCAGAAAGATCTACGGCACCCTGGCTGGTAACAGCCGAGACGTGGAAGTCACCAAAGGTACTTAGCAAGGGAAAGAAACATGAAAACACCCACACAAATGTGTTAAATATCAATATTAACGCAGGGAGCTGAACACATTGATAAGTATATACATATATAGATTACATAACATATAAAATATGTATGTATGAGTACATATGCACTCCTGCAGCGATGTTCACTACGTGTATACAGTGCAAGAAGTCAGCATACAGGACACACAGTCGCACAACAAATGCAAAAACTTTGTGCTCAAATGCACAGACGAACACAATCCTGGACTACAGGCAATATTAACTGTGTTTTCCAGATAATGTACATCTGTGGGTGTTGAGTTGAGGGTGTAAACTTGTTTCTGTTCGGTTTTCTTTCTTCCCGGTGGCATTGAAATAGGCACGCTGGATCTGACCCAGCACACGCTCTGCATGCTCATACTCCTAATGGGGCTTTGCTTGTCTATTAGACATCCTGGCACTGATCTGAGGACCATTTTATTTGTTCTGGAGTTGAGAATGAGACTTTTAATTCTTCAGTGCAGACAAATAAGGAATGTTTGTTTTGTCAAATTTGTGTTGCCCACTTTTGAGGGTGAGGTGAGTGGTCTCACCCTCAAAATATAAAATCCTTAGAGCAAAGATGTAAAGCTGCAGGGTGATTTAAATTAGTTGTTATTTATTGATCCAATAGCTTTTGTCTTTTTAGACATTTTCTTTTCTTTTTAGTTTTACTTCAGTCCGTATCCTTCTCTTGCCTGCTCCACTTGCTGTCTCTCATTCCTTTCCTCAGTACTTGGCAGGAAGCCCTTGTTAGCTCTCTATCTCTCGCTGTCTTTCTCTGCCCTTTCTGACTCCTTCTCTCCTGCTCTGGTTGCCTTTGAGAAACCATTCTGACCTCTCTCTCCACATGGCCCAGGGCCACTAGTGTAGCCTTATGATGCTATCTGACGCCTTATCAAGGGTGTGGACCACAGCCGACCTGGACCAAGAGCCCGTGAGCTCCCCGGGCTGTTCCCACCATGGCTACACCGTGGCTGGGCTTGGCTCGACCCACGGTGGCCCATAGCCAGCCAGACCTCCACAGCCACCACCCAACCACCCTCCTCTCCCTGAGTCATTAAGGCCTCCTTGGGGACTGCAAGTGCTCGCCTTCATGTACTGCTGGCTCGCAGACAAACGCATACTGTACACACACCCGTGTGTATCGAGTCTGTGCGTATTTTGCGACACACTCTTTCAAACATTTCTCGTGTACACACAAGCATTCAGATACATTAACACAGCCAAGCGTGCACGCATGCATAATAATCCTGATTGATTCCTTATGTGCAACAAGGCCACTGTTTTGCCTTGGGGACGCCATTACAGTGCTTAACGCCTACACAAAAGAAAGTGCACACATGTGTGTGAGCGGTTGTGTGCGTACGTGTGCAGGAGAGCTTTTATTGAGCCAGCAGTGTACACCACAAGGCAGATCATGACTGTGCATGTTTGGGAACAGGTCAGGTGTGTGTTGATAAATTATGTGCTAACACAGTATATGAATGCATCTTCACTCCATAGCACCAGAACTAAACAAGTGAGACAGTTCACTTCTGAACGTCCTTGGGCTCTAAACCAGTGATTGTCCTAAGATGTAATTGCAGTGATCAGGTTTTTACCAGCAGGATTTCTGGACAAGATCATGTTGTTTTTTACATCAGTAAGTAGTTTGTTCAGCACCACCATGACTTTGACAATTTGTGGTTTTGAGTCAATGTCTGATGCAGTACAGTGTAGTAAAAAAAAAAATTCATGCTTCGCCTTTGGATAAATATAGCAACTTTGATGTTCTCCTTACTTTTCATCGTCATCATATCAAAACTTTAATACGTCCAGTATTTTAGTTTACTTCCAATTACTTTCAGAACTAATGACATGCATTTCAGCTGCAGGTGTACAGCGTAATTTCTGTTCTGTTCTAAGAAAGAAATGTTTGCACGCTAATCTGCTACTGTAGAATGTTGTGCAATATAAAACATTATTTCTGCTGACTTACAGCATGTTTGCATTGTCACTGCCAGAATGTTAATACAATGACGTTAGCGTTGAGCTCAAAGCACAGTTGTGCTCAACAGCCTCAGATCTGCTTGCATGGCTGCAGACTGCTGTTAATGTTTTTATTTCTTCCCTTTTTAGAAATCCATTTTTAATGGGCTTTGTAATTGTTTTTGATAGTGCTTGTATAAATAACAATTGTTATTATAATACTTCGAACAGACCTCCATTAGGCACTTGTTAACAACAGAGCACCAATTGCCTTAACGAAGGATTTAGTGAGAGTTTAATTTGAATAACTCCGTGATACTTAGCTGCTAAATGCTCCTAGTCTAGGATTAAGTGTCTGTTTGAAAATGTCAGCAGCTCTGTCCTATGCTTATCGTTTCAATACACAGAGATTCAGGAAATTATGAAATGTGTGTAGCGGTCTGTCAGGTGTGTGTGTGTGTGTGTACATGCATGTGTGGAGTGGTGCCTACAGGTAGACAGGTTATCAGTATATCAGCATTGTGATCTCCCCAGACAGAACTCTGTCTATGTGTATGACTCTGTGTGCGTGTGTGTGTGTGTGTGTGAGAGAGAGAGTTTATTCTTGTGTAAGTATGCTCTCTCACATGCTTGTGAGCATTACCTGCATGTATCCATGGTTATGTGTGTGTGTGTGAGAGAGAGAAAGAGAGCATGCCTCAGGGGTAAGCTGAGCCTTAGCGGGGTGAATGGCTCCAGTGTAGGACGACTTTGTCACAACCCCAACCTGCTGCTCTTTGAATAAAGCAGTTCAAACAATGCTGACTCCTCGACTGTAAGCCAGCCTACAGTCAACCTGTTCTTTATCCCACCAACAATAGACCAGGTCTTAAGTTACGAGGTAATAAAGCTGCCTCAGAAGAACTCTTGAAGTCCATAACTCTCCATGGCCATTATTTTTATTTTGTTTTCTGATGACAAATTCAACATGCTTTGGTTTTTAGTATTTAGCTACAGCCAAGTCACAGAGGTTAACTATAGTAAAAATTACTGTAAAACAGTGTGACATTTAAAACAGGTATTGACAGTTAGGGCTGCAGCTAATGATTATTTGCATTATCAGGTAATCTGCCGATTACATTTATGATTAATAGATTAATCATTTATTCTATGAAATGTCAGAGAAGTGCTAAAAATGCTCATCACAAGTTCCCAGAGGGAAATGTGATGTCCTCATATTGCTTATTTTGTTCAAACAACAGCCCAAAACACAAAGACTCCATTATTTATTGTTGTAAATGACACAAAAAAAGCAGCAAAACCTCACATTTAAGACTCTAAACCAGAGATTCTTTTTACGTTTCTTATTAAAAAAATGACTGAAACAATTAATCAATGGCAATCAGTGGTAATTAATTTTCTATCGATCGATTAATTGATTATTTGATTAATCATTGCAGCTCTGTTGACAATAGGTCCTGTATGTCATAACCAACTTTATCAATTTAATGTTCATATTCCTTTTTCTTAGTATCCCTCTACAGTGACAAGCAAGCCAGTCCCTGTCATGTTTGCAGTTTGGTGACATCTCAAGTGCAGTGCTCTTTGCTGATGATGTTGTTCTGTTCGTCCAGGCATGAACTTCAACATGCATCGAGGATGTTTGCAGCCAGCTGTGCAGCTGTTTGGATCATCTTAGGCTGTAAAAAGTTTGAGTTGCTTCTTTGAGTTAAGAAGTTGGAGATATGAAGTTGCGAGTGAGAGTAAATGGACTACATTTATAAAGCACCTCACTATTGGCCCCTCAGTGCGCTACAATGCATGTCAGCATTCACCTGTTTACACACACACATGCGTACACTCATGACAGCGGCGTCCATACAAAGCGCTTGCTCATCAGAAACAGCCAAACCTACTCACATATGGATGTAAGAGCCATTGAAAGCAGAAGCGAGGCTCTCAGGTCACCGGCCGATTATAGAATATGTCTGTGTCAGTGGTCATGAGCTTTAGTTGCTTCCTAAAGGCTCAGGGGAGTTTGGAGATTATGGCTCTTTGCATTGAAAGCAGGACGTTTAGGTTGTCAGACATCTGATGATGCTCACTGTGTGACTCTCTGTGCAGCCAGGCCCTCAGATGGAGAGGAGACTGGAGGAATTATAGATCAGAGTTTCTACTGCAGGGGCCGGTCCACATCCTCTGGGAAATCTCAATGTCCCAGACAAATTGGAAAAATCCCACCGTCATGGACCAACTCTAGGATATGTGAAAATTTAATTTCAGCCTATTTTCATTCAATTCAAATTTTGCTTAAAGAGAATTAATTTTTTTATATGGATATATGGGACTTCACAGATTTTACCATAAAAAACAGCAAATAAAAGATAACGGAAACTCTGATATTTATCCCATCTGGCTTGGTCTCGTTGTCTCTTTGTTGAGACCTCTCAGGTCGAGGTAACGGATGTGACTGAAGAGATTGCAACCACTGTGACGTGGACATAGATAGGCAGTGGAATATGGTTGGAAGTGGAACTGAGATATTTATGGCAACACTTATACGCATATTATTGTGTTTCTAGATTTTGAATCTATGTGCATATCTGTAAATGTTGGTTTGAATTAGGAGTCATCATTTTAATAAAAAAAATAAATAAAATAAAATCTCTTTGTCTCTTTGTAGAGGAGTTCATTGTGGCAGCTCAGAGGTTTGGCCAAGTGACACCCATGGAGGTCAACATCCTCTTTCAGCTTGCTGACCTTTTAGAGCCCCGAGGGTAAGACACACACACACACACACAAACACACACACACACACACACAGGTGAATAACACCACTAAAATCATACATTTTACATAGGCATACTAATCTAATAACCTATTTTTTAAAATCTGAATAAAAGGTTTCAGAGCCTCAGTAAGCATCTCTTTTACCACAACTCACTGTCCCTCCCTCCGGCACACACACACACACATTAAGAAAAGGAGAGACGCTGCTACAAGACTCTTATTTGACTGTGAAGTGACAGCGTTCTCCTTTAGTGTCATTATCAGTTATAAGTTGTTTTTCCCTGCATGAGAAAGGAGATGTTTGCCGTGAGAGTGTCTTTTCACCTCATATAATCTTCATAAGATGCTCACTAATCAATAAACTACTGTTTACTGTTAACAAGCATCATTTGCTTTATCATATTTTTTTCAAATCCAACATCCCATGATTACAGTGGATGATACTGTTCTTTCTTGGAGCATGAC
>JAPZDX010000008.1:14516755-14528545 GCA_029783625.1 Naso annulatus | reverse complement strand
AACTGGAGTTATGTAATCTTAGTCGTAAGTTCCTTCTCTGAAAAATTCAGAAAAATGTGCTCATCAAAGAAAGTGGAATTAGAAGTGTAAAATGGGCATTTTGTAACTGAAGAATGCTAACGGGGGCCTCTTATTAACAAAACAGCCCCACAAAAAAACAACAACAACAAAAACGGAAGCATCTTTCCAGAGTTTTGTTATGGGGATGATTTCACCAAGATAAATGTTTTTTCCCTGTGTCCTTGGTGTCTGTACGCTGGGTGTTGCAGAGAGTATGCCAGCGTTTGGGGGAAAAAAAATTACTAAAATCATTTTGTTTTGCTTTTTTATGCGGTCTGGGCAGGTTCTTTCACCAAGCTCCAAATTGAGTATATGATTATGTGTGTGTGGCCTCGTTACACTGAAACTACTGTAGATTGTCAACTGTGTTTGTTACTTTGAGAACATGTGTATGTTTGTGTGTGTGCGCGTGTGTGTGCCCCTCTTGCTGTGGGCTTGGGTAGGGGTCCAAATTTCTTTGTGCTCTGTTGTGATTATTTTGTTTATTTTTATCCTGCTCTGGGTTGTAATTGAGGTCTGTGTAAACTTTTGGTTGGTTTGTTTTATACTCTTCCCTTTTTTCCTATTCTGGGAAGCAGTTTCTCTCTCTTCATCATGTCGTTGCCCCTTTCTTCCTCTCTTTCTCTCTCTCCCTCCCTCTCCCACTCTTGTTGCTACTCTGATGTCCCCACACTCCACATCAATAGATTTCATTAGCGTCTGGGGGGATCTCGCACGGTCAGACGCATGCGGCGGGAAGCCACACATCATGTTGAGTGTGTGGAAGTGGTATATGTATATGCGTGTGTGTGTGTGTGTATGGGAGTGAGTAGGGGTACCACAGCCCTCTTTTCTTTTTCTAATCACTTTGTCGTTTTCTAATGATAGGTCTCGTACCACAGCTACTGGGTGTGGCGCCCGAGAAAGCCATAAAGCTCACTGTAAGTCACTGCATTAGAAAGCACGAACACACACACACACACACACACACACACAGATCCATGAGCTTCTTCTAATGCTTTGGTCTTTTTTGGATGGCTTTATGTGATATTATGTTGTACTGCACACATAAATAGATGATTTCTTTTAAAGTTGCATATGCACATAATCTTTCAAACCTTCCTATATCTCTGCACTTAACTGTCAATCAACTTTCTTTATAGTGCAAACAGCAGCATTACTATTTTCGTTACAGAGTATGTCTGCTACATATCATTTAATTTATACTCTGTAATTGTCAATAGCAGATATGTTAAGTTATAAACTTCAGTTTTTAATAAAAAAAAGGTTATCCTTTGGTATAAATGACACATTGTCAGCAGTTGGGTAGAGAAGAATAATATTTGTTCTATTAATTTTCTAGTTTAGATCCTTCATAAAACATCGCACAGTGTGTATTGACTGTATATCCATAGCTGTTTCACCAGCTTTCAAAGCCTCAGTATTTTCCTCATTATAACTTTTGTGTTTTCAAGGTGAATGACTTTGTGCGAGGAAAGACTAGACAGAAAGATGGCACAGTCCCGCTGCCAGCGGAGATCCTAGCCGGTGGATGTGTAAGTATCAAGTAAACTGTTCATTTTTGGTACTAGAATTTATTTGCTCATTTACTAGTGTAGAATGAATTCAGTGATAAATGACCTGGACAGAATCTTAAGACCATTGAGTGTTACCTTCAGAATTATTTTCTTGTTCCATGTATACATTTATGCATTTGCCATATCATGTTGTTGTTAGTGATGCTGGCAGATTTTTCAGTGTGCTAAAAATTTGTTCTGTCCCAATAAAAACAACATTGGGACAAATTTACATCGTGACTGCATACAGCAGCAGCAAGTTGGCTGAAAGCGAAAGTAACATTGCTGCAGCTCTGCAGTTAAAATAAGATGTAAAAAAAAAAAAAAAAGCACAAATTGTTCTTTATGGGAAAAACAAAGCAACTGCAAAAACATGCAACACAATAAACTTTATTAACCAAGACATGAAAAAACTTGTAGTTTTTAATCACTTTGTCAAAAGCTTAATATTGCTCTTGTAAGAGAGATTATCATACTTAAAGTTAACCATACTTGAAATAGACTGTAATAATAATGTAATTATGGTGTCTGGTTCTGCATGGGAATTCATCACCTCGTTATCCGCTCCCAAATCTCTCCTACATGTTCTGTGAGAGAGTCGTCAGTGTGAATATGACCACAGATATTCAGCAAATACAGTCACTATTACATCCCAAACACTGAGACCCAATTTCTCCCTCATCATCATCATCATCATCCTGACTCTTCAAAGTGCACTGTGCAGAAACGATGCCGTACTGTACATAGACATTTAATACAGTACCAAGGCGGCATACGTCTCCACTGTGTTTACCTGTTTTCTGAGGGCCGCCCCTCTGACAGTTAAAGCAGACAGACGTGGAGCTGTTCGAATGCCAGAAGTCGCCGTTTGTTGACGGAACGTGTAACGATCACACATGAAAGAGCAAACGTGCATACTCTGCATGCTCATAGGAGTTTGTGCATATGTGACAAACAGAACACACAGGCATACACACACACACAAACACACACACTCTTACACGGAAGAGACGAAGATTGACAGCAGCTGCTACCTGAGACTCCCTCCACCTCCACCTCCACCTCCACCAGTTAGTTACCTGCTCCCCATCATAGGTTTTGATCACTGAGCTGTCACAGTAGGCCCCCCAACTCATGTATGCACAAACACACACGCACACACACTGGCACACACGCACACACGCTCACTGCGTGTCCACCGAGTCTGAGCAAATGAAAGAAGCTCTTTCACTCACCCCTCTTTTGATGCTGATCACTAAAGCAAAGTATTTCAGAATACACAAGTCATTATGGGTTTTGCTCCACTCAGGCACTTTTAATTGACCTTTTGAGTTCTAGGAATATGTTTAAGAAGTGTTTTAGCACGGCACATTTGCTGTAACTTAAATGTAGCGTTCCATTTGGAGAGCAATTGTGAGAAAAATGAAAAAAGAAAAAAAAAAAGTATAGCAACTACAGGAAAGCAAATGAACTGGAGAAATGTTCCACACTGCACTGGGTGTGAAAAGTGGTGGTTGCCTTTTTTATACAACCCATATGGATTGAGAAGAAGGAGTCATAACAGATGCATAGGGAGAGGAGAGGATAAATGTAGAGGAGAGGAGCGAAGATGGATGTATTTTTCCTCTTTTCCTCCGTGAGCCGTCGTGACAGCTCCTTTCATCCTGGCTGAGGCCCCAGTGTTAGTGCTGGCACTGCACTCAGTCTGCCACTTTATCTCTCCCTCACACACATACACATACACACACCACACACACACACACACACATAGAAGTCAAAGCCTTCTGAATCCCCTTTTTTAGTGAGGCTCCAGCCACAGCACATGAAATCTGTTTATATCATTTGGTAGCTGCGAGAGTGTCGGTTTGGACCACAGTATCAGGTCCACAGTCTATAAAGCAGAAGACCAAGACAGATGAAGAGAAATGGGGAATAGTCATGTTTTATGTTCCCTTTCTGTGTCCTAAACTTGTATTCTTTATCTCGAAGTTACCTCATCTTTGTCTCTCTTCCTCCTCTCTTCTCACCTACCCCTTCCCCTCCACACCTCCTCCTCTCGCTCCCTCCTCTTTCCCTCTATAAACCCTGTGGCTCAGCACCATTAAGCTCCAGTGTGGGTTGCCAGTTTCTAATGATTATTTGGTAAGAATGGCATGCTCCGTTGACTGAGCTGGCAGGATGCTTATCTGGCAGTTACTGGCCTGCATTTTAGGACTTAAGTTACACAAAATACTTACTGGGTCATTGCTGAGAGGAGGAGCGCGGTAACACTGCGATTCGAAACACAGAAATACTTTGTTCGCATTCACTGTGAACGCATTGCAGTTTGCACGGCTGCTTTTAAGCCTTTGTAATGGCTTTCTTATTCAGGCCTGATGTAAGGTTATGAAAACTTTATCAGAAAATCTAGCACACACACACACACACACACAAACCTGCACATGTAGCATAAAGGATGTTAAGTACAAATTAAGTCTGACTGTTATTTATGGATAGCTGCAAATGTTTTCAGTGGGTGCTAATCTGTTTGGCCCTAAGTGAGTGGCTGGCGTGTGTATATGTGTCTCGGTGGTGGTGGTGGTGAGGGGGGGGGTTCCTCCAACTTTGCTGAACTTATTCTGCAGCACACACACACACACACACACACATAACCAGGAGCTGTGATGCGTGCATAAGGTGCTGACGTCCCAGGTTTGTAAGGATCACCTTGCCTTGTAATTACCTGGGAATCATGAGAGAGCCGCCAACGCTGTCACTCCATAATCACAACCCTCAACCTCAACCTCGACCTTCCCTCACTTCACTTGTTTTGACTACTCCTCTCTCTGTTTCTGTCTCTCGGTCTTTCTCTCTCTCATTAGCTCTCTCTGTTTATTCGTCCGATTCTGTCTTCTCTTCTCGTCTCCATCCAGCTGTCCAGGATGTTCAAAGTTTTCCAGTTTTCCGCAGCTGTGTAGGAATGTGGGACGGCGCAGCGCACAGACAGCTCCGCATTGTCACTCCTTTTATCTCTTGTTGTCAGGTCTAATTGTCAGCTTATCTCTCAGAACAATGTTGTTGTTTACTCTCCGTGAGTAAACAACATCCTCATCTTCTCCATCTCCAGTCTCATTAGTATCAAATTGAAGCTGCCAATACTGCTGGAGGCAGGAGCCAATAGCCCAGTAATGCTCGTGTTATTAGCCAGCATGTAATCAACTTGGTTATTTCCATAAAACAAGTCATAAAGAGTTAGCTGTGAGATGTAGCAGCTTTGGAGCGGCAGCCCTCCTGCTATTCACAGCCTCTCGTTGGGTCGGGGAGGGAAGCTGTGGCCCACTATAGCGACTGCACACACCTTCAATGAGACTATTGTGATCTCTGTCTCTCCCTCCTCGCTCTCTTTTCTCAGGCAACGCGTATAAAGTAACACATAAAACCGAGGGACGTTTGGCAAAAAAAAAAAATGCCCATGTTGCAGATTAGGGCTCGATGCTTTCCTGTAAGGCAAGAGACGACAAGCACAATCCATCATTCATAACCACGCGAATGAAGGAGGGGGAGACAAGGAGAGAAACAACAACAAACAGACCAGGCCTATTTAAGACAGAAACAGCACCATGGCAACCGATTGCTATCTAATTGCGATGTGCCACCCTTTCGCGTGTAGCTACAGTAACCAGTGGCAACCGAAACAAGAGTGAGACAGTATCAGAGAAGATGAGAGAGATCATTTGAGAGGAGGTCAGGACAAGAAAGGAAGAGTGAAAAAACTGGAAAAGAGGGTGAAAGAAACAATGCAAGGGAAAAGGAAGACACAGAAGTCAGAAAAAGCCCTCTTTCAAAATAAAATAAACGGTGTCAACATTGCTTAGAACCAAAGAGATGCCGTCATATTCCCCGACTAGACACAGTTAACCATTCGTCTTGCCACAACTCCACCACAGTTGCTACCTCTTATACTTAAAAGCCCAGCCGGCCTAAATGGCGCATGGAGACCGGTCTGAACTTGCTGTAGTGTGCGCTGCCCTCCTCTTACAAGTACAGGTTTGGAGAATGGTGTCAAGTGAGAGGTTAGAGAGAAAAAGAGAAGTCAGAGTCCCCGCAGGGTCTGTGTGATGAAGACAAACAGCTGACAGGCTCGAATGCATCAGCTGGATTTCCCGGTACTCTCCTGTCCTCTCCTCCTCTCCACATGTTTGTTTTGCAGCTGGTTGCTGAGGCGGCACATCACTTGCTGCAGTTGGTCCAAAGCAAGATAATAGTTCCAATCTTGAGTTTATGACAGTGTCTTTTATAGAATCAGTTCAGTATGTTCGAATGAGCACTTCACACCTTTAGTTGAACTCAGACACTCAAAATCTCTTATTTAGCTCTTATGTTTCCTGATAAGAAGTTTGTTTTCCCCATGTCTAAAACCAGTAAATATATTTTAAAAAACAATTCATATTTAACAGACAAAAATTTATGTTGAAATATTGTAAAATAATGTTGAAAAATATACTTAAGGTAGAGTCAGTAGCATTGTTTGTTGCGGCTTGTAAACAACTCATTCAAATCGGACCCCTCCTCTGGGCTCAAAGCAACCAGAAGTGTTGCGTGTACTTATACTGCTTCCACCTACACAGCAAGCACCCTTGGAATATTGCATTTGTTTTAATTGAAAATTCGTCAATTTAGAAAGCTAGCACAAGCCTACTGCCAGTGTTTGGAACCTACATGCCCGACAGAAAGCAGGCCAACTCCTTGTTGCTCTCAGCCCCCAGCCTCTCCTTTAGAGCTCGAAAGCGGCTGAGAGCCAAACTGAGGTTCACCCTCGTTCTGGAACGAGCTTTATCTGCTGCCGTTTTGCTCTCTAGAGCTATGTTTCCTTTTCTTTGCTGCTACATCTGCATCCACAATTTTTCCTGATCTGACTGACGTCCAGTTGCTATTTTATCCACTCCCAACCTCACCTGCGCACTCTCATTTGCTGGGGGAAATGCACCCACTCTCTGCCTAGAAATGTTGTGACTTAACCAAAACATTGAAATACAGGCAGAGTGGCACAGTCACCACCACATGTCTTAACACGTCCATAAGTGATGATTGAGCAGGGTTAATTTTGTATAAGTCTATATTTTGTTTTTTTCGGAAAATGCTACTGACTCTACCTTTAAAGTCACTCGTCACATTTCACTCAATTATCCAACCCATTTCTCTCCTTTTGAAGTTGATTCAGTTGATTTCTTTTGTCTTTTCAGGCAGGTGGCTCTCAGGTGATATTCACCAACCCTCTGGAGATTGTAAAGATCCGTCTGCAGGTGGCAGGAGAGATCACCACGGGGCCGAGGGTCAGCGCCCTGTCCGTCATCAGGGACTTAGGCTTCTTTGGACTTTACAAGGTGGGAAATGTTGATGGGGTCAGAAGTGCATGTGTGGTGAAAATGATTATACACAATGCAGCTGGACGCTAAAGACTCACGTGTAGCTGATGTAGTTCAGATACATCTCTCCAACATAATAGACTTAGCTTCTTGAATAGAGTTTTTTTCACATGACAAGTTAGGTTTCAAACGGTTAATTTTCCTTCTTTGTATCTTGGGGACAGTTGTGAACTCTTCCATGAAGATATATTAAGGCTAACGCTTGAATTTTACCTAATGTGTACAACAACTAGTTTACATGTGGCAGTGCACAGAATGACAGTGAAAACAATAATAATGCTACAGACTAAAGCAGCGTGCAGTGTACTGTAAATAAACACAATATTCTCAGTCCTCTCTGATATTTTTGGTGCCCAAGTCTCGTTGGGATCAGTGAGTGACGAAGTGTTTCTTGAGTGTAGAAATTCAGAGATGCACACACACACACAAAAAAAATTCTCCCGTTTTTCCCTACAGTGAAACCTCTCGTATGCTGCCAAAGCTAAAACCTTACTGGAAATGTGTCGAGTTGCTCAACATATTTTGTGTCAGGGTATAATTCATTGTTGAAAATCAGTAAAAACATCGTAGTCTCTTCTTGAACACAGAAAAACCCACCTTTTAAATTTTGTCTCACCCTCCCGTACGCATGTAGCTCGTTTATGACTGTGAGGAGTGACGGTGGCAGATAATTTGGTGACAGTCAGTCAAGTTTCGCCTCTGAACAGACTGCTGACGAGTTAACATAAGTCCACTACAGCATCAGTAAGTTGGACCTTGAGTACCGTAAGGATCAAACTCTTAAGTAGACATATTTTGATTAAAAGTATTTCTAACTTTAATCTTTCAAAAATGGGAGACAAAGTGGTGGAGGAAGCCCTAAGCCATATTTTATTTAATGCTGAATTCAAGTTAGATTTATTGCTAGGAGTGTATTTGACAAATTGTTGCCAGACGTCCAATATCCATTCTATTGTATTTTCATCAGCCTCCAGATTTCACAACAACCCATTATTTCTCGTTCCTGTTATGACTAAATCACATGTGATTTTTCTATTAACTTTTGTACAACTATACATATTATCTCACCCCACATCGGCTATCATTTAAATCAACAATTCCATGTGGTCGTCTGTTCAAGAACAAGAAAAGGCACAATTTATGCTAAAAGCTGCATTTAACCTTAATTGCCATAATTGGTATTTTGCAGTGGCTCAGGGCTAAAAATTACAGTGCACTGTTTGAACATATTAGAGTTCTATGTACGTATTATGCACCCAACACATTGTAAAGCAAGCGTGAAAAATTATAGTGTCAAAAGGGGCTAATATAAAAAATATGGTTGCATTGATGTGTTTTAAAGGATATTTTCTCTATTTTTCATGATCATTATTCTTTTAAGTATCATGACTTCTAACAGCAGTCTGTTTGCACCAGGGAGGCGCACAGACACTGTGTTCTCTGGACCGGTTAGACAGAGTAGGAATCAGTGAACGAGCTGCAGCTACCGCTAATGTTAGCAGCTTAACTGGCTGGATGAGGACATTAGCCCTCAGGGTGAAACAGAGCATGTCTAATTAAATTACATAAATAAGTCTTAATGGAGCTTAGCAGGGAAGAATCTGCTTCAACTGTAAACACAATCAACTGTGAAAATGTCAATCTCATACCTGCGGTTGTATTAATTTGCATTTAAGATGATGGCACTTGTTAAAGTAGTAAACTATTTTTCAATAAGGATCCAGCCTTCTTAGACCAGACTTTACTTTTGATAGTCTGCTGATTATTTGCTACACTTCACCTCATCACACCACGTCCCAGCTTTAAGCCCTGTATCTGCTGATGTGCCCACCTGTCGGCACAGATAGCTTTCAGCCCTGTGAGTAAAGCTGTAATAGACTGTGGAGCCTCCTCTCGTCTTTGTCTACCTGCCCTAATTTATGACTGTTTGCGTGTGTTTGTCCATGTAGCTACAGTCTCCATTCAGCCGTCTGCAAGAATGCCGCACAATGCCGTGTTCCCTGTATGGGTGTGTGTGAATACGTGCATGCTTGTGCACATTCTTCATTGTGTTTGTGTCCTAGTCCGTGCATAGAGAGGAGACAAAGTGCATTTAGAAAGCAGCAGCGGTGTTACTGGTGGTAGTGGAGGGGGGGGATGGAGGTGGGGAGGAGACGAGCTCCAGCCTGCAAGCCCCAGACGGGCTGGCTCCGGAGGGGCTGCACCCAGGCACAGAGCTGCCTTTGTCAGGGTAATTATCCTGACGCTCAGCCTCCGCTGGTGGAGCTACCGGTCGGTCGGGTGGCTAACGCACTAGCGCCACCATTCATCACTGGAGGAAAGTCGTCAGTGTAGGACTTTCAACCTAGATGACGATTCATGTTTATGGACTTACTCTAAGTGTTTTGTCTTGCGTGTCACAGGCCGTCGGCAGCATTTGGCATTTTCCTTCTTTTTCATCTTGGCGTTTAAGTTTTCTATACAGACACACGACTTTTTAGGCTGCTCCTCAGTCAGTGCATTACCTGTCCCAGTCCCTGTGACGCTGCTTGTCTGTCCTGCCTCGATAGAATCTCCCAGCTTTCAGCAGCCGCTCGGGCCCCAGTCAGCCTGCAGGAGGGACAGGCAGACAAGAAGTGGCAGAGGAAAGAGATAGCCCAGGTATCTGCCAATCCTCCCTCTGTCTATGTGTGTGTGTGTGTGTGTGTGTGTGTGTATGTGTGTAGAGTAACCAAAGTATTATCCCATCCAAGTTAAATGAAGCCTGTCCAAAACAGGGAGGGTCTGCCCAGCTCTTTAAACGCCTTCTGTTGACTGTCGTTGCTGTAACAAGAAGGTGGCGGCGGGCCAGAAGGCTAGAAATACAGCAGGAAACTCAATAGGCTTGATGATACAGTGTTGTGTACAGTGGCAGACAGAGAGTCATCTTCGTCAGCCAGTCTGTCTTTCTCTGCTTTTCCCACTTTTTTTTTCCCCTTGTCAGCTTTGCTCCCGGAGCCGCCTCCTTCACCTGCTGCTGAGGAGCCAGATCGTTTGCATATGGACAGACTTGATGTCTGACAGTTTGTGTCCGATATTTGAAGGTAGTTTCTTTAATGGTAACATCAGTTGCTGCTCAACTAGCTTGTTTGTTAACAGGCAGTTGATGTCAATGTCTTGAAAAGGGTTAATCTTTAGAGACTTGAACCAAAGGTCGAGGTTTGAATTGAGCCTCATCACTCTCTCGCTCTTCTCACTATTTATCTTTGTCTTAGTTTTCTGTCAATAAAACTTCAACAAAATTTTACAACCTTAATAAAAATCTCCTTTTCTTTCTGTCTGACTTTTTCCAGGGTTCCAAGGCCTGTTTCCTGCGGGACATCCCCTTCTCCGCCATCTACTTCCCCTGCTACGCCCACACCAAGGCTTACCTCACTGAGGAGGATGGGAGGATTGGGCCAATCAAGATGCTTTTTGCTGGAGCACTGGCAGGTGAAATACTTCCATCCCTCTACCTTTAAAGGGGAAAATTTTAAGAGTTTTAAGTGTTAAGAGGCAAAAGTTAGTTTGTACTTGGCTGGATACCGTTACAAAATACAATTTGCGAGAGTTGTACTTGTGAAGTCCTTGATTAGAAATTAAAAGCTGCTATATGTGCTTTATGTGTGCTGTTGTTTTTTAAGTATTGCAGTAAATAACTTCTGCAAACAAGCTTGCAAGCTATTGTTAGCTGTAGCATGAGACTCGTTGGGAGGCAAATCTGCTGCAGCCGTTGGCGCTGGTTCGTGCTTTATTTTTGTTTGTTGTCGCTTTCTATTTTAAGTCCAGTTTGAACTGAGATGAAATGGTTGCAGGGAAAGTAGCAGCAGGGTAAAATGGTCGGTCTCAACTCGAGCTCGAGCCAACTGACGGTGTGGCTTGCAGACACTCTGTTGTCGACAGAGGCAACTCAGAGCACGATGAGCTAATCAGCTCGCACTGACATCACCTGTCGCTAAGAAGTGCAACGTAGACTGCCGAATTAGGACGAAGAGTACAGAGAGCGTCACTGATTTTTCATTTTTCTGTAAAACCCTCGTCTCGGTGGCCAAGAAAATATCATGGTAAAAACAGAGCTTTTTAGAGACCAATTTAGCAGCGAATAGTGTCATTTTTCAACCACTATTTCACTGTTTAATCAGTTTATACATCATAATGACAAATTTAAGCCAATAAAGTTGTCTAGTTTCACTTTAATTCGGGAACATACTGTGTGTTTTCACAAGAGTAAGAAGAAATGAGATCGGGAACATTGTAATTTCTCTCCCATTTTTGTCCATTTAATGTCAATTTTTTAAATCCTAAATTGGTACCGTGGCTAATCTTGTAGGCAGCTGGAATAAGCTGTAAACAAAACGCTGACATGTAGAAGCTTTAGTTCCTGAGGCGACACTGTTTGTAAATGAAATCTGAAATCATGTCCAGTTTTGAACAGTGTGTGTGAGCAGGTCTCTCTCTGCTCTCACCTCGGACCTCCGCGGGCCTGCAGTATCAGTAGCAGAGCTCAGAGTTTGGAAGCCAGGCAGCCTCTGACCGCAGGCTCCATGGCGGTAGCTGCTAATTAGAGCGCTGCTCAGTGATTGGGGACTGGGGTTTTGGAGCTGTGCGGCAGGGAAGCGCCTCAGATGGCTGCCAACAAGGCCAGCGAGGAGGTTTTTTCAGCCTTAATAATATAATACATGTACATACACACATGAAGGAAAACATGCCTGTGCATTCTTTATGCGTGATCTCCCCTCAAGAATGCACACAGTGCTGTCTGTAGGTTAGTC
>JAPZDX010000008.1:14392970-14407938 GCA_029783625.1 Naso annulatus | reverse complement strand
ATCTGATGACTTTAGGTGGAGGCAGGCTAGCACTTCCTATTGACTACCAGTGTTTGAGCTAAGCTAATTAGCAGTGGGTAAGCTCTGCCTGTCTCTTCATTGTTACTGCACGCACAGTTGAAAGAATGGGATCTATCTTCTTGTCTGGAACTCAGGAGGGAGGTAGATAACAAAGAGAAAAAAAAAAGTTGGTGTATCCCTTTAAAGTTATTATAACATTGATAAATTTGTCATGTTGAGCACTTTTACTTTTGGTGTTTCATGGTACCAGAGGAATCAAACGTGTCTGCGTGTGATGTTGGTCTCGGAGGTTCTGCTCCTTCAGAGGAAACTCTTCATCTCATCTCTTCTGCCTCGCTGGATGTTGGTCACACCTCTTTATTTAGAGCTTGTTGTCTGATGCTGGGTCCTTGGTCCTCCCACCCACTCCTCGTCTCCTCCTTATCGTTGTCTCTCCATCTTCCAGCACGGTGTTCGTGCAGCGCTATGTTTTCTGTCTGCTTCATCACTGCACGCTGTGAAGGATTCGCCTGCAGAGAACGACGTCAAAGCAAACTGAAATGTTATAATCACTGTTTAACATTTTGCTCTTCAGACCATCCAGGCCAACAATAATGATGTCAGAGAATTTGGAGCAGAGTGATGATGTCAGCGTCCTGCCCCCCCATGAGGTTGAGGCCCCCAGAGAGGATGATGGACACTGCCCCCTGCCCTTCAGGTGAGTAACTGCAGTTTAGCTACAAACAGGAACTCAGAGGGATGTAAGCTGATGAAGTGACGGGTTCTTGGAAAGACAAAAATTATTTCGTCATCAGGAATCAGACTTAAGTCAAATGTTCGTATGTGGCAGAAAGAAAAATGGGCACAAATGTGCAAGAGATAAGAGATCAGCACCGCTGTTTGGGTTGTTGTCTTACCTTGAACTTGCTGTGTTGGTATGGTCTATGGCAAACAGCAACCTGCTGAAAACTGCAGTTCCTCAGATGGCCACTTGAGGCTCCAAAAGCATGTCAGTCTCCACAGAACCTAATGTCCAAATGTACAGCCGAAATAAGCTTGTTTACAGCCTGGAACATGTAGCTCATTAACCTGTTCATTACAGAGCGTAAAAATAACTTACTTATTTAAATTATATTCAGACTTAAAGTTCTGCATCATAATGGGCGTGGCCTCTCTGAGTGACAGCTGCTGTTACCTGTCTGCCAAAGGTCACTCAACAAAAATGATGTAATTTCAACAGAAAAATGCATCGCTTGACACTTTCATTTCACTTCACGTGGCTGCAGAGTTTTGTTATGTTGCCTAATGAGATTGGGCAATGTTACAGTCTCCATGGAGACAGTTTTAACTGAACTTGCTTGTTGATATTCTATTGTTCGTGTCAAATATGGTTACCATAGAGACGACTTAAATCTTTCACCGAAGCATAAACTACAAATGTCACGCTGCTCTTTCATTCCTGTTCAGCGACGCTTTTGAAATGTGTCGAGTGAGGAAGCGTAAATCGTAAACGTCTCGTCGGCATGTCTGAGTCTCTGAACTCGACCTCTCAGCTGTTTTTGCCTTGATGCGTTTTTTTATATAAATACTGAACTGCTGTTATGAAATAGTCCTCGTACATGTTACATCAGCTCAGCTGTGTTTTGATCTGAGGAAACAGATGTGTTCAGAGTAAGGCTGCAGGTGGATGAGCCTCACAGCTGGACAACAGAAGCATCCAGATGTTGTGGACAGACATACACCAAGTCCAAACTGTGGATGATTCACTTCCAGATCCCTCCCCATTAACCAACTCGCTCATTAGTCCTCCTCACAATGTGTGTGTGTGTGTGTGTGTGTGTGTGTGTGTGTGAGTATTTGTATTGTGAAATGACCACCACAGTCACTGTGAGAGCAGCCAGGGCCCACAGCCACATAGCAATGACGGCAATATCTGCTGACGTATCAGGGCAGGGCTGGGAGACAGGACACACATAATAATGTGAAAAGGCAGTCAGCCCGGCCAGGCAGAGTGTTATTAGCCTGGCATGGGACTACATGGAGGAAAGCCACAGGCCGTGCTTCTGAGCTACAGACTACTAACCACTGTAGCGACACATGGAGCTTTCTGACAATAGTTATCACATTAAACTGTAGTTGGGATGTAGAGAAGTGAAATGTGCATTCACTTCTTCCCAAATATAACCTCCTTTTCTGCAAACTGTGTGTGAGTGGGTGTTTGTTTGTGTATGTCAGGGACAAAGACGGTTAAGGTCATCTTAAATTCAGCTTTACGCAATCATAAATCTAAATGAAGGGAAGAGGCAGAATGATGTACTTCTCCCTCCATTTTCACTTCACTGCCAATAATGGTGCTACTCCTTAAAAGTACTCAAGATTCAAACCTTCATCTCCAGTTTATTCTTCTTATTACTCTGACAAAACTAAAGAATGATGTATGAGAACCTCTCGGGCCTATTCCAGGAAATCTCCGACCCAGCAGGGGCTCTAAAACTCTGTGTGTGTATGTGTGTGTGTGTGTGGTAGCATGTTCCTAACTACTGTATGTTTACAAGTAAGTGTGTCAGAGTGTGACAGAGAGAGACTGGATTCGAGATAGAGTCTAATCAAGTGAATTCAGCTCCTGAGAGCTCTTTCATATATTTCTGAAGGCGATGTGGAAAAGGCCTTACGCTCCAGCAGAGAGGCGTATTTGATCTACATGTGAAGGAACAACTGAAGGGCAGGGCAAAGATAGAAAGGAGAGAGGG
The DNA here is from genome assembly GCA_029783625.1 of Naso annulatus. Lineage (NCBI taxonomy): Eukaryota > Metazoa > Chordata > Actinopteri > Acanthuriformes > Acanthuridae > Naso > Naso annulatus. The sequence goes on along the minus strand of JAPZDX010000008.1, from coordinate 14,405,188 downwards.
CTCCGGCTAAGACAAATACTGCACTGTAACAAGCCTCTGGACAGCAGGGAGGTCTGAGGAGCAGCTGACCTGGAAACAGCCTTTCTCCTCACGCATGGGGAGTCTGTGTCAGTTCCTCCCTGCCTCCTACTGTTCTGGGGCTACCACACACAGCGCCGCCTCAGTTCAACAGCACAGACATTCACTCCTGATCTTATTTACTCCAATTTATAATGACATGGCTCGTAAGGTTAAATATACAGAATGGCGCGGGAACTTGAAGGGACAACATTTCTATGCTTTGTTTGAAAAACGAAAAAGGGAGCTCCATGGGATGCTGGGAGGACAGGAAGGGATGACCGAAGTTTGATGATGTCAGCACAGGGTCACAGATGACAGAGATGACAACAACGCTGGTCGAGATGCGTTGTCTTTTATTTTAAAGTTCATGTAGGGATTTTCTATTTTTGTTGAACTTTTTTGTTTTCTGTATGGTTGTCGACATGTGATGCATCATGACAGACTTAGTTAAAGGATAAAGCTGGTGTTATTTTTTGTGTAAGTCCTAATGTAAATATTTAATGACTTTTCTGTCTCTGGAAATCGGGTCTTTTTTTATATAAAAAGGGTCACAAATAGAGTTTCATTTTTAAGAGGGGCTATATGTAATGTTTAAGCACCAAATACAGTACAGTTCTTTCAAAATTCTCATGACTTTATTCGAGTGCGGCTACAAAAATGTCATCAAACCTGCTTCAAACCATTTGACTCAATCTAATCCAGTACAGTGTTTTTAATCTAGAGGCCCCATATGGACTGTTGCTTAGGATGCCTTGTGTTCATCCAGGCGTCTTGAGTTCAGCTCCGGGTTTGGAAACAGTTTAATGTTTTTAAGTTAAGGCTCATTGAGCTGCCATACATTCTTGTACATCTGTAACCCTGCACATACGGTAAAAGTACTACTCTGACCTCTATATTGGAATTGTATTATAATTGGTGTTAAAATGCAACAAAGGCACCTTTGAAAATACTTTGTAGTCTCCTTTAACTGTTGACTTCTGTGGCTTTTAGTTCATGTAACACAAAGAGGAATAAACAGTGCATTTGCTGGGGACTATTTTCAGCTGCGGATTCACACACATTCGGTACATTAATGAGCATTTACAGGAGGAGGATGCTTTATTTGGCTTTAAATAACCTACAGTGCCATCTCTGTCATAATGAAGACTAATCACTCAGTGCGGCTCACTGATGTGTCGTTTGTGTTTTCTGGTCAACAATGGAGCTCTGTGGTACAGAGGAACAAGCCACAGTAGGTTTCAGGTTTCAGGTTTCAGCTCCACAGCAAACTTTTAGTTAGAAAGATCAATTGATAGTTAACTTTGACCTTTTTAAAAAGTCTGTTTACAATCAAGTAAGTATAGAATAAAGCTAACCTCATGATTTAAAAGTGACAATCAAAGGAAGGAGGTTCATTTAAGATAAGAGCACTGGCTCATAAGTGTATTTTATAAAGGAAGACTGCTGTCGACTCATGCCAGCTTGGCCTTTCCAGATTATTTTATTAATGCGGCTTACACAATTAGACCAAGAGCCATTATTGCTAACAGTGCATCAAACCATGTTGGGCTAAAATTAGACCTCATTCAGCAAAGGCCTTTCAAAAGTCATTCATTCTACTGCATGCATATTTCTTATATATTATGTCATCAAGTGCTTATTTCTCATGTGTTTCCTCACAAGTGATATTTAAGACAGGGACTGAGTTGTATACTGTCAGTGTGGCTGTGTGGGACCTTTGACTAAAACCTGGATGATTTGCTGCTGGAAGTCAGGGTTAAATATAGCTAAAGTGGAAAATATAGGACAGTTGGCCATAAAACCTCTGGTGATCAGACAGAGACGGGGAAGGATTTACCGAGGAGGAGGAGTGAGTGAGTGGGAGAGACACGATGGAGGAAGACTGAAATAGTGAGAGAGCACAGAGGGAGTGAAAATAGGTCTGGCGATCCTATTACAACCTGAAGTGAGATTGTCACGGTGTTTCATATTTCATGCGCTAGATTTTAATTGAAAAAGTCTTATAATATGTAATTTCATGTAATCCCAGAACTTTAACAGATTAGACTTTCAGCACTGCTTGTAATTATCTAGTTATTCTTAAAGACAGATGACCAGGTGATAGGTGGAACCTTTTCAAGGCCACCTCACCTGTAGTGCCACATCCTGGTTTGTGGAAAACCCCCATAGTCAATATTAGTTCAGCAAACAGCATCTGTCCTGCCAGCAGACTGTTCTGATAGTGTTAAGACATGTCTTTGTTCAGCCATCAGCTTTTCCTCAGGCACTGTTCTTTCCACACACACGCTTTCCACTGAGTCCCACAGAGACTGTGTCTACCAGAATAGGTTGGATGTTTAAAACCAAACCGAGGCCTTGGTTTATTTAGCACTAATGTAACAGCTGTCTCACCATGTGTAGTGTGTCTGTGGAGGGATTGATCAATAAATGAAGCCAAACAGAAGCATGAATAGAAGAATGGGCTTCACAAATATGTAAAGAGGTGTAAAAACAGCATGAGAGATGTAGGGAGAAGGAGAAAAGTGAGTCGATGACAGAAAGGATGATTAAAAAGAAAAGTCAGACAAAATGGGGAGAGCACATTAGCAGAGGATGCTGGTAAAGAAAGAGACTAAATAAAACACTGCAGAATACTTCAACACTGAAAGAAGAATAAAAGACAAGAGCAAGAAACAACAGCGAGCAGTGATGGCAGCCCATCATTGCTAAGGATAGCACTGGCTTTCAAATCAAAGCCTTTTGACATGCTGTGTGTGAGTGTGCGTGTGTGTGTGTGTGTGCTGCCTGCTCCCCTCTGCTTTATGCGGACCCCTGCCAAAGTCCAATCGCCCGTCAAACACACAAGACTTATGTCACATATTGTGTTCCCACGTCGTCTCGGATATGGTAATGACGCCGGCAACAAAATCTCAGCGAGCGTGGCAGCTTAAGCGGCTGTTTTGCACCATGACAGCAGGATGAACAGCATTCAGATTTACAGCATGCAGTTGGAGTGAGAGGCGAAGACTGTCCGTGTTATTTTTCTGTGCAGACGTCACAGATCGACATTTCGAGAGGGGTTAACTTTGTCAGTACATGTGTGTGATACTGTTCGATGGTAGCTCTGTTCTTGAGGCTGATAGCTGCTTGACACAGCTGACACACTTGAGTTCCTATAATCTTAAGTTAATCCTCATCAGTGCGTGAAAACATCCAATCTTATGTGTGTATGCTGTTGAAAAAATCCGTTTATCCACACACTGAATCTTAACATCTTATTTTATGTTTAAGCATCATCTGATGGTGGAGTACCATCATTTTTCTTGTGTCCAATGCATTTCACCTTGTTTTCACAGTTTGTTTAAATGAAATTTCAATCTTTTAATTGTAAAAGAGTCACCTATGTTACTCAGTCTGATTTTTAGGAAGTCAATGTCCAAATGATCCCAGATGAGTTTTCTATGCTTTCATGAGTAAAAAAATGTTTATAAGACTAAATATGGGACTGTTGATTTGCTATGTTTCGTTTTTTGTGTTTGTAGGTCTTACCTGACCACTCCTGATGTGTTCCTAAGGACGGAGGCAGCGAAGCTCTGGGTCACGCCCACCAGGCTGGTCCCGTCCACCTCCACGATCTGGTCATTCACCTTGATCCTGACGCGTACACAAGAGAAAACATCATATATTACTGTTTTTGATTCAGTCTACAAAAATAAACGTAAAAAGGACACCATGACTTGTGCAGCAGCGACACTACAACAAGCGGCACAGGGGACAGAAAAACTGGCCTATCATGCATATTCACATTATTTTCCAAATTACAACGGTGCCAGACTTTGTGGCGGTCACAAATTTCCACTGCGGTAGCTCCAGACTATTGCCAAACAAAGAGACAGAAGGGATGAGGCTCAAAACAAACTAGGAGGGCTAACGAGGACAAGGAGGCCAGCGGGCCCAGGGCCACAAGACTGCCGGCATTTCTGTTCTGCACACGATGAGAGGTCGGCTAAGTTCTTGACCTGAAATTAAACTCCTGCAGATCCACTATTCATGACAACTGTGTACAAATCACTTTAAAGAAACATTCTTGCTAAATAATCAATTGAAATCCACTTGGAAATCTGTGCAGCAACCAGACTGAGAAGGATCTGAATCTGAGTTTTGAATAATTTCTAAAACAAATGAATAAAACAAAAACCAGCTCTCATTATTTTCAGCTTATTGTTCTCAATCTCACTTCTTGAGGACACAACATATCATTTTCTTCTGCAACAAACCACTTTGGTCTCTGTTGTAAAGCTATTGCTTACATTTAGTCCATGTCATAACAACATGCAAGTTGTCTACGGAAATAATGAACGTCTACAAACCACTTTAATATCTATGAACACACACAGACAACAGAACAGTTTAATTTTGTCCACTTATCACTGTTTTTTACGCAATTAACTGCTCCAATCCAGCCAGCATAATTGCACTGGAGACTGGAGAGTCATGACACTTTGGTAAAATTGAGAGGATAATAAGTTACAGTTTCATGAGAGTCTTGTCGAGCTCCACAGAGATCACTTGACACACAACTTCAGATTCAATTCATCCTGAACCTTTATACAAAGTAATTCTGCCATAAGTTAATTTTTTTAATATAATGGAACACATTCAAACAATGGGACCCTGATGTATTTTATGCAAATGGTTATGAACACTGGAATCGGAGCACCATCTTGCCATGAACTGATGAAAGCCTCTTCACTTAATTTTCTTTGATTTGCTTGATAAAACTACAATAGAAGGGCCCTGTTTCTAAGAAAATCAAATTTCAACCTATTTGGGGTGCATTTATTATTAAAGGAGTCCTCATGTGATTTAAAATTACATGTCCATTACCTTGAAGGACTCACAAGAGGGGGACAATCATAGAGTGCTCAAAGTCAGTGCAGCAGAGGCTGGGATATTATTTCGTTAGTGGCTAGAATGGCTCCAAAATCATCCAACATCCACAGTTTTCTTACTGCAAAACCTCTGCCGATTACATCTGAGGTTATGAACATATTTCCTATAAAGTCAAGCTCCACATAAAGTAATGTTCTCTGCGTCCATCCACAACTACAGCAATGTGTCCTCTCAGCTGATGTTTTCACCTGGTACATAAAGCAGCTGCAAAGCACCATTTAATATGACCCTGTCACCCAACATATCAACTTGAGCTGTCACATGAGTGTACATATGGAGCCTGAGAGGCAGACAGAGAGCGAGCTGTCCGTCAATCAGCACCTCAGATGCTTTCCTGACCTCCACAGCATCTGACGTCTCCATCTGGCTTTGTGAGGTTGAAGGCTGGTTGACGTGCAGCTGCTGAGCAACGGATATTCATACAAATACACCAGAACATGCATACACACCTTCATCTCACAACCTCCACCTCAAAGCACTACACACACATCTAGGGGTCATGGGCACCAGACAGCACAGTGAGCAATAAGTGAGCCCATCTATCTGTCTGCCTGTGTGTGTGTGTGTGTGTGTGCGTGTGTGTGTGTGTCTGCATCTGTGTGCGTCAGACTAAGCCCAACTCAGCAAAAGAAAAAAGCTCTATGGCTGGAACGGGTAATGATGGAAGGAAATTACATTCTGGCTAGACTCCTCCCCTGAGTGCATGTGTGTGTGTGTGTGTGTGTGAGAAATAGCACTTAGAGGGCGAATGATGTGGACAATTTGTCCAGTATTTATTACTTATATCTTAAGTCTTCAGTTCATGTTTCTCATATTGTGATGAAGGTTTATTGTGAAATCCATCAAGGGGACATAGAACTGTACATTTACAATAAAAAAGGCAGTAATCATGCAATATAATGTTCCAACACTGCTGAAGTGCCCTATTGTAACATTTTTAAAAGAAGTCAAGAAGAAGTACTTTTCCATCGTCTCCTGTTCCGCCTGAGGAAAGGTCAGCAGCAAATGGGATCAAAGTTGAACCTTAGGAAATTGCAAATGGAGTGTTTTCACATTATGTCTGAATAGTGAATGTCACTGAGAGCAGCTCGGGGACAACAACACTGCCGTCTCCAAGGATTTTACTGTGTCACCCCGATCTACCTGCAGTGTTCTGCACACTTTGGAAAGTTTTCAATGCCCTGTGTACACTTTATTTAACAAAAGTTTTTATTTACTTGAAGTATCATTGGAGGTGATGTGACTAAGAGTTCACGGTAATGCTAGCAGCTCTGTGAGGCTGCATGGTCTTTACTTGGCCACAGTGGTGCTTTGAGCTAAATGCTAACGCCAGCATGCTAACATGCTTACAGCTAACGCTAACATGCTGGTGTTTAGCAGGCGTTCACCATGTTCACCACCACCAGTTTGGTGTGTTAACATGCTAACGCCAGTCATAATTCATGATCCGGGGTCCACGACTGATTGACTGATAACTGATGATAACAAAACTGATTAAGTGTGAAATTTCATGTCAGTCTGGACCATTTAGCAGACAGACAGACTGGCGCTGTCATCCGTAGAACAATGCAGATGGCGTGGCTAAAAATGTAAACAAGCAGTCTCTCAAGGACAACAGTCTTTTGAGTCATGCGGTCATGAATTAACATCAAACAGCAACTAAATCGAACAGATTATGAGGAGCCGAAAACCACTGAAAAATAAAACTTTGTTCAGTTTGAAGTTCTGTAAATAAGAAAAAGGCTCCAATCTACAGATGAGACATGAAATGAACTTGAAGAGCCTTCCTCTGATCACTTCTCCCACTCACTGAGGGAAATTAGACTTTTGGGAGTCAGTGCAACTGTCATCTTAGAACAGGATCAACTTTTGTCCCTTTTGAACAAGCTGTTTCTTTCCCTCACACGCTACTTCTCTTCTCCGTCTCTCCACTCGCTTTATTTTTCCTAATCTCACTCTCATGTGTTCCTGAAAATGCTAGCTCTGGCTGCTACATAAAAGAAAAAAATAATCCCCAAAGGAAACACACCTACCACAAACAACCTCAGTGCACTTGGGTTCCCAGTGTGCTTGTGGAGCTTACAGTACTTACTGCTCTCACACTGCATGGAGTGGAAGTACCTATCAGGCCTTTAATCTGTTTATGGGGAACCTGAACCACACAGATAGACTAATAGGTGGAAGCTGCTGGTTTAGAGGCAGGAAAACCACAGCTTGCCTGCTAGGAAACTGTCATCTCCTCCTCTCCCCCTGGCTGAGTGCTTACCCTGCACTGTTCACACTTTATAATGCACAAAGACACAACACAAACACAATTTCTGTCTCGCAACAACACAAACACACACGCGCATCATCCTGAGACACACTCTGAATATAAAAGCCTACCACAAAAAACTGTCTCAATTTTCTGCAGACTAACTTCTGCAAAATGACACAGAACACAAGAGACATAACACATTAATGCAACATCTCTGTCACACAATACACTCACACACACACACACACCTACACACTGTACAGCCCTGTGTGAGTCTGTCCCAGGCTGCGCCTCTCCCGGTGGATCTAATCCAAACCCCTGCTGCTAAATCTGACAGGGACAGAGTGTAACTGTGTGACTGACTGTGTGTGTGTGTATGTTTGTGTGTGGGTTTGCAAGAGGGAGATAAAGTGTTGGTGGGTAAATGGAAACAAAACAGCTGACTGATTGTTGTGAGTGTTTTTGCACAATAATTCACGAGTGTATCTTTAGTCCTGCATGTGCGGAGTGCTCATGCCCTCTCGTCTGCTTTAATGTGTCTCCAGATTCACTAATCGCTGACACGTATGTACAGTATCCCAACAGAGAATCAGCTCTCACCTGCCGTCACTCTCGGCAGCTCCGCCCTCAATGACGGTCTTGACGAAGATGCCCAGTTTCTCCAGGCCTGCGTCAGCACCAACGCCCATCCCAATAATACTGATCCCGAGGCCGTCGTCATCTGGAAATATACAAACCCCGATTGGCAGTTAAAATGTATTTGCAGTCTTGATTAATGTGTAATGGGCCACAACAGGGTTACCAGCCTCCATTTCAGAATTTTCCACTGAGTGCTTGGATCAGACCCAAAATGGCTCCATGTAAACTGATTTCATGTGGGCTGAAGGATACATGGAAATATGGATGGATGAATACACTCAAAGAGGAGAACAACTGACTTAATAATGGAGAAGAGGTTCAGACATTTTACCTTAGGCATGGTGGCATTTAGAATAAAAAGGAAATATGCTGAATGGGAAATTCCCTTCCAGTGTAGCATCCGTCCATCTTCAACATGCATTAATTATTCATGAGATGTTAGGATTACATAACATGAAGTGGATGGTGAAACCCTGCGATGTGAAGTCATTCTATTTTAGGGTCCTGACAATATTGGATTTTAACACAGGGAAACCTCAACAGGAAAAGACAAGTAAAGACGAAATATCACCTCTTTGTAGCTCATGCTGGGGAAATAGGGCACACTGTGAACTACAGTGTCTTTGAATGGGATCTAAGGAGATTTGCAGTAAACTGCTGCACTAAAAAAATATGCTGAACAGCAGAAAAACACACTTTTTAAGAAGAAAATACATGACAAAATCATCACACATTTAATTAAAAAAAAACACCATCCTATTTGTGGGCGATGGTGTCTACTGGGTATAATCTAGAACTGACAGAATAACTTAGATTTTCTTACCTTTTTCCAGCTCCACTGGGAAGAGCTCCAGTTTCTCCACCCTCTTTTCCAGCTCGTACTCTGCGGAGGAGGCCACAGGATCCACCTCTTCATTTCGTCGGTCGTAGTCCTCGTTGGAGTAGGTGTTGAACACCTGGAGAGGAAGACACGAGGAGTTAACGGGAGTGGGTGGACAAAATCAAAAATAGCGCTTCCTGGTATAGAAAAAGAATGGCTTCACCATCTCAGCAGCATAATTCTGGATGTTATAAGGGGGATAATAGAGCTAATCCCTAGAATAAAACTGGTTTTGGTTTAACAAAGTATACAAAGCTGCAATTACAACTCATACATATGACAAGACAGCTTCTATTCTTTGATGATAATAGTGGATGCTCTGCAGGTTGAGTATCGCTACTACTTTACAAGTTCATGAATATGGATGGAAGGAAATAAGAGCGTTTGTGTTGCCAACCCATGCATTATCTACACAACAAAGCTAACAACGAGGTGATAAATAAAGGCCCTTGTAACACAGTTTCAACTAGAACCACAAATCATCCCATTAACCAACAGGAAGTCTGCAGAGTAGAGAAACATAATGTGGTGGAGGGGGAGAGGGAGGCTTTTCTCCTCTAAGCTGTGTGTCCTCGTAGGAATCTCTCCTCCGCAGCAAGAGTCAGCCGTCACTTCACATCTCACCCCCGGCCAAACGTTCCACTGCTTTCTGCACTGATGAGGAAGGGCAGGAGGTGAGAGAGCTGTGCACGAGCAAGCTCAACCATACATGCTGTGGTGACATTTTTTGTGCGGTGTTCTGCAGAATAATGGCTGCTGGTGCTGAATATAGGGATGCATGAATATGCAAAGTGTTTAGACAAGGGGGTATGATTGGTTAGGCTAAGACAGGGGTCTGCAGCCTGTGGCTCTTGAGCCTCATGCGGTTCTTTTGCCCCTCTGCAGTGGCTCTCCGTGGCTCTGACAAAAAATTGAAATTGAACTGCGGTTATATTTTTTAACATTATCATTGTGGTAAGGCTAGAGCAGTTTTTTTTTTTTTTTTCAGACTGAATGTTTTGGATGTGTCTCTGCTCCAACACACCTGATTCAAATGAATGGCTCGTTATCAGACTTCAGCAGAGCTCGATAACGAGCCGATCATTTGAATCAGGGACACATCTAAAACAGGGCAGGAAGCCCCGAGAAACAGGACAGAAAAATACTGTCCAAGAGTCATTTTTAGAGGCTGATTGTAAAGAATGCATAGTCACATGGATATAGTATGAACTGAATGAGCGTGAGCTGATATTGTTTTTTATGATCAAGCCCCAGGGCTGTTTGATTTATTATCAAAGTAGGCTACTTTTTATTTTATTAATTTTCTCAAACACAAGGAGGACTCAAGTCCAGTTCATGTACCTACAAAGCATAAACAGCCCCATGTGAAAAAACTGTTAATGGCCATTTCAAAAATTAACGGTCAACTTTTAATAATGGTCATTATTAAAAATTATGATCAACTAATTTAGACTTTTAAAGTTGTGTTCTCTCATTATGAGGCTCGAGTATGTTTTGTGGCTCCAGACAGATTTTTATGGTGAAGTGGGGCAAAATGGCTCTTTTGATAGTAAAGGTTGCGGACCCCTGGGCTAAGAGAGTCACGGTCCCATTGACGTTATAATGTGGGGCACTGTGGCTCCAACTCATATAGCTTCCAGGAAGCTTCACCCCAAAGGACAAAGAACTTTCAGGCTGAGGTAAAAGTTAAAGCTGATGATTGCAGAAGCTACTATGAAAATCTGAGAAACCAGTGACGCTCACCACATGGTGTTCTCTCCTGCAAGCGAGGCGTTCGTGGGAAGGATATCACACATTTAGCTTGATGACGTCAATCATTATCATAGTTATCCGCCGTGCTGCATGCTACTCATCTGTGATCACATGAATCACAACTCTAGTGAATCTGGGAAATAAACACACAGTCACTTCCTGTCTCATCTCAGAGCCCTGGCCTCACTGAATTGGGTGAAAGAGGAAATATATTCTCAGTAGAGATCAATAAGGCGTCATGTCCCATCACATGTATTGACTAAAGCCTAAAGCCAGATTTATGTTCGTCACTTGGCGTGTGTGTGCAGTACAAAATCTCAGCTGTGTAAACACAAGTACAATAAAGGGAAAACATGCTGAAAATATTAAAAAAATGTATGAAGAAAGACATTGGTACTTTTAGCGACATATTTTTCACACTGCAGAGGGTGAAGTGCCGGTTTGACTAATATCTTATCACATGATAAAGAAGCAACAAACTACAGTAAATAAATAGATAAACATCCTCTTGTTGAAGAAGCTTTGTGCTTGTTGTGCACACAGCTCGGGCACACTGATGCAGTGTGATGCTGCCAGGGCTGGTTTTTATTCTTTCCTCTGTATGGGCCTGCGTGAGCTCTATCCATGACCTTGCTGTCATCAATCATTCAGCGTGATCAACAGCCCTGCATTATTAATGCTCGCACACATGCCGACACGCATGCACTCACACACACACACACACACACACACACACACAGTATTTATTAACAAAATTTGCATAACATGAATGAAATATAAAAGAAAATATATTCCCACACAAACACCTCTCTTTCTCCGCACACACAATAAAGACCACTGCACAAACACACACTGCTGACAAATGCTAACACCAGCACTGTCCTGGATGTCCTGGACACAATGCTACAATTGGCAGTCAGTATGTTCTCTAATGGCCTCTCTCTGTCACTATGTGCTATCTACAAACACATTAGCATGTGGCCAGCCGAGAGAGAGAGAGATAGAGAGAAAGGAGAGGGAGGTCATGACGAGAGATGAGAACAGATGAAGGTGGATCCATGAGAGAAGCGAAGAGGAGACAGAGGAGGCGCAGCGATGGAGAAAGATAAGAAAAGGGCAGGAGACGGAGTTAAAAAAAGATGGACTGAGAAGGCAAAGGAGGGACATGAGAGCAATGGTGACTGAGAGAGGGACTGACAAGATAAATGAAAGAGCATGCACAGGGGAAATAAGAATAGGTAAGCAGAAGGAGGGTGAAAGAGAGACACAGAGACAGACTGCACAATCACATTGAAAAGCCTTCACCCACAAGATAAAGAAACCTGACGGCTGTCTGAGTCTAAATGGAGACTACAGGTATATTTCTCTAGACTGTCTGAACACGACCTGGTTTTACAGTAAGAAAAGGCCACATTCACTCAGTTTGGTAAAATATTAAGGCACTCAAAGAGAGAACACAGCTCTGAAAGTAGCTTTTAGTTTTTAGTTTTGTGTCTGTTTGTGTGTGTGTGTGTGTGTGTGGCAATAAGAAGTGCAGACTAATTCAACTGATGTCTTTTTGTGATAACTCCCCTGAATTATTCACATTTTTCATCTCAGACAATATGTATCTTCTTGTTCTCTGACAATAATTAAATTTTGTTGGACCGAAAAAAAAAAAAAGAAAGAAAGGAAAAAAAAGAAAAAAGAAAAAAGAAA
>JAPZDX010000008.1:14369842-14385414 GCA_029783625.1 Naso annulatus | reverse complement strand
CGAAGTTGAAAATATCCCGCCCACCACGATGCAAACGTTTCTCAATGGAGAGTGGGCAGACGCTTCTCACAAAGTGCAATGATGTGGAAGCGGATGGTTAACCAGGCTACTTGTTACACCCTTTGTCTCACATAATTGATAACTACATTCAAAATATTATATGTATAGAATATCATTGGATATATCGGAATATCAGAATTTTCTTATTCCCAAATATTTGTATTGGCATCGGGCCCAAAAATCCCTCATCGGTCGGTACCAACATAATACTAACAATCCAACAAGCCAATCAGATTTCTCAGACAGCCCACACATCATATTTCTCTACTGATGTTGAGATTACATCCTTTTACATACAAGTAAACCTACAAAAACAAAATAGTTAAAAAATTAATGAGCACAACTGTCCTTTGAAGTGGCAGAACAGCACATCATTCAAAACACCAAAAGATATATACAGTGAGTCTTGCAGCTAAAAAACAATTGTCCCAGAGAAGAGGAGCGACACACATCTATCATATTGATTATGACTCTGAGCTCAGATCCATGCTACTCAGCATTCCACTGACGGTGCGGCAGCAGAGTCTAATTGACAAAATGCCAGTCTCTTTGATCCGCTAACAGACATCATGCAGAGTGGAGGGGCTGATTACGGAGCCACTTCAGTGGCCATTTAACTGGTGCTCCACTCATCACATCTGCTTAATTCCATTAAGATATCAGGGTGTCTCAATTGATGAGAATGCAGTTGCTCCACAGGCACAAAAAGTATCATTAAAAAGACGATATAAATGCCATTCACGTAGAAAAGCAGAGAGGAAAACAAGAGAGGACTGACACAGCAGACTGCATACAGAGAGAGGACTTCTTATGTCAGACTCCTGGGGTGTGGTTCAACAGAAGACAGAAAGAAAAACAAACTACATGGAGAGAAATCTCCAGCAAGTGTGAAATGGTCAAAAGCTTCAGAATTTGTTTGTGATCAAGGATGAGAATTCCTACAACCCCGAGAAAACCACAAAGGGGAGCTAAACATGTCATGGATGTCTGTGATACCTTCAGATCAAACATTGTATTCTCAGTGTTACAACTGCACAGAACATCCAGGACATCAAAAGTGTGATAGAAGATAAAATGTACTTCAGTGCTACTAAATCAATCTGTATGCCTCACACCGAACAACTAAACTAAGGGTACTTTTGTCACGGATTGAAACCAGTTGCTTGAATGAACACGAGATCTGATTTTCCTCTGTAGGTCAGTGCAACCGGGAAGACAGGCTGCCTTTGCCTCGGGTAACTCAAAGCAGTCACTTCTCACTGGGTCAGTAAGGATGTTACAGCTCAGGGAAAGGATGTGGAAGTAATCATTAATAAAAAAAGAACTTGAATGTGTAGTAGTAACATGGCATCATCTCTGTGAGGCTGTACTTACCCTATGCCTAGCAATACCTTAAGCTAAATGCTAACGTCAGCATGCTAACATATAATGACAATTTTAATATTGTGATGTTTGGCAGGATAATATTTACCATGTTCACCATCTTAGTTATTGTGTTGGCATGCTAATATTTGTTTTAAGCAATAAATAACAATAAAGCAGACACTGATGGCACTGTCATTAGTTGAGCAGATGTTTGGTTGGAAACCAATGACAAGGTGTCACCTTGTGACCTGTGGGTTACTTTACTTTTCCAAATTCACACTTAACAACGAGACATGCTGCTTGAAGACCCGCCAGTGACGTGCATTTATTAAATCACATAAGTCATCATAGTTGATCCTGAGGGGGGCAAGAATATCACGAATTTGAGAACCAGATTTCATGGCCGTCTCTACAATAGCTGTAGAGACATTTCACTCAAAGTCACAAGAGGGAACTTAAGGGTGGCACTAGAGGATAGACAGGCTATCACTAAAGTCATCAGAATTAATTGCCAATACATATTTTGTCCAATCCATCAGGTAGATGTGGAAATTGCTGACCAGATAAATGAAGACTTTAACATGCTGGTGGCACAAGAGGGAAAGTCAGGAAATCACCAAAGTGATTAGGATTTATTCTCGTAATTTCTGTAGAAATTTCATTGGAATCCATCAAATAATTGTCAGGGCATTTCACTATAATAAAAGCTAAATTTCTTGTGATGGCGCTACCAGTAGAATTCATTTTCTGGCAACATTAATGCTTGTACAACATTTCACTCTACAGACAACATATTCAACAGTTTTTGAAATATCATTATTATACTGAGATATTAAATTTGAACCAAAGTGGTGGACCAAAAGACCAACCAATGTTGTCCAAAACTGCCAGCATGGCTCAAAACTAGCTTTATAGACTCAACACAGTAATAGTTGTCAAAAAGCATCTGGATCCGTTTTTCATTTTCTCAAACAGAAGTCAGAGTGCATGTTTACAAATGTTGCCCAAAGCTGGTTGTATGTCATCGTCTCCCTGTGGCTGCCATGATGATTTCTAAATTAATTAAGCTTTCAAAGCCGGGATGTTGAAATTATTTATCCGCTTTACAGGGCAGGACTAAGAAATATTACACGAAGGGGAGGGAGCATCAAGTAATAGATTATAAAACATCAGTTTTTTTCAAGGTCTTTTCTGCCGTCTCCTCCCACAGGGGTCAAGCAGGACTCGTGCGGGGCGGAGGACTGAGAAAATAGCATTGTCTCTTTCACTATATAGATGAACAAAAGACAGAACGCTGTTTGTTCCTCGTGAGCTGGGAGAAGGGGCGGAGCGCATGATGGAGAAGTAGGAGGGGTGCATATCTAATTGTGCTTGTGCATCTGTGTAAAGGGAGGGGGGCCGTACCTCTCTTGGATATTCCATATGATGAACAGGCGTCGGTTCTTTTCATGGAAAACAGAAGCCTTGAAACGACAGAGAGCAACAAAGGAGCCTATTCCCCGCCTGTTCGATCTAAATGGAACAACAAGCCTTGTTGTGGTCAGTTTCAGTGCATATTGAAAAATAAAATTTGCTCCATTGATCTAAAGGAATAAAGAGTTTTTCAAATGATCAAAGCAGGTAACTTGCCTGGAATGGCATGTAAATAAAACCAGAAACATATTTATACTGAATCTGATGCTATTTTTAAACTGTTGTCATTCACGTATGGTGAGTCCGGAGAGGGATAAAGAGAGATAGACACAAAAGGACATACATTGCAGAGACAGTGCCCGGTAATTAGTGAGCCAACATCACATTTTCTCCCCAGAATAACTGGTCTAATTGTTCTAGTTCATTATAGCATGTTAATAGGATTGATCTTCAACCTGTGGAATGTTTGTGTTAGCTCCAAACCTTTCATATCTAACCTCGCTCTCTCAATCATCAGTGTTGTCGGCCCATCACATGTTGTATACACACATGCTGTTTGTGAGTAAAAAGGCTGAAAGTCACAAAAATAAAAACAGATTTGACTAACTGAAGCAAACCGGTTTAAAATGAAAAGGGCAACCTAAAACATGCTGTTTACTACTACAAGTGTTAAGCTTATTGATTCTGAATGCTTGAGGATCAAGACTAAAAAATTTTTCCATAATCTTCCAAATCCATAAACAACAGTGGGTGCATTGTGTCCAACTTAGCACTGAAAACAGTGTCAAAGTATTTCAAGCTAGATGATAATATTTAATTTTTCTGAGGAATAAGAAGAAATGGCTTATCACCAGAGTAATAAATCTCTGTGGGAAGTAGACATTATGGCTGCATTTTCTCCGGATATAAGGACCTTTTTGCTCAAGTGAGACCTTGACATGCTGTAATTATCGCCATTCTAACACAGTAGAATCACTTAAGGATGGAAGATGAAATGCATGTAGCCACACGTCTGCTGATATCACTGAAATAAAGGGATACAGAAAGGCTACAACCTACACAACTGGCACACACAGTCTGTCCGATATATTCCTTCAGTACATTTGATAGATTCATGTCGACTCTGTCATCGAAATTTACAAAATATCCTCAACAAACAGCTCAATAAATGGCTTCCTCATTTCAAAGCTAGATATGGAATGGCTTGAGAAAAACAAACACAGTATCTAGTGTGAAAACTGTGTGGGTGCAGAACCAGCATGACTAACACATGCACAGATGTTCTGCTTATGAACACGTCAATTTCCCAGAGGGCGATGCTTTGACCCTCAAGCTCTGCATCACAAAATAGCTTCAGCCCCTGACATCAGAGAGCAACAGCCACCGTATGGGATAAGTTGCTATTTTATCTAAAAGAAAGCAGAGGTAAGAAAATGGGAAATAAATCAACACTATAAAAATCTGACAAGGATAAAGATGACCGGAGTCAGATCATGTTAACATGATCTTGTGACCTCGTAAAAATTTATGTTAAAAAAAAAAAAAAAGCAAAGTTAACCACAAGGAGTAGTTCAACAGTAACTAAAAATACAAGCCCATAAAAAGGAAGTTCTGAATACAATATTAACTCTGTTGTTTTAACCTACTTTTGATAAGAGCAGCACAAGGGCTTTTATGTTGGATTGTGTTCACTGCGTTTACACAATTACGGCTTCCACAACAGTTTTGTTCAGCGGCCCACTTACTGTAATGGGGGAAGTGCTGAAGCAAATTTTCCTGTTTGGAGGGATGTCCTCTTTGTTTTCTTCAGGTAGACCAGGAATCTCTGTCAGGTCACAGCCTGGATCGTAGACAATATCCTCATCGTCTCCATAGATGTCATCCTCAGGATCCGTGTAGCTTTCCCCCCAACCCTGGTAGCAGGCATCCCCGTCTGCGTTAAAAATGACCCGCTCATTCCCAGTGTATTCCTCATCAGGTTCTTCTTCCTCATCCTTGGGAGGATTAGAGGGCTTGTCTTCTCTCGAACCATCCCCATCGTCCTGGATTTCTCCAGTGGGTGTAGTTGGGGTTGGCAGTGGCTCAGGGGTTGCATCTTCAAAAGCTTTGTCATCTGTATGTTTTGAAGCTTTGGACACCCCAAGATCCTCAATATGTGTTCTTGTTTCTGAAGGTTTCTCATCTTCTTCACAAGAACCATTGATCTGGGTTCCATTGGTGGTGACCCCTGAAAGTGGTCGTCTATGTTCATTGGTAGTTTCAACCTTGTCTGCCTTGTCTTGGACTTCTTGTGATACTGGTTGTAGCTCCGAAGTCTCTGTCCCCGGACTGGGGCTCAAAAGGTCATCAGCAGACAAGGACGTGGGAAACTTTCCCCCAGTCTTGCTCCGGTAGCTTCCACGAATGGGAGATTGTCGTGAATCATCTTCGCTAAGGTCACCTCCGTGGCGGTGAAATCCGTCTGGTGAGTAGAGGGCCCGTCTGCTGACTCCTCTGTAGGGCACTCCTTGGTTGTGGTGGTCAGCGTTTTCAAAAACAGCACTGAGTTGACTAACGGTTGGTGAGGACGCCTCTGTTCTGGAGCAAAGCGAGTCCAGGGAGTCTGTACTGCCTCTATTAGACCTTGCACCTCGCCAGTCATCTAGGTATTCATGGGAGCCTCTTTTATCACGTCCATATGGAAAGACTGGTGATTGGGACTGGTCACGTGACTGCTGCTCAAACAACTTCCTGGTTTCAGAGAATTTTGCTCCAGCACCTGCAACCCTTTCAGTTGATGAAGAATGCTGGAGTTTTATCACTGATCCATCAGCCTTGTTGATGAAGTTGGTGGGCTTAACCAGCTTTTGAGGTGAGGAATCATCACCACTCTTGGCTTTAGCTGTGGTATTTTCTGATCCCATCTGCATGAACATGTCCTTAATGCGACTAACATGGCTGCCATACTGGCGGCCCCTCCGTTGTTTCACCCGTTCAAGGTCTTTGGGCTTGGAGTCTCCATCAATCCGAGGCTGGTCAAAGGCCTTCTTGAGAGCCTGAAACTCAGCCCGGTAGGCATTACGGTGGGGGGAGGCACTCCGGAGGCTGGTCCTCTCCCCAGAGGCCTCCATCTTCAGCATGATGATGTTTTTGGATTCAGAGGGGATGTCAGCATCGCTGTGGCCTCATTAGAAGGTGAGAGTGAGGAGTCCAATTTGACCTATCGCAGCACTGCCTAATCTGATCCAGCTGATGTTACGGTTCCTTTTGGCCCTTTCACACCTGAAGAGATAAAAAGCGAAAATATCGACTGAAACGTTTTGTAAAACTGCATGATTATGCAAATTCAAGAGAGCTAAGTATTTAAACATGAACACAATAACATCACATAAATTGAAGGTGGCACTTTCATCAAAACGGTAATTATAAAGCTTGACAAAAGATAATTTTCACCTTCAATCAATAACACTATTCAGACACACGGGGGCCAAATGAATTACAGATGCTAATGTATGACATTAAAGCTCTCAGTACAAGAACTATCCTGTTATGAAAGCATATTAGACCCTAAAAGCACCCTGATGATGGTGTCTTTTTAGAATGGCTGCACTGTTTACCTTCTGAAAATCAATACCTACAGTAGACAACTATGTGGAGATTTAAGCTCTTCATGTTTAAGCTGGTGCTACGTTGTAGGAAACACTGATGTTTTTCTCTTGTATTTTGCTTCTCTCTCCCACTCCTCTGTTTTCTATAGTAAGCTGTGACCCTTAAACACTGCCACATCCCACAGCTCTGCAAACTAACACTGACATTATGGTAGTTCCTCTGAAATGTCAGCCCTCAATCAAAGCATTGCAAGGTAGTTACAACCTTTACTGCACTGAGAAAATGCTCTTGAATGCACCAAAAAAGTGTTGATACCATCCAGGGATGAAACCAGATAGCGTTTTATGAATTAAAAGACTTGACTTAAAATGCTGAGATTAGGCCTATGCCCACCATCACAATAATACTGGGTTAGGGCAGGATAAGAGGGTAGTATGGAGTTAAACATTCCACACAAACAGCCATTAATGTTTAATCCTATTTAGAAATGCATACCACAACAAGGGAGATGAAATGCGACACAATAAAGATGAGATTAAAAAAAATAAAACATTCATCTGGGACACACAGAATGCATTAATCTAAGTTGGATGGTATGGATGCAGCAGCAGCAGCAGCAGCAGCAGCCGTGGCTGGAACCTACATGCCCTGGCTCAATATTCATTATTCACCATGCAGGACTCTCGCTGGTCCATCATAATCCCTGAAATCCTTGTGCAATAATTCACTCGTTTGAACTTGAGGGACACCCTGTGCCGCTTCGGGCATATATTGCACAGAGGAAAATAAAGTTGGGAGGTGAAAGATGAAAGGTGAAATAGGGGCTTTAACGTTGTGTCAGTGGGATCAGACAAACAAGCTGAGCTGCACATCAGCCACACGGCACACAACATGACAGCTCAGGTTCACCCCATCTCTAACACTGTTAAACATTTATTTATTTACAAAATTTCCTCTGTGCAGATTCGCGGGGGGCTGAAAATATATCAGACCGACATTTCTCTATGATTACCATCTGAGTAAGTTAACTGTTGACCGCGAACCACAGCGATGTTGCTCCAATGTTACAAAAACAAAAGAGTCAGACTTACATTCATGGCTCCGGCTTCGTTTTCACGCGTGGTATGAAAAAAAACTGTAATCCGGAGGGCAAACCGGTGGGAAATATGGATGCTCTCGTCGCAAAACCTTTCGCAGACTGCACATTTCTAACCCACGCTCGTAAATAGTCCGGGACGGAATCGCCACTACAGAAACGCTTGGACACACTGGAGCCGCTACAACGCCATTGCAGGCAGTGGATGATGCTGCCAGTCGCACTGTAGGGGTGTCGGTGCAATTTGGCAGCTCATCTCACTGGGAGCTGCACCGTGGCTGCGTATGCAGGGCGGCAGCGTCCGACATCCGTCTACACTGTATTTCACAGTAAAGTAAACACAGGTAGATGCAATAATGGGCTGCGGTTTTGCAAATGCAACGCCTAATGTGACAGGTGCTGAAACCTGAGCTGCGGCAATGGTTTGGTCCGATAATCTGCTGCGCGGAGGGGGTTTCAGTGAGCTGCAGTCTGGCATAAATACCAGCACACAGCAACTATAACTTCACTGGCTGCTTATTGTTCATATGGGGTTTGGGTGGGGTAGCTGTGGGGTCAAAGACCCACAGAGCTATGGAACTGTTGTTCAGAGTAGGGTTTCTCAAAGCGTGGTGTGAGGACCAGCAGAGGACCTAATTGAGTTTTCAAGAGGGAGACAGTTTGATTTAATTCACATATTAAAAGTACTGAAAGAAACAAGCATAACTTCTACAAAAAAATTCTCCTTCCTCCATCTTAATCAGTCTACATAGATGCTATAATGGCCATTCTCAATCCATGGTGAGAAATATTTACGCAGACTAGTTATTTAGTCAAATGTAATGAAATAAAAGCTCCTCAATATCAAGCTTCTCTACTGAGCACACCAAACATTTTGCGAAATGCATATTTAAAGATGCTATGGTTTCTCAAGTTGGCGGCCTCTTTTCTCAATTAATCTGCGGGCATTAATATTTGAACAGTCTCATAATAAAGAAGATCAGACTGTAAAAACTCTGGCTGGCTGGGTCACACAGGAGTCAACAGTAACCAGCTGAAGCATGGGACTGCGTTCATGTGATGAAGCAGTAGAAAGGAAGCTTTGTCAACATCCTGTCAACATCTAGATATGTAATTACTTTAGCAAACAGCACTGAGTTATAAAATTGATTTTGAAATGTTGTAATACATGGCACTGTTGCTTTCATACGTATTCTGTGTGCACAAGTTGCAAGTCATAAATGACATTTTTATCACATTTCATTCAAAAGGGACGTATGATTTAGTTGATTAAAGTGTGTATATGCCGCATAAATTTTAATGAGATGTTTAGGGACTTGATTTTATCTGTCACCTTTTGAAAATATCCCATAAAGTAAATGTCATTAAGACTATTCATTATGCGACTGACATTGTAACACAAACATTTCAGTTGATAATAAACCTTCTTGCAGCAGAGGTTGTTGGCTATTGCTGTTTCACTCTTTTTTCATTTTCAGTACATCTTGAATTTAGAGTGTTATGATGAATATAATATTATACATGAGGAGGGCTTTGCTGTAAGGTCTATTGTAAAGCCTGAACTACAGTAAACTACAGTTATTGTGGGAGAGAGTTACTCTGAAACTGTACCTCACTTTCACAAAACATTAAAAACGCTGGCAGAAACACATGGTGTTATCGAGACTCCATGTGTGAGTGTTGTTCTCATGGGAGGGAGTGGGAATGTTGCATCTTGCCACACTTTTTAAAACAGGCAAATTCAGGATAAATAGCCCACGGTGAGAGCCGAAATTGACTGCAGACAACGCTGAAACAGAACTGGACTCAAATCCATCCAAATCAGCATCAAATTAAACTCATTTGTCCACTGTCTTCCTTAAATGGGAAATGCTGTGTTTTTCTAGTCGTCGTTGCATGCATCTTACCGGAAGCATTGACCTACAGTGATTGTTGCGATGCATTTATGCTATGTGAAGATGTTGCTAAGCAACCTAAAAATAATCTTAACGGGATAAAAGGGAGGGAGAGAGAACACAACAGGCTCACACTGCAGAGCACAGAGGATGGATGGCGTCGTGTATATCACCACAGAAAAAGCCACAAAGCCGGTTTCAGATATGTCTTTATCGAACAAGAACCATGCAGTGACCTACTGTCAGCATGTTAGCCAGAATTAGAATCCTCCTCTGCAGGATCAATGTGCTCTCTTGGTGGTGGCTGACATCAAGGGGGCATGAGGGGTGAATTAAGGGTCCCACAGCCCTTTAGCAGGCCTGACTTGTAGCCAAGGGGCCAAAACATGACCATCTGTCAGCTAGGGCTGTCTCTGCAGGAGGTCTGCACAGATTGGAGGAGACTTCTCAAACATGCCTGTGCCCTCTTGCAGCTGGGCTTATGAGGTCAAGCCCTGGTGAGGTGATGGTGTGTAATTATGCATGCAAGCAAGAGGGTGTCTCCCTGATCCAAATATTCAGTTTATTATCTGGAAATGATCATGATGAAAGATCAAAAAGCACAATCCAACACTAGTAGCCTGTTTAGATGAGCTTTTGGATCTATCATCTTGATGACTACTTGATGCATTCTGCCAAAAATAAACATATTAAAGAGAATTAGATAGAAACAAAAAATGACATCTGCGCACTGTCCTAGATGAAAGGGCGACATGTAAACACAAAAGCAGTCTCACAGCAGCCACTCCTTGTATTTTAGATCCAGGCAGACGCTCAAAAATCCAATTTAACTTGAACAACATCCCACAGAAGCATTTGCTGAAGGCGTGTCGCTCCCATTCTGATTCACATCTTGCTTTTACCCTTTATTTTTACAACACAACCATCTTTTTCCATCCAGATGTTGAGCCAATGAGAAGCCGTGCTGTTTCCAGTGGAGGAAGCAGGAGGCGGAGGATAGAATGCTGCAGGATGCTTATTAATATGGCTGTCAAACCAACTGGCGAATATGCTAGATAAAACATCCCTTTTCGTGTAAGATTTGCCAGGATGATATGCACCATGTCCGCAGCAGCTGTCGCGGTATGGCTTGGTACGGGTACGTATCGATTAAAGTCCAAATTATCCGGGAATTTTCTGCACGTTTGCTGTTGATGCGGTATCCATGCTAGGTACGTTTACGTTAGCTAGCTAGCTAGTTAGCCCCGCTGCTGGTTTGCTGTGCTGCTCATTTTTTCCAGGAGGGAGAGGAGGCGACATGGGAAAAAACGGCTAACAATAGACAGCTCTACCGTTATACGGATGGGGTGCCTCAACATTCAGCCTAAAAGTGTGTTTAGCACAGTACCTTACATCCCCGACGAGGTTAACGTTAAAACTGTCTTGCTAGTCAAGTTTCTTGTCATTCCAACTTTAATTAACGTTAGCGTTGTTGCAAATAACGGACGTCCTCTCGCGCAGGCCTGTTTTTAATGATAGACCAGGTGTGTTGCGAATACCTAATTAAGTAGTTAAGCAGCTCAAGTTATCATTAGATAATATTAATACACTGGGTATTATTTATTAATTATTTCAGCTAGCAAGATGTACAGGGTATATCTTGCCTTTCACAGGAGCATATATTGTTTATTGGGAAGATATAACCTCAGTTGTCATCTTCTAGTTTTAAGCAAGTAGTCTTGGTAAAACCAATGTAGTCTTATGCAACAGCACCTGCGATAAATCCCACATTAAGGCTGCAATGTTAGGTTAAGATAATCACATAATCAGCCGATTAATTTTAAAAAAGCTAGGTTTTAAGGAACCATGTCTTAGCAGTTGTCTTAAAAAACGCTTTTGCTTTCATTTAGGAGCTCAAATAATTATTACTTCCGTTATCAGTTACTCTGTCAGTTATTTTCTCCTATAAACACTCTTTTTTGGGGTCTAAAAAAATCCTATTATAATGCATCTGAGCTTGTAAAAACTGCATCTGAAGCAGAATAAAAGTGATACACATCATAATTCTTAACAAACTGCGGTAGTATCAGATTCAAGTTTAATTAAATGTACTAAACTGGCAAACTTGTATAATCAGAACAGCCTGGAAGAAAACGCCTGTACCACTCATACTCTTATTCATTGATCCAATAGTTTACATTGTGCATGCCTATGATGCCAAAGACGCCGCTTTACATGAGAGAAATGTCCATATGGAGCGATCGGTGGGCTTGAAGCAGAGAACAGCCCTGTACAGAGATGGTGAGTGGGTGTGTGCAGTGGTGCACTTCATGTGTTGACCCGCCGTCCCCTCCCCCCCTTCATAACACAGTGACACGCTCAGCTGGTTCCCCATTAATACTGGCATTATTGTCCTCAGTTTGTCTGCTGTCTCACAGACTTGGCCCACTTACTTTAGCTGTAATAGCAGTTTTACTTCATGAAAATGTTTCTAAACCTCGTCCTTGCTAGAAGTAGAATTTATCCCTAAATCATTAACTACGACACAAAGATGTGTTGTCTTTTTGACATGATACCGGTACTTTACAGCACTGAATCAACACTGTGAATAACACACAACCTCTCAACAATCATTTTGGACAAATCAGTGATTACTTACCTTTTTTAAGTGCGCTAGAAGAGCGAACAGGCTGTCTCTTGTGCACTCTTGTCTTTATCCTTTGACTTCTGCTCGTTGCGACTCTAACTACTTTCACTTCCAGGTCTGTGTTTAGAACAACGAGGCTCAAACGCAGAATCCCAAAGCCACGGTCTTAACAGTGGCAATCCTTGTTGTCTCTGCTTCCCCTCTAAACCCCAAAGAAGCACATGCGTTCCTCCTGACCCAGACGACATGCACGTACGAAGCTGATTCAACAGAACTAAAAGGACTTCCCTCCCTCAGCCTGGGCTTGCTCGAGGCTTCAGTTAGCTGGAGCCATTAGAGAGACAAGAGTGGTTTAACTAAGGCATCACTCCTGAGACTAAAGTCAGCCCAAGGTCTACCCAGAGAAGCATAAAATCTGGTTAGCCATTTCCGCCACCCCCAAGGCCTGTTAGTGATCTGCTATGCTATATAAATTTTATATACTACTATTTTTATGGGCATGTGTGTCAGATTATTATGATTCTGTCAATGTGTGGAGAACACTTGAACGCTTGTGTCTTTTAAAGCCCACTTATCAGTGAAGTGTAGCTTGTTGTGCTTATTAGCATGCACTTGTCTGTCTCTCCGTTTGTCCTGCAGCAGGAGTGGACAGGTTAGTCTTCAGCGGACAGTTTAGCATTAACCTGTAATTGGTGATGTATTGTGTACAGTAGGAGGGCTGCGGTCCATCATCTCGATAGGGCCTGGCAGAAAGTCAGCCTGTCACAAATAAGCAGATCTGATGCTATTAGCAAAGACTCAATGTAGCTTAGTCAATGATCTTTACTTACACTGGCTGCTCTTTAATATAGGACACTGCTAAGAGACAGAGAGTGAGCCACGGTCCAATAGGAACCTGCGAGCTAGGCTGGCTAGTGGCTAACATAAGGCTGTCCTGAGTGTTTGCTGGGCCTAAATGTTTGTTGTTCAATCAAAGCTTAAATGTTGAGAGGCTAAAACTCTTTTTAAATCCCATAGGTCATTTTCTATTCCTCAGACCATTAGCTGAGACCAGGCCATCTGGGCTCGCCGCTCGCATATCCTGCCTGTCTGATCTGCGGGCGTGTCGCAAATGTTTACACCGCGCCAAGTCCGTCTTTGAGCAGAACAGCATAGCCAGCGCTTGACCTTGACCGGGAGTGTGTGACTGTTGTCCTTTGTGTGCTGAAGAATTGATGAGGCCCAACGGGTCAGGTAATAGAATCCGAGCGTCTGCATTCAGGCTGGGATTTGCAGATCGACTCAAGTCATCAGCGAGGGCGCCACTGGTGTGCTGAGGCTGAATGAGATTTTATTCTTGGTCTCTGAATAACCTAGATCCTAATGTCACGGGTGCAGTAGGAGCAGCAAGAAGAGCTATCGCCTGGATTAGTCGTGCTCAGGTGGTTCCCTCAATCTGTCCTTGGAAAGAGATGTGGTAGAAATAACCTCTGGTTTCTATAAGTAACACCACATTTATTGGCCGCTAAACGCTATTGATTGTATCTAGCTGTGACCGAGCCTTGGGGGACACGGGACATATGGCCAGTCCAGCTTCTCTGTTTGTGGCCACAGATGTAGCCCAGTGTAACATACATATGGGGCTGTTTTATAACTGAACACTTCCAGCAGCTCATCAGCGCACTTGGTTTGCAGTTAGGCAATAGAGGTCGACTCCTTCAATAATCTGCAGCTCACTGTGTCACCTAATCTTCTATAACCCCTTTGTGCACCCTGGTAATAGATAATGCTTAACAACCAAAGATCACATACTGACTTCCTCTTTCATGGACACGGATTAAAATGTAAATCCTGCTCTATTACTCTCTCCTTGGAAATCACCTTCTGTTCAAGGAGATGGCTTACTGTACAGTAGTCGAATCTCACTTCATGTTATGAAGCTTTGAGGCTTTTGAGATGGTGAAGCAGCAGATAAACACTGGTGAAAATCTGTAACATTTCGCCGGCAGGAAGGCACGCAGCTCTGCCGTGCCTTCTCGTAGCTGCGTAATGTGTCTGCAGGCGAGGACAGTTCAAACTCTCCTTCTCTCCTCTTGCGTTTTCACCACAGATCTCCAGTTTTTTTTCCTCCCTCCCTTGCTCTATCTCCTCCCCCCTCTTCTTTCTCCTCTTCTTCCTCGTACACTTAGTCTCCCATGGTGATTAAAAATGGAGTGCCCACCCACAGAGAGAGAGAAAGAAGGGAAGAAAACAGTGAGAGGAGAAAAATGCTGCGCATAAATGCTGAGAGGTTTGAAGAAGATAAGTGAGCAAGAGGAGGAGAAATGGTGAAAAGATGCAGAGTGATAGAAAGAGCTGCGCAAATCACCTCAGTCTTACATTGTGTAAACTTCTGTTAATGGGCTGCCATTTTCGTAGCGTTGCCCTTCACAAATAAAGATGAAATGTTTGTGTTTGAAATGGAGTGGGGATCAACTGAGAGCATAATGGAGACAGAGTGGGAGGAGGACATGAAAAACAACTCTGTGCAGTCTGAATGACTCTCATTACTGATGCTTTTACTCACAGTAGCTCAGCTCCTTGCCCCTGAAATTCATTGTTGTTGTTTAGCCGCTTGCTCTTCCATACACAAATCACAGTCTTTCTAGCAGCTTAGAATTTCCCCTTCACACTTGCTTTTTTTTTTTTACTGCACTGCTTCCTTGTGTGAAGCGAACGCTTTTACCTTCATGAGGATGCAGAAACTTGTCAACAGAAGTAAACAGTCTATCACTGTGGGTGGTATCGATTCTCAAAATGTGAAGGAGGTCATTAACGATGACTAGAAACACACAAAATAGCAAATGCTGTGCTTTATTGAGCAAATTTTCTTTTCATTTGAAATCTACGTTTCAGTGGTCACCATCCTGTCGAGATCGCACGCAGATCGTAACGTCTACCCATCTGCAGGAGTGTTGTTTGTCCATGTTCTGGAGAGAGAGTACTTCAAAGGAGAGTTTCCTCCCTACCCAAAATCAGGTATAACACCACCACTTTCTGCACTTTGTTGTAGTGATCAATACTGTTGAAATATTTAAATTTATAGAATAGCTCTGAGCAAGTGTTTTGATTAGACAATAAGTGGACTTTAATAAGGGACTTTTTACTACTCATGTATCATTCCTTATTTATTTTGCATTAACAGTTGTTGTCTATGTTAGATTGTAACAAACTTTGCTGCAAAAATTAACATATTTCCAGATGTAACATTTGCATTTAATACTTAGAGGGATAGTTGGGCTCTTTTGATGTGGCATTGTATGAGGCATTTATGCGGAGTCAGTGTCTTACCTGACGTCGTTAATAGTCAGCTCGCTATCTGTCTGGAGAAGCAGCGCAATACACCTGCAGGAAGCAGGGCATTGTATCCCTTTAAACGGTACCAAAAGCAACACGTCTTTTAGCGACTAACCAAACCGCCAACTTAAAGTATATTAGGGCTGCAACTAACAATTACTTTCATTATCCTTTAATCTGCCTATTATTTTCATGATTAATCGTTTATTCCATG